>OX465299.1:705000-1088231 GCA_949987735.1 Leucophora obtusa
TCAATGGACGGGTTCCAGTGCAACTTCGTTATTTTTATGCAAAAATTCATTTATATCATGCAGATAATTCTCTCAGTGTATAGTTACTAAATTAAAAATTTTTTATTGAAAAAATCTGTTTAAAATGAAAAAATTAAAATCATGAATTGTGGAAAGTTTAGAGCTAATTTGAACAAACTGATTCCATGATTCGAAATCAGCACCCGCCCCTCCCCCCAAATATCCTAAATCCACTGCAATATCATTCACCTTTTCTTTAGAGCAGTGCAATATATCATTTTAAAGTGTATTATTCCTATTTTAAAACGATGTACATACAAATTTACCCACCCGAGTAAAACGGCTTATTCATTATTTTATATTATTTAATACAATTATGTCTCGTTATATATTGCTTTGTATGGCACTATATATAATAAGACGTAATTTTCGTCCTTCGAAAAATTTTTATATGACCCAATATCTAAATATATCTTTATACATATGTTGTCATATTTAATCAGATCTCGACCATGGAATTTAAATTGTAAGACCAAATATAGCCCAGTTCCTTGTTCAATTTAAATTTCATTTAAGATTTTATCGAAATCAATTACAATCCATTTTTAATTGGAAAATATTATTTTACAAAAACAAATTTTGATATAAAGTTCAAGTGATTTAAAAAATAATAACATGAAAACGAAAAACCTGTAACATATTTTTGAATAGAATCTGAGTGATATTATCTGACAGATGATGACCCATACATTATCGACGTTGAAAATATTATGTTAAAATAGTTAATACTTAACATACGCAGTCAGACTTTGTATAGGATTTCGTAGCAGATATGTATAGCAACAAAACAAACCTATGGATTTAAAAAGAAACATTTATTTTCCCTATATATTCTATGCAGGGCTGCCAGATGATTTTAATGAAAAATCGGCACTTTTTTGCAAAAAAATCGGCATTTTCGGCACTTTGGTTTTAAAAATCGGCAAAAAAATCGGCAGTTTCAAAAATACTCAAAAATGCAAAATATAAAAAAATATGTGAAAAAGACATTTCGTGTAAAATAATGAATTAAGCTAAATTCAAAATAGATTTATAAATAAAATAAATCCGTTTTGGATTTAGCTTAATTCCAGAAATTGCGTTTTCGAAAATTTAAAATTTTTTCTTTCTTATTATCTTAGCGAATAAGTGTAGAATTTGGATAAAAATATTAAATTTTGAAAATTAAAAACCAAAATGTGGATTTTCTAACAAAATAAAATAAATCTAATAAAAAAAAAATCCAGTCATTAAAAAAAGGCCTATTCTTATTAGGGCTCGTATATTCATGCATGTATAATCGTGTTTTATGTACATAAGATGTAGGTATGATTAAAATCGAAAAATATGCATTTAAAATTTTAAAAATATGCATTTAAAATTTTAAAAATATGCATTTATTATTGATTTTCCAACGTTTTTGATGCTATCAATTCAGTTTTAGTATTACATATTTGTCTTTAAAAGTAGTTTAAAGATTGAAAATTGCCATTAATCATCGTCAGAAATTGATTTATGATTGATATTTTTGTATTCGGGATGAAAAAATTCTGAAAAATATTTAGAAATCAGGGGCCGAATTACGGCATTCGTGAACGAACGAAATTGTTCGAAATCCGATTTTTCAATGTGTAAATACGTAAAACTAACAACGTTAACACCATATTTTAATCTTATATCCAATCTAGGGACGATTTGTAGATTCCCTGGCTCAAAAAACTTCATCCAAATGCTTAATTTTCCGAAATAAAAAATTAATTTCGAACGAAAAATTTCGATCACGGATGCCGAAATTCGACCTAGAAATACTAGAATAGAATATTGTTCTACCTAAAGAGCAAATCCTAACATGATATTTAGAAATTTGAAAAATAATTTTTTTTGTACAGTGTTAAGCAAAAACAGTTTTAAAGTAAATACCAAAAAGTATGCTAAAAAATATTCGTTTTTAGCAAATAATGCAAAAAAATATGTATTTATAACAAAATACGAACACGAACTTTCGAAATGTCAAAGATAGAATAATTTTCTTATTTATAAATGCATTGTAAATCATCAAAAATTAAAATTTCGTGTTTTTGAGTTTTAACAAAAAATCGGCATTTTTGGACCAAAAATCGGCAAATCGGCATTTTGCATATTTTTTAATAAAAAATCGGCAAAATGCCGAAAAATCGGCAATTCTGGCAGCCCTGATTCTATGGCATATTCTTGTTATAAATCAGGGATCGGCAAACATATACAACCTTATTTTGTGCTTGTATGAGTGAGTTACAGCCTCTCACTCTCAATGCACTGACAAAGAACGTTTGTATAATAATTCGAAAATTTTAGATGTTTATAATGGGAATATAAAATAAAAATTTAAAAGCAAACAACAACTACGAAAAAAAATATCAAAAAACAACACAAAGAAAAAACTTAAAATTAAATTACCAAAAAAATGTATCAATAAACATTATGCAGAATGTAAAAAATCTGGCAATCAAGCGATGTGACAACCTACTTCATTGAAATCTTGTATGCGACTGATTATTTTTTTGTTCTATGTGTGAGCCACTGTTGGTAAAAGTGGCACAAAAGTGCCATTTGTGGCACTATTGAATGTTCAATGGCACTTTGGCACTCTTCATAGAATTTCGGCACTTTTTAAGAAAATTTCTAAATAATTTGATAAAAGGTCGATATCGCTGGTTTTTCATTAAAAGCTACGTCTACTTAGAACGGGTAGCAAAATTAAAAAACAAACGCCACACTAAAAATTTCTACAATTTTCTGGACCACATTCCAGTTTTTTGGGCACAATTTAATCATTATTTTGATCTTTAAAAATAAAAGCAATGGGGATAAAATTAGAAAAACTTTAATTGATTCTATTGTATTGTCCGTCACTGGAATTTTTCAAAAATTTGTTATGGTATTCTAGTTTTTTTATGACTAGCAAAGGTTTTAAAAATTTCACCATACAATGGTGAAAGCTTTTTCTGCCGAAAATAAAATAAAATTATCAAAAAATTGTAATTTGTGAAAAATTACGTTTTTTTGGATAATTTTATGAAATCTTAAATGAAATGAAAACTTAAAAAAATGTCCAGGAACCGCAAACACGAGAGAACTAGTTCTAAGCACTTGGAGTATCCTTTAAATTTTAGCATCAAGTATTTTGAGCTTATTCCTAACAACTTTAGCCCCAAAAATCCCATGTTACTACCTAATCTTTTGGAGGAATTTACAGGAATTTTAGAATCGGTAAAAGGTTCGATGTATCTTAAAATAATATCTCAAAATATGAATGAGGTTTTTCGTATTATATTTCTGTGAAGAAAAATTATAAAATTCTTCAAAAGAAAATAAAACTTATATTTTAAATTGTTGACGAATGAAAATTTATGTGCTTTTTATTGCATGACAATTTTGTCAAGGTTTTGCTGTGACAATTTTTCTTAGAATACCAAAATTATAATAATTTCCATTCACACCAGTTTTGTGACAATTTTGTTATTGTTATAAAGTTTATTATAAGGGTGTAAATGTATAAATATTTGAAATAAAAACTGAACATAATTTTTGCAACATTTGCATGTTGCTTAATTTTTTTTTTGGCACTTTTAAAGCTTTTTTGGCACTTTTTGGCATCATTTAGGCACCAAACGAAATTTTTCAAATACCATCACTGGTGTGAGCTTATGTAGGTGTGAGAGAGCGCCCATGGGCATAGGTGTTGCCGACCTCTATTTTAAATGAACTCTTAATATCTTATGCCGTTTTCTTTTCTGAAAAAAATGTTGCCTTTTTTCTGCCCTTCTTTTCCAAAATGTGTTTTTGTGCATTGAAACAAGAAGTAAATAAAGTCAAATTAGGTGTCGAATTAAAGGTATTTAAAAAACCTATTTATCTGTGTTTAAAATATTTCCAAGCATGCTCAACTTATTTAATAAAACATTACAATATCAAGAAATGCGACAATTTGTTGAATTGCCCAAAAATTAAGGCATGTTTGGACATGTTTTATACACAGTCAGATAGATCTCTAAAATACCTTTATTTTGATACCAGATTTGTATATGTTTACTTTTTATTACTATGAACTAAGAGACTTTTTGTACAAAAAGGGCAGAAAAAAGGCAACACTTTTTTCAGAAAAGAAAACGGCATTAGTCAATTCAAATTGAAATTCATTTTCATTATTATATTATTATAAATTTACATCGAAACAACAGATTATTTTTTTTTAATTGAATATTGGACTATATTAATAAAAGTTAGCCAATTCTTCGAAGTAATTATTTTGGTTTAGGAAGCAACCAAATTTATTAATAGGCTTGATGGATATCATGAAATACAAATGAAAATTAAAACAAAAAATTTTTAAACGATTATTTCAAGACATTTAATTTTATTAAAAACTCATGTCAAATTTGTTATCACAATTTTAATGTATTTTTCTCATTTTAAAATTAATAGCCCAAAAATTAAAGTTTCATTTGAACTTTTCTCACTTTCAAAATAAAAATCTCACCTTCAGTGAAAAATCCAGTAATGTTTTATGGAAAATTATTTGAAATTTCATTTTATTTAGAATATTTTTATTTTATGGATTATTCTTGAACTATACTATAGCTGTGTTTTCAACTAAACTATATCCGTTAACTCATAAAAAACCTCAAAGTGCATAAAAACGCTTTTAAGACAAAAACTAACACATTACTTTTCGTTTGCACGTTAACTTTCAACACGGATAATTATCAACGTTGAAAACTCAAAGTTTATACATTTTCACATCTAACGTAACTTATTCGCGTTACTTCCTAGGAACTTTTGCTGACGTACGTTCGATTATAACGGAAAAATTATAAACATAACCCAGCAAAATTTCTTTGAAATGGTTGCCTCTGGAACAGGTCTTTTTACCTCCGGTTGCATGGAACAGGTTCTAGAACTGATTCCTGGGAGTCCAAATGTAAGGTTTCACTGTCACAGAATCACTTCTATAACTAGTTCAAGAACCGGTTCAAAATCTCAAACAAAAATCATCGATGATAGAACATAAATTAGAACAGGTTCTTTGCATCCGACAATTTCGCTGGGAACCTGTTTAAAAAAATTTTATACTACAATCGATTTAACAACATTAACGTGGAATTTTTAGAATCACCATTCTGCTTCACAATTTCTTCTGTACGATATTTATAAGCAGCCATATTCAAGATTGTATTATTAGTGGAATTTCCAAAATCGAATAGGTATTAAAAATCGGTATTTCGTTATTCATAAGAATATTTGCAGCAAGCGAGAAAACTCAGATATAGTAATTCCTAGGCCAGTTTTAAGTTAGAACTAAGAACAATTTTCGTCTTAAATATTTCTTTAGTCAGAAATTTTGTTTAAAAATTTCTGATTTAAGAAAAATTTAGGTTCTAAGTTCTGGCTATAAAACTGACCCTTAAATTTTAAAAATTTTGCACGAAAATATTTCATTCCAAAAAGGTTTACGGGGGTTTCTACAAGACGTTCGTCATGAGACGAATTGCATGTAAGTCTTGCTCACGAAATAACTAGAGTACGAATTAATGGCAATAACTTTTGAACTAAACGTCATATTTAAATAAAAATAACATTTTATTGAAAGGCATTTCATTTAAGTTAGCATTTTATTAATAATTAAGATATATTACACTCTAATTAATTTTTGTTTAAATTTACCCTACTTATAGTAGGAAACGGACTCCTACTATAAATATGATAAATTTACTCCCAGTGCGTAAATAAAAGAAATTACACACATGATGCGTAAGTTGATTACACACAAAATTTGTAAATTTACATTGAAAATGAGTAAAAAAGTTCAAAAAGATGTGTAATTTTACCACTTTTTACCAAATAAAATACGTAATAACATACCATCCAAAAATAAAAGAATAAAATTATTTTTTAAATGTTTTATTAACTAAGATTATAATTATTTAAGCCTAATAAAAGCTTCAGATTCTGAGTAAATTTTACACATTAGATTCTAATGATTTTTTGAATTGAAAAAGTCTCAGATTCTGAGTACTTTTTTGTAGGTAAAATATTAGATTCTGGTCACTTTTTCCTAAAAAAAACCACCTTATTATGAGACCTTTTTCTCTAGGAAAAGTCTAATATTCTGTGTTCTTTTTTCTAGATGAAAAACAGATTTTCCTATAAAAACTTCAGATTTTGAGGTATTTCCTCTATGGAAAGGTCTCAGATTCAGCGATCGTTTTGCCAGAGCAAAGCGGGGGATATTCTGTGAGTCTTCCGAAGAATAAGAAGGTTTTTCTGGAAGAAAAATTTCTATCGGAACCAACGGAATTTTTTCTTTATTTAATAATTTTAATCGCAATTACTTAAAATTCGTCATCAGGAAAGTTAAATTTATATGTGAATAGAAAATATATACGATTAACCAAAACACTGTCACATTATCCAAAATATTGGCTTTTCTAATCTATTCTATTGAAAAAATAGTAACTTCTACATTACCTTCAATACCAACAACCACCAATTTATTGAAGATTTAGTCATTTGAATAAAATATCGGCAGCGAAAATCTAATATTAGTTGTTTCAATAAAATCTATCGCTCTATCTAAAGTATTAGTTTTACCAATCAATTTAAAATTGCTTTTGTCAACTTTAGTACCATTAACCAATAATTTCCATTATTTTGGTAATTATAATAATATATTGCGAATTGTCTTTATCATAATATGCATTAGGGTTGACCTTAGTTTTCAACTTGCGATTTGCAAATATTTCTTAACTAACTTTCAAATTCTGATCAACATCCCAAAGTTTGTCAGAAATGATGTGTGGCAATCCCGATGCATCAGATTTTGCTTATTTTGTTGTACTGTGTTATTTTTGTACTGTCTTCTGGCGGATAATGGTTTCTAGTGCCCGACGGAGTATTTGGCTTCGGATTGATATCCGGCCAAGTTTGGTGTTCGGCTAAATTTTGGCAGAATACCGAACTTTTCTATAAATCAATATTTTGCAATTACCCAGCAAAATCTTTCATTACCAAATAAGTGGTTATATAATAGAAATTCATAGCTCCGCACAACTTATTTTTTGGCGTCTAAACTCATTATTTTTGTTTGGCGTGGTCGTTTTTATAAGGAGTCACGCTTACCTCCTCGCTTACGAAAAAATGAGAAATAAGTAGTTACGAGATTTTGAATAATAAGTGGTTACATACATGCTTACAAAAAGTTGAATTATAAGTGGTTATCCGACTGCTTACTTGATTCTTAAAAATAAGGAGTTACACAAATACTATTAGCTTCAGGAAATACATTCAGAGAATTTAAAGTTTTTCCTAGTGTGTAATTTTAGTATTCGTCATAAAAATTTAACACAAAACATATTTACATGTAATAAATATAAATGTATAAAATTTAACTTTGTAAAAAGCACTTATTTAAACTATTGCGAGTAAGTCATTATTTTATATTTAAAAGCAATAACTACAATAGGCCGTTATTAGGAAGTCATTATTTTATATTACAAAATAATGCAAAAGGTAATGATATATCATTATTGGTAATGCAGACAGCAATGAGGTGTCATTACCAATATTTTGCTGGGTAATTTTGTATAATAACTTATAAATATGCACATATTTAACTTAATTTTTACTTAAAGAGCGAAAAATACAACTTTTTTAGGTTTTTGCAATTTAGAAATTGGTTTCCGCATTTTTGAATTTGAAAAAGTTGCATGAAATTGTATTTTTATTGAAGCACAAAAGTATTCGGCTTAGGCTTCGGTTTCGACCGAACTTAGTAATTTTGGCGAAGTTCGGCCATAAAAAAGTGAGTTCGGTCGGACACTAAAGGTTTCTCTCAAGAAAAAAGGTGTTTTCTGGAAAAGGAATTTCATGTTTGATTTTCAAATCTTAAATTTTCATTGGTACACTCATAAAAAAAGCCCGTACAAATAGGTCAAAATTGTGCTGGCGCAAATACATGTACTACACTGAAAATATTATTACAGTAACTGACCGTAGTTTATTTAAAAAGTTATCCGTACATTTATTTTTAACTGATTATACAGTTAAAATACAAAGAAATGTATTTTTTTAACTGTTTTTGTCGTTTATTTAAAAATAAATTACATATAAATACGGAATTTCTGTTACAGTTAATATTTTCATTTAAAATGTTTTGTTAAAAAAAGAATTCCTTTTCGATATCTAGGTCAGTTAAAAAAACGAAATAAACTATATCATTTATTCTTACGGATTTTGTAGTTAATTTTTTGAAATTTAAAAAAACGAAATAAATGAAAAATCATTATTTTTTTAAGGATTTTGTAGTTTATTTATTAACATTTAAAAATAAATGAACATTTCTTTTGATTTAAATGAAAACTTACTAGACCGGTTATCAAGTGATTTTTCATTTATTTTAAAATACATTTTCAGTTAATTTAAACTACAAATTTTATATTTTTTATTTTAAGAGAATTTTGACCTATTTGTACGGGCTTTTTAAGAGAAAATAACAGACAAATTAGTTCAATTTAAACAGAACGCGTTTAATAGACTTTTGTACTAACTTTTTTATGAGTTCAAGACATTTTTTGGAGTTATTTCATTTCCGTAGTCTCTATACGACTTTCTGGTTGCTGCGGTAAGTGTAGGACTACACTACGTATGATAACAATAGACGCACCTATAGTACAGCTGATAGGTGAGGTTCTAAATAATTTGGGCCTACACTCAAAAAAAAAAAGTCAGTAAAGTCAGCAAAAAATGTTGCTGTGTCAGCAAATTTTTAGTCAGGAGCGTGCTTGCAAAAAAGTTGGTAATTTCAGCAAAATTTTTACCAAAAAAATAGTAATCTTCAGCAAAAGTTTTGCTAACACTTAGTCGAAGGCAAATGAAAAAAAATCCTTGCTAAAATCACTAAACTTTTTGCTAAATATTAGTAGACTGAAAAAAACTTGTAGCGAAATTTTACTTTAGATAATTTATTTGCTGAAAATTTAAATATAGAAATTATATAGAGCTGTTTTTCTTTTTAATCATTTCCGTTATGTGTACTACATCCAGACAAGCTGCGACATCTACATTTGTTTATCTGATTGTCGTCTACGCTATAATTGCGGTTATCAGCACAATTTTTGTAGCAAAATAAATTAGTAAAACATTAGTTTAGTGCTAAAAAAATATAACTAAAACTTTTGCTGAAAACGGAATTTCAGCAAAAAAAATTGCTGAAAACTATTAAACTTGATATACAAGACGTTTTACTAATTTTTCTACTAACTTATTTTTTTGAGAGTAGAAAAATATATCGTTATTACAATAGAAAATTCTTCTAAGTTTATGTTAAAATTTTTTTTCGTTAACCTGTGCATTTTCAAACCAACTTAAACCCAAATTAATTTTGTTGGTGCGTTTTATAAAAAAATACAGAATAAGCTTCACCCCAGCAAAATCTTTCATTACCAAATAAGTGGTTATATAATAGAAATTCATAACTCCGCACAACTTATTTTTTGGCGACTAAACTCATTATTTTTATTTGGAGTGGTCGTTTTTATAAGTAGTCACGCTTACCCGCTCGCTTACGAAAAAATGAGAAATAAGTAGTTATGAGATTTTGAATAATAAGTGGTTACACACATGCTTACAAAAAGTTGAATTATAAGTGGTTATCCGATTGCTTACTTGGTTCTTAAAAATAAGTAGTTAGGCAAATACTATTAGCCTAAGGAAACACATTCAGAAAAATTTAAGTTTTCTGTAGTGTGTAATTTTAGGACTCGTCATAAAAATTTAAACATAAAACATATTTACATATAATAAAAAAATTTAACTGTGTAAAAAGTACTTATTTCAACTAATACGAGTAAGTCATTATTTTATATTTAGAAACAATGAATACAATAGGCAGTTATTAGGAATTCATATATCATTTTTGGTAATGTAGATAGTAATGAGGTGTCATTACCAATATTTTGCTGGGACGTTTAACTAGAAGTTTTCGTCAAATTTAAATATATTACAATTTAGTAGGTTTGAGGTTAAGAAGAAGAATAAACCTTCCTCAAAAGTTATAAACACATTAAATTTGCAAATCAGACTAGATCTAGTTTCTGCCTTTTTATGGACAGGCTTCATCAGTGATCTTCCATTAAATTGTATTATTGTTTATATTTTTATTGTCAGATTGTCTCTATATGAATAATTTCAGAAGTGATCAAACAGACATATACAAACATTCTACTTCAGATTCTCTCTGTTTATCTTCTTATTTCCTCCGTGTCACCTTTTCACAAATATTGCCACATTGACGTATGGTTTGTACGTACAAGTGCAGGCAATTTGTGTATATTGGAGACGGACAGCCAACAGGGCATTGTTTATTTTTTATAGTATAGTGTTGTTTTTTCAAACGCGTCGTATAGACCAAATACAATTAATATTGTCATTAATATGTATTTTTATTAATTCTAATTTAGTAGGTTTGAGGTTAAGAAGAAGAATAAACCAAAGTTATAAACACATTAAATTTGCAAATCAGACTAGATCTAGTTTCTGCCTTTTTATGGACAGGCTTCATCAGTGATCTTCCATTAAATTGTATTATTGTTTATATTTTTATTGTCAGATTGTCTCTATATGAATAATTTCAGAAGTGATCAAACAGACATATACAAACATTCTACTTCAGATTCTCTCTGTTTATCTTCTTATTTCGAACAAAAGTAGTTTTTGCAATTAAAATACCCAGTGTAGAAACGGTAATGACATATCATTATTTTTTGGACTACCAGTAATGACACGCACTTACATTCTGCATTATTTTAAAATATATAATAATGAGTTACTGATAATGACTTATTTTTATCATTATTTCAAATAGAAAATAATTTTCTAGATTTTTTTTTAATTTTTTGAAATCTATTTTAAAACTCACACATATTTTTTAATTTTAATTTAATTTTTTGTATGTTAGCGAGTAAGCTTGTGTGCAGCAGGTCAATTATGTTTTTATCTATTAAATATTACATGTCGATGTAGCTCAGATGTTGGAGCTATTGACTGGCAATCTGTAGACCCAAGTTCGATTCCCGCACCAGCAAATTTCATTTAAAAAATAGTACAATAAAAAATATTTTTTTTATATAATTTATTTTTTGAAAATCTATTTTTAGACTCATTATTTTTGTCAGTACTGGGAAGTACATAGGTAAAGATATATTTTTTGATTTCTCGTATGCTGGTGTGTAACCATAACTCATTATTTTTCGCGACATCGCCATATAAAGGTAATAAGAAATGTAATAACAAAAGTAACTAGTTACCATTACCAAGTATGTAGTTACATAACCACATATCTGGTAATGATTTTCTACACTGGGTATGAGTAAGAAATTTCTTCTGTATTCCCGGGAAATCCCGAGAAAGTTTTAAAAAAATTCCCGATTCCCGGGAGTTCAAAAATGTCGGGATAATTAAAACCTTAGTTTGAAGGCATTTCTAAGTTGATTTTTAAGATCTGATGCGTTGCCAGGTTGAAAAATCCGTTTTTATGAAAATTTTCTCTTTAAAAATGCATAAATTTCACTTCCAGGATTTAAGAAGCTAATAAAAACAAATCTGTAAAAATAGCAGAAAAAGTTACTAAAAATTAGTTAAAAACGAGTAAAAAAGTTAAAGTCGGGCATGTCGACTATACAATACCCTACACCAGTCTGGTTAAAAGCCAACTAATGTTTGGATCCGAAATTCGAATGGGTTAAAATGGGACTTGGCATAACTCATTATTTTTCGCGACATCGCCATATAAAGGTAATAACAAAAGTAACTAGTTACCATTACCAAGTATGTAGTTACATAACCACATATCTGGTAATGATTTTCTACACTGGGTATGAGTAAGAAATTTCTTCTGTATTCCCGGGAAATCCCGAGAAAGTTTTAAAAAAATTCCCGATTCCCGGGAGTTCAAAAATGTCGGGATAATTAAAACCTTAGTTTGAAGGCATTTCTAAGTTGATTTTTAAGATCTGATGCGTTGCCAGGTTGAAAAATCCGTTTTTATGAAAATTTTCTCTTTAAAAGTGCATAAATTTCACTTCCAGGATTTAAGAAGCTAATAAAAACAAATCTGTAAAAATAGCAGAAAAAGTTACTAAAAATTAGTTAAAAACGAGTAAAAAAGTTAAAGTCGGGCATGTCGACTATACAATACCCTACACCAGTCTGGTTAAAAGCCAACTAATGTTTGGATCCGAAATTCGAATGGGTTAAAATGGGACTTGGGCCAAAATTGTCTATAAAATGATAAAAGAAGAGAAAATCGTAAATATAGCCCACATGGGCTATAGGTCCAAATATGGACCGATTCTATCTAGAATCTATAGGCTTTGTTCTTCGGACCATGTGAGTCAGCGAACCAAATTTCATTGCAATATCTTCGTATTTGCGACCTGCAGCGTGTAAAAAAGCACTGAAAATATTATTACAGTAACAGACTGTAGTTTATTTAAGAAGTTATCAGTACATTTATTTTTAAATGATTATTCAGTTAAAATACAAAGAAATGTATTTTTTAACTGTTTTTGTCGTTTATTTAAAAAATAAATTACATATAAATACGGATTTTCTGTTACAGTTAATATTTTCATTTAAAATGTTTTGTTAAAAAAGAATTCCTTTTCGATTTCTAGGTCAGTTAAAAAAGTTAAATAAACTAAATATCGTTTATTCTTACGGATTTTGTAGTTAATTTAAAAAAACGAAATAAATGAAAAATCATTATTTCTTTAAAGATTTTGTAGTTTATTCATTAACATTTAAAAATAAATGAAAATTTCTTTTGATTTAAATGAAAAGTCAGTAGACCGGTTTTCAAGTGATTTTTCATTTATTTTAAATTACATTTTCAGTTAATTTAAACTACAATCTATTTTGAGTGAGCCAATTTTGTGGGGGACCTTTTATCTTAATATTTGCGACCTGTAGAGTGTTGCAAATATCAGCACAAACTTATTATACCTGACCACGTAGTGGTGTAGGGTATAATGATGCTGCAGAAAAAAATTTGCATATTTCTTTTGCTAAATGCTAGTAAAATAAGAACTGCAAAATTAAAACTGTGTCAACAAGCGTCGACATAACCTTCTTCAACGAATGCTTAAGAGAGACTGAATTAATTTATCTGGTTTTATTCAATGTGTGAGCGTATGTAGGTATGAGTGAGTTGCACGCCGGCATATCAATGCCGATCACTGACCTAGACCCACTTTTGAGGTAATATCTACACTCAAAAAAAAAAAAAAGTCAGTAAAGTCAGCAAAAAAGTTGGTAATTTCAGCAAAAGTGTTAGCTGAAAATCAGCGAAATAGTAATCTCAGCAAAAGTTTTGCTAACACTTAGTCGATTGCAATTGAAAAAAATCCTTGCTAAAATCACTAAACTTTTTGCTGAATATTAGTAGACTGAAGAAAACTCAAAAAATTTGTAGAGAAATTTTACTTTAGTTAATTTATTTGCTGAAAATTTAAATATAGAAATTGTGTAGAGTTGTTTTTTTAATTATCATTTCCGTTGTATGTACTACATCCCGACAAATTGCGATATCTACATCTTGTCTATCTGTTTGTCGGTCACGCTATAATTGCGGTTATTAGTACAATTTTTGTAGCAACTCTCTAACTTTCTCTAACTCTAACTAATCAGGTTGGCAGTCAGTGGTGTCAGATGTGACGATTTTACGTCATTTTGACGATTTTTTTAGTCAAAATTTTACAAATGACGATTGACGATTTTTGAATAAAAACTCCACATGTTTTGACGATTTAGGAAAATTGCTTACTTTTGAACGAATTTTAAGCAAAATTATAAAGAAAAAGCGTTTAAAAACCGCAAATTGTTCTTTTCGAATCGTCTATTTGGAATTCGCAATATTCAGAAATTTCTATATTTATTTTAAAAGCATTTTTACAAAAATACATGTTTTCTCTTTCTTTAAAGTCTCATAACTCCTATAAAATTTTCATTATGAAAGAGAAAACATACATTTTTGTTAAAATGCTTTTACAATAAAAATAGAAATTTCTAAAATACCTTTGAAAAAATTTGAAATGCAATTAGAATTTTATTAAATACATTTGGAAAATTTTGGAATACAAATAGAGTATTTTTAAATACATTTGAAAATTTCTGAAATACAATTTTTGGATAATTTTGAAACATTTAAGACAATTTTAAAATATATTTGCACAATTTTAAAATATATTTGGACAATTTTAAATATATTTGGATAATTTTAAAACATATGAAATATATTTGGATTTTTTTTTAAATAAAACTGAAAATGATGTAGTGTTTTTATGATATTTAACTGATGACGATTTCTTGACGATTTTTTATAAAATTGTTGACGATTTTGACGATTTATTTTTATATTTTTGACGATTTTTGATCAAAAAGGTCTAACACCACTGTTGGCAGTAGCGTTAAGAGAATAAATAACATACAATTCTTCTTCCGTAACTCGAAGTTCTCCATAACTCGGAACGAAATGCATACATATTAGTGCTGGTAAAAATATGAGCAGTGGGTATCGAGTATTTGTCTTTTTTTGGGTACACGATACTGAAAACTACTACTCGATATTTTCAGAGTTGCATTTTGGACAGACGAAATATATAAAAATGTGACTCCGCTAAAATATTTACCACAAAAATGTGACTTTGCTAAAATATTTGTCACAAAACTACAACTCTGCTCAAAGAAAAAAATCAGAAGTAAAATATTTAAAATTATATGTTAAAAAGTTATGAAAAACGCAATGAATAGTTGATAAAAAAGTTTAATAATATGTATATAAATTTAAATATTGAATTATAAACATTTTCAAAGAATTTTACTAAAAAATTTTAAAAGTATCGAGTAGTATCGAGTATCCAAATCAAAAATATCGAGTAGTATCGAGTATTGAAAAGTAACCGAATTTACCAGCACTAATACATATGAATGGTGGTTTATTGATTTTGCTTGTTTGTTTTGGTTTGTTTATTTTGCTTGCTTTTTTTCGGGGAAATCCATTTTAGTCAAGGTTGGTTACCGTTATCGTTATAATACCGTTATCGCTAAAATACCGTTTCAAATTAAATACCGTTACCGTTATCGATACCTCTAAAAAAATTTCAAAATACCGTTATCGTTACCAATACCGTTATTTTTATGGGTAGTTACCGGTATTTTACCGGTATTTGTTATTTAATATAAAAATGACAATTTTTTTATTTTATAATCTTTAGTGTTTTTTTACAAAAAAATTTATAGATAATAATTTTACTTATTAAAACTTCCAGCATTGAATTTAGGCTTAAAATCTGTATTTTTAGTACTTTAAATTAAAAATATGTCATGTTTTTACTTGTTTTTATATGTTTTTAACATAATTTTTAATACCGGTACGTACCGGTATTGGTGTTTCGATAATGGTATACCGTTACCGAAACAGTCTTAAATACCGTTACCTTTACCGTTACCTAAACAAATGAAATCCGATACCGTTACCGTTACCCTTACCGTTATTCGTTTCGGTAACCAACCTTGATTTTAGTACATCATGTGCTTCTATTTGTTTGCGTAAGTATCATTACTTGCATAAATATCATTCGCGCTAGATGATAAATGTTAAAAGCGTATTTTATTATCATGGCAACTAAACGTGTTTCAAAATGTTTGTCAATTGAAGAAAAATACAAACTAATAAAAGATGTCGAAGGTAGATTAAATAAAAAGGACGCAGCTGATAAATATGGTATCCCGGCTAGTACGGTCTCAGCGATTTTTAAAAACAGAGAATCAACTATCAACTCTTTTGGATCTGGATTTCGTCTACATAGTAAACGAGTTAAGACCCCAATATTCAAAAATATCGACAAAGCAGTCCTAGATTGGTTTACAGCAGCTAGAAGTCAAAACATGCCTATATCTGGAGTAGGGTTGCCAGACGGGCTTGATTTGGATTGATTGTCAAGCTTTTTCAAAGCGTGTCAAGAATAAAGAAAAAATGGCATTTGTAAAGCAAAAACGGAATTTTAGAAATTTTTCCATCAAATTGATAAGAAAAATCAAGAAAAATTAACCATTACCAAAAAAAAAAAAAAAAACTATTATTAAATGTACCATGACTAATTTTTACGTATAAATGATTGTTTCCATGGTAGTAACGCTAATGCTATCATAAAAAGTCTTTCTTTGGATGAAAAGGAAACGTTTGAGTTAGAAGCTAACCAATTTTTACAAATAGCTGTAAAATACTTAGAAAAAAGATATGATTTTGGAGAAATATCTGTTTTTTTTTTTTTTAGCAAATTGCTGTTTTAAATATAAAAAACCGTTGTTGTCAAGGAATAATTTAGCAGAGCTGCCATTTATTTACAAAATATCAATTTCAATTAATACTGATATGTTGTATGCAGATTACTGCTGCCTTCGGGAAGTTTTTCAAAAATTGCCAAAAGACATATCCAACATATGGGCCCATTTCTTTAAAAAATGTGGTACAGAGTCTGGAAAATCTGTATAAATTAATATCATTTAAATTTTCAAGTCAATTTTGCTAATTTAACTGAATTTTAAATTGTCAATTTTAAATCAAGCCTTTTTTAATGTCAAGAAAAATCAAGCTTTTTCCTCCGAATGTCAAGCTTTTTACCAATTTCGATCTGGCAAGTCTAATCTGGAGGAATATTAAAGGAAAAGGCAATGGAGTTTGCAAAGCGTTTTGGTGATGAGATATTGAGGAAAACGTTTAGTTGACGAAACGTTCAAATAATACACAAAATATTTTGTGTTTGTTAATTTTAGGCATGATGTGGCTTATAAAAAAGCGTGCGCTGAAAGTAATGACGTTAATGAAGTGGACTGCGAAAAGTGGAAAAAGACGTTTTACCGAATTTATTACAAAAGTTCTGTGAACGGGATGTTTTTAATGCAGATGAAACAGGATTGTTCTTTAAATGTTTGCCAGATAAAACCCTTACTTTTAAAATCCAGCAATGCCACGGGGGCAAAAACAAGCAATATTTTACTTCATTGTAACTTGTTTATTACATATACATATGTACATACTGAAGTATGTAGTTTTTAGTTAGTACCTGTTTCAAATAAAAAATACAAACTATAAACACATGCTTACAATTGATTATTTAAAAAAAAAAAAAATCTGTAACTCGAAGTCTCCGTAAGTCGAAGTTTTTTTGGGATAATGATGATTCGAGTTATAGAAGTTCGACTGTAAGTAAAACATTAGTTCAAAATTAGTTTAGTGCTAAAAAAATATAACTAAACTAGCCATTTTTCCCAAGAAATTTAGCCATTTTTGATAACCAAGTTCTGGCAACACTGTTTGTATCTACGATTGTTTAGCAAACATATTCTAATAATTTCAGCAGTTTTTACTGCAAGTCCCTTTTGAAGTAATTTTTGGTATTTTCAGCAAAAAATTTATAGTGTATGAAAAATAAAAAAAATTTTTTTTGAATGAACGAGTGAACTAGACTAACCACTAGTTCAAAAATACAAATTAATAAAATGTGTGACTATAACCAGAGCTTTGAAGAATTAATTCATTAATTAAATTTTTCAATTCTGAATTAAAAATTCGATAAATTAATTCACTAAGGGCTGGTATCTTATCTCCAATGATTATTTTACCTTAATTATTGATTAAGAAATCATTGATTAAACCTTAAACTCACTTAAAATAATATCGGTAGCTTATTACAATTTAATCAATGATTTGTTAATTTTAGATATTTTCATTTGACAATACGAATAAGTAATAAAAGAAAATAAAAAAGTTTTTAAAACCCGCGAAATACGAGTTTTTTATTGAATTTTTCGCATGACACGGGGTGATAAAATTATGACTAAATTGTTATTTTTAAACCTGCAATCGCTAAATGCCTCAAATAGGAAGTGTCTTTTTGCATGCTACATGCATATCTTAATTTTTTTTCATTGGGTAAGTGTGTATAATTATAAATTTTATTGTAGTCCAGGAAGGTGTTAAGAAATATTTATGGATGAGATGATTTTTGATGTTTTTTACTACATTCAATCCAAATTTTATAGTTTGAAATAATTAAAAAACTAGGTCCAAAAGGAAACAAATCAACCTATGCCTGTACATTATTTGTTATTGGTTTAGGAAAACATATCTTGATCAAATTTAATATACACATGCGTGACATCTCCCAAAGAATGATTGCTAAAATTAAAATTTAGAAATTTTGTGGAGAATAAAAGATATGAATCCAAAAATAATCCTTGGTGGAAAAATATATGACGTCTTTAAAAATTCTCATTACATTAGAATCTCAAGAGTATGCATAAATCTTAACTTCTGTTAACTGGCTCTGTCCGACATTTCAAGATATGGTCGCCTATAGACATGTGGTAAGTTAAGTTTTATAAGTAAATTTTGACAAATAGTAAAAATTGGTTCAATAATTGTGAAAAAATATAATAAAAAAGTTATACCCATTAGCTGAAATTTGGCAGAACTGCAAAATTGTTCTGAGACACCTTAAATACATGCACAAGAAAATATTTGTTTTCACTTTTTTGGGTCAAATTTTACCCCCACGAATCGTGGCTTATTTGTGCTAAAGGAATATCAATATTAAGACCGATTCTAACCATCATTTATCATTTAAAATTGGTATTTTTAGAGAAGATATACATTACTAGGCAAGTTACTAAAGATATACATCATTTAGAGGACATAATGAGATGTTTTAAGGTGTTTATTTTAGAAAATAATTGGTCTACGTAAAACTTTTTAAAAAGTTTCCAACATTAGTAAAAAATGTAAGTACTAACACGAATTGTAGGGTGAAAAATCTATGTTTAAGGGCGTAATCACAGAAATTCCTGTAATTAAATTTAATCAATATTTAGAGTAGAATCAGAGATTAAATTCGACCTTTTTATTAAATCAAATGAATTAATTCACTGGTGAATTAATCAATTTTATAAATTGAACGGAAAAATTAAATTAATTCCTTACTGAATTAATTCACCACTGAATTCGTTCAATTTCATTTTCGTTCAGTGAATTAAAAAAAATTACGTTCGCTGAATTTTCAAACTTATGCTTCCCCTAAAATGTAGATGCTTGACTATGACGTATTTCATTTATACGTTTTTACAATACTAAGAACTCTACAAGCTACTAAAATATGTTGTTGCTTCTCATTTGAGTTCAGTGAACGTAATTTTTATTTTTCAATTCAGTGAACGTATTTTTTTTTAGTTCCCTGCACGTAATTTTTTTTTTTTTGAATTCAGTGAACGTAATTTTTTTTAATTCACTGAACGAAAATGAAATTGAACGAATTCAGTAGCCAATTAATTCAGTAAGGAATTAATTCACTTTTTTTTTTGTTCGATTTATAAAACTGAACGCGTTCACCAGTGAATTAATTCATTTGATTTAATAAAAAGGACTATTGCAATTGAATTAATTCTTTGAATTTCTTGTTTGATGAACGCGTTCAGTTGAACGAATTCAGTGAATTACTTAAGAAAAGGAATTCATTAAATTCTAGAGAAAATTGAATTCGATTGGTAGTGAATTCATTAAAAAAGGAATTATTTCTTCAAAGCTCTGACTATTACAATACAATCGAGTTTCAGAATATTGGGGCATTTCATTACATTTCTTCTGGTATCTTCCAGGATAAATTGTTTGTCCTCCTCCTATTAAGAAAAAAAGTAAATATTTTTCTTCAGTCACTAACCCAAAAAACTCATCTTAAAATGTTGTTTTATGCGAAAATCAACGGCTACAGTAGAAACTAGATGGGCACGTGAGCAGAATTTTGCGTGAATCACGCGTGAGTGTGAGTAAAACCATAATTTACTCACGTGAACGTGAGTGAGTGTGAGTAGATTAAAAATTTTCGTGAGTGAGTGTGCGTGAGTAAAAATTTTGCGTGAGTGAGCGTGCGTGAGTCGAATTTTAACGACTCACGCTTTTTTTTGAGCTTTTTATTCATATATTCACTAATTGTTTTAGGCGACTATATTTTTGGGTATCTTTAGTACAAAATAAATGGCAAAATTTCATACACGTTTAGGGTTTCCCGGGAAACGGGAATGAAAATCGAAAAGTATCAGGTTTTTGGTAACATTTTTTTATTTTGATTTGTTTTATTAATGGAAATATTTAAATTAATGAATTTTGGTTTAAATATTTACTTTTTGTAAATGTTCTCGTATAAAGTAAAAAAAATCTATGATATATAGCTCCTGCTAAGTTATTTAAGGTCTTGTCAAGTTATAAACTAAAATATAATTTGCCAACCCGGTGAAAAATGTCCATATATGAACATTTATGGTTCAACCATATATATATGGATCCGAAAAATGAGGTAACACCTAAGTATATGTTCATATATGGACATATATGAACACACACATTTATTAAATATATGCGAATACATGCGAACGTTGCTGTCCTTTATTATAAGGTTGTACGATAGATATAAATTTATGTATGACATTCAAATTAGGCGCTACATATGTTCCTTTTTTTATTCATGGCATTAAATATAATTCCATATTTATCCAAATATGAGTTCCTTTTACATATATGGAAAAATGTATTCTTCGAAATATGTTCATATACAAGTCCCTTTTGCATAAATTGAATAACATATACTTTCATATTTGTCCATATATGAGTGCCATTTCCATATATGAAATAACAGATGCTTCCATATATGTCTGTATATGAAATTTTTTCCATATATGGAATAACATATACTTCCATATATGTTCATATAAAATCCATATATGTTCATAAAAAATCCATATTTGTTCATATGTGTCCATACATAAACCATATATGAACATGTTTGAGCGTATATGAACATTTTTCACCGGGAAGTTAAAAACACTTTTATCAATTTTAAGAAATTGCCATGACAATCACCTCCTGTCAAAATCCATATTTTTGCTCTTATTGTTAGTATCAAACTTAAAGCGTTTAAAATGTTTGTAATATGACCTTTCGATCTTCATTTTTGAATACTTGTGCGAGGAACATCGGCATTATAGAGTTTCAAAAAGCTGAACCATTCGTAATTTTTTTAAAGTTATACTGAAGTTTATTAGGTTATAAAAAGTGTTTTAATAACCGAAATAAATAATTTTATTTTTTCAGAATTTATAGCTTGTCAAGTTATTTTTTTTAAATCAAGTTATTTCTTCTCGAATGAGAAGGTTTTTTATACTTTAGACCTTAAATGCATGATCTCTTCAATTTTAACCATTTTTTTTATATATGATTTCTAAAATAAAAAAAAAAATACCAAAAAATTTTATTTTTTTATAAAGTGATTTTTATTAAAAAAAATATGTTTTTTTTGCCAAATAGCTAAATTGTGAATATTTTATGAAAAAAAAATTAATAAAATAATTTATTGCGGGAATACCACTTTAAATATTTAAACAAATATTATTGAATATTACACTTTTAGTAAAAAAACGCGTGTTTTAGATTTTTCACAAACATACAGAGTAAAACCAAGATTTTTATTCTAACTGTTTAAAAATTCTGCGCTAAACTATAGGAACACTATGTACAGAAGGGGCCCCTAATACTAGAGTTCTATTCGAAACCGAAACCGCGGTTTTTTAAGTCTCAAAACCTAAACCGAAAACCGACAAAAATAAGTCGGTTTTCGGTTTTTAGGTTTTTCTTAAATACTTTAACAAATTAAAATAATTTAATAAATTGCAAAGATTCATAAAAGAGCTCTAACCTTCTGATGCAGGCCTCCGAATAATGAGAATTATTGGAAAGTTTATAATTTTCTGAGCCATTATTTATTATTATTAATTTTTCAATAATGAAAAAATTTTAATACACTCATAAATACGAGTCCAATATGTTTCATTTATAAATCTAAAATTTGAGCACTCTGAAAAATTTTTAATGAACTCATAAATACGAGTCTAACCTGATTATTTGTAACTCCAAAATTTGAGTCTTCTACGAGTAAAAATTTCTGAGCGCTCAGTAAAATATCGGCTGGGATATTATTGAAACTTGAATTTCAAAAAGGGATCAGCTCCTATTTTACAAAATTTTGTATTTAATTGTACCCAGCTAAAAATCGACATACATGGATCCATATAGGTTGAATGTATGTACGTGCATGCTCAAAAATATGCATTCATGACCATACATGCGTACATAAATCTCCATACATGTTTCATACATGACCATACGTGTGCATTAACGAAATATGAGGTAATATCTACATGTGTGTACATGCATGGACATACATGAGCACATGAGAACGTGCATGAACATACATTTAACCTGCATGTATGTCGATTTTTAGCTGGGTAATTAAAATTTTCTCCATTAAATATTACTTTAAAGAATTTTTTATTTTTGTTATTACGGATAACATAAACTGAGGCTTGTAATTTTAGAAAAAAATTGCACCAAAAAATTAAGTGGTGCAATTTTACATATTCAATTCAGATTTTAACACTGTATTTTTCAAAAAGTCCTTTTATTGTTTTAAATAAATTGCTAAAATTTAAATTTATACTCTTGAAAATACTGATTTAGTTGCGGACAAAAGAATAAAAAAGTTTAATTCATAATAGTTTTCCGCGTTTTTTTTTCTTTTTTTCTCCCTCAAAGCCGTCGAAACGGCGTTATTGCATATATTTGAGTAAGAAATTCAATTGAATTTTAAGTAATAAGTATATTGTACGTTTTAACCTATTTACTTTTATACTTATTTAATTATTTAAAAAAAATTCTATTACTAGCACAAGAAAACCGAAAATTAACCGAAACCGCGGTTTTTATAATTTTGAAAAACCGAAACCGCGGTTTTCAGATTTTTCGGTTTTTAGCAAACTCTACCTAATACTCAAAAATGCAGTTTTGTGCACCAAGTGGGTTTTTTTTATTAAAAAACCGGTATGTTGCCAAATGGCTACACCATGCATTTAAGGGTTAATAATGTTGCAATTATAGTCACAACTTTGAATAGGCAAGTAAATATTAATAGGCATATGTATCTAAAACATACCCAATTTATCGCTTACCAATGTCATTTGATCCATTGATACTTCTAAATTAACCTTCTAATGCCCAAGGCCTCTAAAAAGCGGTCTTCAGATCTAAAAGAAATTTCTGGCTAAATAACAATTTTTATAAAATCAATTGTGTCAATAGAAAACATAATTTACTACTTTTTCAGTGTCAAAACTCATTATTGTTATTCGACAAGGTCGTTTTTGTTAGTTTAGTAATCGCTGCATTACAAGAATATAAAAAAAATTCGTTACTATTATATAACAGTAATTTAATGGAAAAATGTTCATTACTTTTGTTAACATTACTTTTACACAATATTAAACATTTTTCCGTTTTCGTAATTTTTGATTTGATATTTTGGTATGCTGATTCCTGAATGCCCCATTAGTTCTTCTCAAAAACATTTTTCAATATGAAAATTAAATGGAAGTAAAAATATCGATTACCATTTCATAAATTAATGATAATGATTTCGGCCCATCTTCATCCTCCCTACACTTAAAATAATACGTCAGTAGAAAAATCTGTCAAACGGGTATAGAATCGATTTGACTAATTTTTAACAAATTTTTAGTTGAAACAAGGATTTAAGTTATCTTCATTTAACACAATACTAAAAATTCTCAGTAGTTTTAACTAATTTTGAGTTTTAATTTTCAAAATTCTTTATAACTAATTTTAAAGAACCTATTCGTTAAATTTTATGCAATTTATTATTAATATATTATTTCATGTTTCTGTTATTTTCGCGTAGATGGCATCAATGTATCCGAAATTTTAAAGATGACGCTATTTCCTTCCCTCCCGCTTTTTAAGTGACCCATATATCGAAAATTCAGAGCAAATTAAACGAAAATTTCGGCTACCCCTTGCTACGTAATAGCCCCGTGAACATTTTATCTCCATTCAAAAATGGACCTTTTTAGGGTCTTCGGTCCTCCGAAATTTTTAATAAAAATGTTCCATTGCATAAAATGGCGCATATCTCGAAAACTAAGCGAGATAGAGACAAAGTGTTTCCTCCTTTGAAGTATCCTTACATAGCCTTAGATGATATGGAGCAGGTCCGGGGAGGGTCCCGAAATATAATTTGAACAAATTTTGCGATCAGTATAATTACAAATAAAACTGTAGTTTTACTAATTCATTTCAAGCCGAAAAACAGGAATAAATTTTGTTAAAGTAACAAATTTTTCTGTTCAGCCAACAGACATATTAAGTATGTTTGTTTACATGCTATTTTTTACTAGCTTTACCATTTTTAACAGTTTTACCCAAAAATCCGTTCGAGTACAAAAAAAAAAAATAGTAAGAACTATTAAAAAAATTTAAGGGGAAATTTTACTAGTTTTAACTTGAAAAATTCCTTCCAGCAAAAACTACCCTACGGGGAAAGGGACCGGTCCCAGATGACACGCAGGATAGGTCCCAAGGGGGTGGAGACCATTCGTTGATCGGTCTTTTTGTTTGAAAGAGACATATCACTTTAACATGGCGTTGTCATTGAAAATTACCAATTGCCACAGTTAAGACACCTTGTGACAGTAAGGTGGTGTGTCTAAAAATAGCTTTTCTAATAAACTAATAAAAAATTAAGAATTAAAAATAATCTACTTGGCATCGAAGTAGAGCTCGATAACACAACCTCCTACTTGTAAGGCAAACGCTATACCGTCTTAGCTAATGTTGCTTATGCGTGATGGCTGGCTGATGGTAAAGTTATATCAGGCGGCATTCGTCGCTCTCTTTCAATTAACATTTTGTATCGAAAAATGTTAGCCTTTAAAGACATGTGTAATTCATATGGTAACATTTTTCGATACAAAATAAGAAGAGTGATTTAACAGAGGTTGGGTGAGTTGGTACCTCTTGTAATTATATGCTCGTTGGTTATATACAGCTATGGACATATAAATGGCACATTTTACCATGAATTCTTTCTTATGCTACTATATTGCAAATACTGTTAACGACCAACAAGTTTTTGTTTTTTTCCAAATGTTTATTATGCACATTTAATATTGCTATAAACTTTAATAATGTAAATAAAAACTTATCATTATGAAAAAAAAAAACCCATTGAAATGAGCTGGACACATAAATGGCACAATCTTAAAAAAAGAGAAGAAATGAATTTGTTAAATTTTTTTACCGTTAATATTTAGTGCTGTGGCCTTTGTTTCTGATGACAGCTTCGCACCTGCGACCCATACTTTCCACTTGTTTTTGGCATTTTTTTTGGGGATGGCGTACCAAGATTCCTGTGCGGCCGACCACAGTTCGTCCATATTTTTGTAATTTTTCTTGGCGATTTCAACCTTGACTTCATTCCACAGGTTCTCTATTGGATTTAAGTCAGGGCTCTGGGCTGGCCAATCCAAAACATCAATCTTCTCCGCACAAAACCATTTTTTTACTAGTTTGGAGGAGTGTTTGGGGTCATTATCTTGCATGGATTTCCATTTTATTGGCATGGAGTTGAAGGCATATGGCTCCATATGGTTTTTTAAAATATCTAAATACTGAAACTTGTCCATTTTTCCATTGATTTTTATAAGCGGACCTACGCCATGCCAAGAAAATGCACCCCAAACCATAATACTGCCACCTCCATGTTTTACCGTCTTTTGAGTGAACCGAGGATTAAATTCTTGGCCAAAGATTCTGCCATCTGGTCCTATCCTGTTAATTTTTGTTTCGTCACTCCATAACACGTTTTTCCAAAAACTAATGGGATTTTCCTTACGGGTTCTGGCGAAGGTTAGTCGTTTTGAAATATTTTTTTTTTGGAGCAGGGGCTTTTTTCTGGAAATGCGCCCAAACAAGTTTGCCTCGTTTAGTCTTCTTCTGACAAGTCTGCTTGATATTTCCATGTTAAAATTTTCATTAATATCCGATGCTATCTGCCTTGATGACTTGAATGGATCAATTTTCACCATTCGTACTATAGCTGCACCCGTACGCTCATCTGTTTTTCGTGGCCTTGGCTTCCGAATTTTACCCTTAGTCAATATATCGGGATCCTCAACACAAGAATTAATTGCATTGTAGACTTTTTTGCGAGAAATTTGCATTATCTCAGCAATTTCCGCTACTTTTTTTCCATCTTCATACATTTTCCTTATGATCCGCCTTTCCTCACCTGTGGTATGTTTTCCTGATCCCATTTTAAAATTTTTTTAACTTTTTATATTTATTTTTGAACTACGAAAAATATTTATTTCTTTGAATTAAATCTACACGACTACTGCCTATTTGAAGTAAATTGTGCCATTTATATGTCCACTTTAAATCAGCATTGTTAACGCAAAAATGATAACGGTAAATAATAAGCAAAACATAACGGAACATTTGAGCACTATTAAGACAAACATTTTTTTCTACAATAATCAGAAGAGATAAAACTTGCATTTTAAAATATATTTAGTTGGAAAATACTTACATTTATGCGCAATTTAAAGTTGTGCCAATTATATGTCCATAGCTGTATTTTTCGTTTCTTTTCCAATAAAAAAGAAAAAACAAACACTAAAAGCAAATAAAAAAAATGGAAAGGAAAAAAATAGAAAAGAAAACAACACTAACACACACACAAATATAGTGGAAGTGCCTCAGTATGCCCCCGATTGACCTGTCACGGGATAGGTCCTTTAATGGCAGTTTACTCGTTTTTTTGCGTTGGCCTAATTAAATTAAAAAATCAATTAAAAATTGGAAAATTACCTCAAAAACTGTGATAATATAAATAAAAATTTAAAAAATTGTCCTTAAGTTAAAAAGAAAATTAAATGAAATACCTACCAATTGTTAAAACTAAAACAGCTTTAACATTAAAAAACGTTGAAAATGCAAAATTTTTTAGCAAAAAATTATAAAAATTTAAAATAAGAGCTAAAATAAGCAAATCGTAAAAAAATAAAGTTCAAAATAAATAAAAGAGTAAAATAAATAATAAAATATTTTAAAAAATATGCCGCGAATTTTGTTTTTTATTTCGGTATCGGTCAAGTTTTTTAAAAGCAACAGTGAAAGTAACGAATCAGAAAATATGCCGCGAATTTTGTTTTTTATTTCGGTATCGGTCAAGTTTTTTAAAAGCAACAGTGAAAGTAACGAATCAGAAAATACTTAGAAAATTAATTCATTCTCTTTGGTTCATATTTGCACTAATTTAGTAATATGCCTTCGGTTGACCGGTCACATGATAGTTCATTGGAGGGCAATTGACTCCTTATTCCCCGTAGGGTAGTAATATGTTTTTTTGTTTAACAAACTATAAAATTTAACACATTTTTATGTGAATCGTTATTAAATTAACTCTTTTGATTCGTATTAAAGTTTGCACTCCGCGGACGTTTTCATGCGATTTTCGTAATTTTTTTTGTTAGTTTACTAGTCTTACAATTTTTTTGTTCCATTTCTTTTGAATATTTTGACAACTTTTTCAATATTTTTTCTCTTTTACTAGTTTTACTAAAAATGTAATCGTACAAACCTATTATTTTAAGTGCACCAGCGATTGAAAATGCCGATTATAATCTATTTTGGCATAAAAAGGGTTTTGAATTTTTATTTTTGCCAAAATAGGCCTAAAAAGTTTATCCTTAACGGGCCTATTAATGTTGTAAAATTTTTTCTCGTGAGTGTGAGTAAAAATTCAATCACGCCCCATCTCTAGTAGAAACATGGTAAAATAGCATGCTTGCATTGATCGTGTACATGTCACAGTCCACTAGTCTTGAAACAGGGTTGATTTTCTTCTATTTTAGTATATGGCTACCAAAGGAATGCCCTGTCGATAGGTTTAAAATCGGCGGAATGACGGATTAAAATATGAGTCGGCATGTATGTATGTGACATCCCACCGTGTGATGTCACTACTACATGCAAATGGCAAAGGCAACTCTGTCTCAAGAATAAGTGGTGGACTGTGGTATATGTATTTGTGACAGCAAACGGTTTTATTTTTGACGTTTACAAAACAAATAAGGAAACAGCAACAACATGGTAACATTTTCCCGCCGTTTCATTCTACCAATGTCAAACAACAGCAATGCAACAAGAAGACGCATTTGACCTCCATATTGGGAAAAACATAAAATATAGGGAACTTCAGTTTCTATGTATGTTCTGGGCCAACGGCTTTCAGTAAAAAATTCCTTATTCCATATTTAAAGGTTAAATTCCGACCCAAAAACAAGTTGCTATGTGCAAAATCCAATAAAAAACTTAACGTATGATTTGTTAGACTTTTATTTACAAATATATTTTGTGACAACTTCAAATTTAGAAATAAAGGGTAACAGAAAAGTGTTGGTATTTAACTTTACCAATAGTTGATAATGATTTGATTTCTTTTTTTTTTGTTTGTTTAAATGCGAATTTGTTTATGCGTTTGGTTGCACAAAATGTAGCATTTTGTATGGAAAGTTTCGATTTCGATAATTTTCAATACCAAACTGCTCAGGTGAATGACAAACAATCTGAATTAAAATTAGCAACTGTTGTACCTACTTTCATTTCTTTCGCGTTTGAATCTAGCACCACAGCAATTTTATTATTTATTAACGAAATCGTGAAAAGAGACATTTCAACTTTAAATACTTTGCAGAAAAGTAATTCTATATTTTTCTGCAAAAAACAAATACTATAGTAGAAAATACAATTTCCCAACAAAAACTTTTTTGTAAATATTATTAGACTATTGAGATTAAAGATAACTTTGAAATTCTAAGGTCACATCCGTGATATGCGCCCCAAAGACTAAAAGAAATAACAGGTCGCAACATCGATGCATCAAATTGTTTTTATTTTGTTGTACTTTGTTACGAATTAAATGCTTTATTCAAATAAAAATTTGCAAAATGCAGAATCCTGTGATTTTTAAATATCAATCCTTATTGGCATCCCTAGTAAGCATATTGTATAATTTAATATATTTTTTCGTATTTCATATTCTAGTGCCACCTAAAACGGCTCAAAAGCGACCTGCTACCAGTCCAGCGCCTTTTATACCGTCTCCCCATCATTTACAGTCTCCGTCTACAACAACTGCCACTGCAGCTGCTGGTACCGGAGGAGGCGGGGGCAATTCAGCGAACGTTACACAGCAAAACTCTACACATAATACGGCTCCACCAGGCATAATTAATCATGCATTAGCTTCCAATCACCTTGGAGCTCACTCGCCTTCCATAGCTCAACAACAGCATCAAGCCCATCAACAGGCTGTTGCAGCTGCAGCTGCCGCCGTTCAAGTTCAGCAACAATTGGCCGGAGTGCCAGGGTCATTAAATCCGGCATCAACACAAGCACGTGGACCATTTGCTTCTGCTTTGCGTAATCTGGCAAAGCAAGCAGATATTAAGGAGGAGGAAGAAGTATCTTCGCGCGAAAGAACTGATCGTAATGTGGCGCCTAATATAACTCCTTCGAGTGTGGGGGCTTCAAATGCTAATGCTTCAATAATTTCCGGTCCAAATGTTAACAGCAGAGTCTCTCTTCAAAATGAGCGGATTGGTCCATCATCGCTAGGTCAACCGGGTAGCAACGATGATCGTTCGTCATCAGCCGCCAAGAAAAGATCTGCACCTTCTCCGCAACCAGCAGAGAAGATTGCGCGTCTTAATTCCCAACCAAATTCTACCATCCAACCGGAATTGTTGGCTCGAAGTGGTTTTCAGCCGTATCGATCAGATGAAAGACTTTTACATCCAGCAGGTGCCTTTCCTCTGGACGCGTATTCTCCCTTCGCAGGAATACCAGGCATTCCACCAGGTAAGCGTATTAATTTTCTTTACTGATATTAGGTGACACCTATCTTTTGCTTATGGCTTTTCAGGTGCCTTCCTCAATCCTGCTAGCCTGCCTTACACGGATCAAATGTACTTGGACCAGCGTTTCCAAATGCTTAGGGCAGCTGGTGCACATCCTTCCCATCCTCATGCTGCCTTGTATCCACCTATGGCTTCGCCGTATGCTTCTCATTTGTACTCCATGATTCCCGGTGCTGCACTCGGCCTAGGGCCCAGTCTTCACGACCGAATAAAACTGGAAGAAGAACACAGAGCGCGAATAGCCCGCGAAGAGGAACGAGAACGTGAATTGCAACGTGAAAAGGAGAGGGAGCTGCGCGAACAACGAGAACGTGAACAACGTGAAAAGGAACAACGAGAACGAGAGCAGCGGGAAAAAGAGCAACGGGAAAAGGAGCAAAAGGAAAAAGAGGCAAGAGAGATGCGCGAAAAAGAGAGAGAGGCTCGCGAAAGAGAGCGACAACAACTGTTGTCTGCGTCCCACCACTACTCTAATCCATTATATAATCCGTTAAATAGAAATCTTCTGGGCTCTATGATTCCTCATTTGAATTTAGGTCTCCGTGCACCTCCGGCCAGCCTTCAAGCTTGCCTCTCGTCTATGTCACCCTATCATGTTGCTACCCAAAGACAAAGTCCTCACGGAGCAATGGGATTAAATTTAGGATTATCTGGACTGCCTGGAGTTCCTCCTTTATCGCATGTGCCCACAAACATGCCGCAACATTTGCAACATGCCGCATTGGGTCTTACACATCCAGGATTTTCCGCAGCTGCGTTGGGCTTAGCTCACCATAGCATAAACTTGGCCCATCCACATATGTCTCCCCATCACCCAGCTATAACATCTAGCCATCAACTTCCACCTCACTCGACTGCAATACTAACTACATCAGCTGGATCCTCCCCCCATGGAAATCTTAATGTCGTTAGTTCGAGTAGTGCAATGTCGGTCAGGCAATCTGAAGCCAATATGATCACATCTTCCGCGCCGACTATACAGTCGTCCGTAAGCATTGTTCAACCCACTTCTTCGCTCTCGACTCACATGTCGCCAATGAGTAGTTCACTGTACTATGCTCATCATCCCAGTCATTTGGCTGCAATGCATGCAGCCGCCCAAAGTTCCCTATCAGGTTCATCAAATCAAAATCCAGGCTCATTGCAGCTACCAATGTCTGCTTCTCTGAATCCAGTGTCATTTTCCTCATCAGCGATGACGGGAAAATTGACGACAACAACTACGCCAGTATCTTCAGTCGGAGGTCAGAATGGAAATTTGAGCAGCAGAACTGCCCACAGTCCGCACGCAATGCGCCATCACATCGCCAATGTTGTTCCACAAGCTGCCGCTATGGAAAAGCCTAACACTACGGGTATATCGGCTTCTACACACGAACCAACTACTTTGGATCTAACTGGATCCAATTCGAATTCTAGCAATCATGCTCCGTCAACAGTTAGCAATACTGAATCAGTGCGATTGACAAACTTGCAAATTTCAGCAAATGAAATAAATGGAGTGGAATCTACCAACGAGATCGGAAAAGACCAGGAGGAGTCCCCTAAAATGGAAACGCATTTAAGTGAAAAGAAAACACCGAATTCTCCTACAACGACTACCACAAATACACCAATAGCTAACAAAGACAACCCAAATGAAGTTGATCAGCAACCTAGTCCAATTGCAACAGCGGAGGCTCTTAGCCGTCGCCATGACAGTCCTGGTCAAGGTAAACATTCTGGTTCTTACAACACCACAACTACAATTACTACCACCACCACCACAGAACAGCAACAACATCAACAAATGGGCAACGAAGTGAACGCTGCAAAAGTAACGTCTCACGGCATAATAGCGACGACACATACTAATACAGAACTCTCCTCCCATGGTCGCTCCTCTCCCTGTAATAAGAAAAGCGGCAAGAATTCCAAACTACCATCAAATAAATCTCTAGCTACTACAACTTCTAGCACCACTTCTACTCCTTCTACCTCTAACGTACCGCCCAAGACCCAAACGGACTTCCAACATCAATCTACTACACCCCATCCACCACCACCTGGGGCAATTAGCACGCCGGCAAACCCTCGATCTTCACAGGCTGGTACAGCCAAACAATCACCTGAAGTGGTCTCCACATCTGGTGTTACTTCGACCACAAGTGGTACAACCTCACCACCTGTGGTGAGTAGCAGCACCAATATTTCTGGCTCTTCGCCGCAAACGAATTTCGTTGATGAGGCTGCTGTGTCCAGTGCTACGCCCTCCACCTCAGTTCAGACTGAGGTGAGTAGTAGGTGATTGTATGTAAATCATACGATATTTCACTTATTTCTAAATCTCTCAGTAAACTCACACACATACACACACACAGTTTTATCGTTGCGTCACGCTACGTTACTTCTCAAGTAGTCTGAGAAGTTTTCCCTTATATTTTTAACAACATAATCGAGATCTATAGTTATCACAACAATAAAGATCATTGCCATCATCATCATAAAACAATCAAAAATCAAACCATTTTTCATAATGGAGATTATGTTGATAAAAAGATACAAATTAAATACACTACAAATATATACGGGTTTTGAGACGAGTCATTTTTTTACACATGTATATTCTTCTAATTATTAAAGATGAAGATAAAGCTTTTGAGTCCCATAAAGCTTTTTAAATTATTTTTTTTTATTTTTTCGTTTTTCTGTTCGTTCAATACGATAAACAATGTAACCCATTTACTTCGGTGTGATGCATCTTAAATTTACATTTAACAAGATTTTAGCATTACGTGCAAACGCGACGCTAACAGTAACCTGTGTCTGTTTTAAATACCGCTTAACCTAGTGTCTTCACATGCAATAAAATAATAGCAACCAATTCATTCATTTCACTCATTTTGACGTTTCTCTGCAATCGATTTGACATTTTGTACAATATCATTTATTGCATTTGAAGACACCGGGTAAGTTGACTTTGATCGATGTCCTCTTTAAGACAGATTTATGCGTTTAACTCTCATTTCAAAATTCCATTTAGTTTCAAAGTTATAATAAGGGCTCGGAAGTTCAGTAAATACATGTTTGTTGTTGTCGTTAGATGTTGACCAAATATTTTTCCGAATCAGCAAATTTGCACCAAAATGACATCGATTTGCTAATGCATAATATTTTTTGCACATTTTTCTGTAAATCCATTTTTTACATATTTTGTTATAAATTCATAATTTTGGAATATTTTGCTATATGTAATACACATTTTTTGCACATTTTGCTAGAAATGCATGTTCTTAGGTATTTTTTTTCTTTTGATAATTTACTATAATTTGATGATTTTTAAAATTTATATCTTTTATAACAATAATATTGCAGATTCCAAAATATTTTTTTATTTTTTCATCACGGAGACATAATTATCAGAAAGTATTTATAAAAAACTGCTACCAAGTCTTGAAAACTCTTGGTTTTTTTCTTTCACAAAGACAAAATATTGTAAAGCCTTGTTTTTAATTTTTAATTTGATAAAATATTAAAAACAACAAAAGCTAACAAATGAATTATGTGTTTGTTAGTAAATGTATACCAGGGCACACAAGATAGTTGTTCTTTTCGCGTTCCGACAAAGTCCTTGTATGAAAACAACTTTCGTACAAAGGCGACCGCAAATGTTTAAATTTTATTTGTTTTCAAAAAATAAGAGAAACGTCAGGCAAGTAGGGATAGTCGTTTTCTTTATAAGTAGTTATATATATAGATATAAAATTCGAAAAAACAAACCTATTGCTGAAAACCAACATAAAATACGATTATAAATGAGTGAAGTTCCGAGCCCTAGTTATATTTATTTTCTAAAACGTGAATTTTTCATAAAAGCCGTTAGTTATATCAAGAAATATCGACGTACATACAGAAATATGAAATTTTTGTTGACGTTATTAGGACGGCATGGTAATCCCAACATTTAAAAATTCTATTTATATACTTTAATACCCAAATGCATAACATTGATTTTTATAATAGTCTTTTAAATCCAATTTACATGTAAAGCAACAACAAATTTGGGATATTATACATTATACAAAAAATATAACAACTCTATTATAGTCATATTATTAGTTGTTAGTAAAATCTTTCGTGACACACATTTTCATTTTAAAGTTAAGATCTTGATTTTCAGTTTGGGTTCTACCATATTATATTAACTCATTTTGGACACACTGCTCCGTTTTCAACCCAGTACTTTAGAGGGATATATATATATATTTTTAAGTAGAAAGATAATTCAGTGATTTAAAAAACATGAAATAGTTTGATATCTTGACTGCAATCGTAAATAGAAAATGGTAGAAAAATTTTATCCAGAGTTGCCAAAGATTTATTTCAAAAAATCAATTTTTTACAGTGTTGCCAAATCATGAAGGCATTGTGAAAACGGGTATAAAGGTAAACATTTACCAAAACTGCACTAATAGAAAAATGTCTGTAAAAAATTTAGTTAAAACTACTAAAACTTAGTTAAAAATGATGCTGCAGAAAAAACTGCTAAAATTAGCAGATTATTTTTGCTATATATTAGTAATATAGGAACAGCAAAAATAAAACTGTTAAATATACAGAATTTTAGTTATATTTGAGTTAAATTTTTGTTAATGGAAAATAGCAAATTGACCTGCTAAATAATTCGTAGTCTAAAACATAAAAAAACAATTAAAATTTTCGAAGTTTTTCTTTCTTTCTAACCCTGGCCCTACAAAGTTTTGTAGTACTACGATTTACAAGGGGAAAATTACTTTTTTGGAATTTTTTGAAAATACTGGCTCTCAAGTAACTGTATTTATGAAAATGTCAATAGAATCATAATCTAGACTGAATTGCCTTTTTACGAAGGCACACAAATCCACAATCGGTTGGAAAATATTTAAGTAATTGCTAAAGTCAAAAATAGTTTTTTTTTAACCATTATGGGCAACCCTGGAAGTCAAATTGTTGTAATTTATATCGTTTATAGTCAAGGCCTCAAAGTATCACTTGCTTCCTACGCCATTGTCACATCGTCTTCCTATCAAAAGTTATAGGCTCTTAAAAGTAGATGTGATTTTAAATTCACATTGGTAAGAAATGGGTTAAAAATATCTGAATAAGTGGTATATTTTTCATACAACCACTGGCCCGGAAAGAGTTAAACAATATGTCTGAATCAACAACATTTTATAACTTTAAGACCACAATTGCAGTTTTTAATACTATAAACAAACAATGTGGCAAAAATTTTAAATTTTAGCCAAAAGTTGAACCCACGCAGAAAAACATTCTGGCGTGTGACGACCGAAAATCAATCGGTTTCAAATCAATCGTTTTTGAAATTTCAATCCTGAGTATTTCGTATTATGTGTTTTTAATTTAAAAGTGATAACAAGACGTAAATCAATATACCTGATTCAACTAAAGATTTTTAACCAAACCGATCGAAATCAAAACCGATCGTTTTTCATAACATGCCAGATAATGTCTGTTCCCGTGATTACCCATAGTAGCCCCAAAGCATTCCCGTACTCAAAATTACGTGTAAATTGTTGTTGTTTGGGCTGTTTTGGGTTACCGCAGGTAGCCGCGGTAACGTACGGGAACGCACATCTTATGTATAGTGAAACGCAAACATAACAGAACAAGAGAAAATTAAAAAAAATAATGAAAACTTAATTTTAATTTAGTTTAATACTACTATCATTTTATTTGCTTGCTCAACTTAAATTTAAAAAAAAAAATTGTGTACAATTTTATATAGTTTTATTTTTATTGTTTCAAAGCTTTATTTTTAGTTTATATATATATTTTTTTTTCAATTAATAAAAATAACAGTATAGAAGTTTGGAGCTATTGCAACTGCAGTATATGAAAACAAAAAACATTATGCAGAATTTTGGTCAAAAAAATGTTGATTTGAATTTGAGCCATGAACAATGTTTAACAATACAACTTTACAACTAGTATGTGACTTCTAAATGAAGATACAAAAAACTACTGACTCGATTGTATCGAGTGTCGTTTTTTTAGAAAAAACATCGTTTTTAACTTTATTAAAAACTAAAAAAAATGTATTTTACTTTAATTATCCTTATTATTTGTTAAGTTTTCTCTTTAACCGATTTATTATTACTGCATAATGTTTATACAATATGTTCAGTTCCACGGAGTGTTTGAATCCAAGTTCAATGTACATATATGGAGTTTCTCGCCAGAAAATATAAGTTTGTTCTACCTTTTGTAAAAATTCGATCAACTAATAAAAGCAGCGAATTAGTAACATTTCGCGGGGCTTAGAAACTGTTCTTACCAATTCGTTAATATTTGTTATTATGGGGACTAACTAACATTTATATAATTTATGAATTATTGTGGAACAATTAGATCCAAATTAAAACGATTTTTTTAAATATGATTTTTGTATGTTAGAAAATATGCGCATTTCGTTTTTTTAAAAAAAGGGCTCGCTAATTTTTCTTCTTCTTGGTTTAATTATGCTTGTGGAAGACTAAACTAGTTTAGCCTTTGACCTAGCATTTATCTTGGACTCAAGCACGCCATGGTTTACTTTATATTTATGTATATGGAGTATTGAAAGAAAAGTCTTATCAAAAATCAAATCATGTATACTGAATAAATGTTTTGAATTATTGCTGGTTATTACTTATTTATTTATAAATATATGTATATATATGAATGTTCCACTTGTCAAATCGATTAACTCCACTTTCAGAATTTTATAAAACTTTAATTTCAAAACACTATTGATCCTTAACTCTAAAATATTCAAAACAAATTTCTCTGATAATAAATATTAATACTACTAAATGACAAAATTTATAATTTAACAAGAATTAAAAAAAAAAAAAACATTTACTATTTTCTCATTGAGACTCATTAATTTTTCTTTATGGAGTTAATCGATTTGGCAAGTGAAACATTCATATAATATATACATATATTTTAAGTTTAATTTAATTAATTTCATTTTAGGCGTTTTGTTTGTATGTATAATATGAATGTATATTAAACATCGAGAGTTAAATGATGAGTTATTTAACATCTTTCTTTTCAGATACCGAAAGTAAACAACATGCGGTGCATAACTTGAATAGTTTTCCCAGCAGTAGTACTAATAATACCGCCGCCTATACGGAAGAAACATCCGCCTTATGACATCATCTTTTAAAAAATATTAGTAATTAATAATAAATATAGAGAAAAATTAATCCATTTGGAAATATGTACAGTATATCAGTAAGCTCATATTATTAGTACTATAAGACAGAATATGATTTCTAATTTTTTTTTTTAAGTACACCACTTCACATATCCACCTATACCATTTCGTGTTTCGAAATTATTAAAATCTATTAACTTTTTAGACTTTCTTGGGAGGAATGATTTTTTAAGAGATCATATTCGGGTTGATTGCGGTTGGTGTTGTTTAGTAAAGTCTGAAAAAAAATCGAAATAAAAATATTGTTCTGTATGTTTTGTCAACCGCAATCAGGGGGGTTATTACGTAAGCGGATTCGAATTGTTCGTATTCGGAAATTTTAAAACTCTTGTAAAAAGATATCCGTTCTTGAAAGTCCAACTTTTTTTTACTTTTCACTTTTACTAGACATTGCCTACACGTTTTCAACATTTTCCTTCACTAAAAACAATTTTCTGTTACTGAATTTTTATTGTGAAAATTCTGTTCAAAGCGATTTCTTTTCGAATCGAATTACATAATAACCCCGCTGGTCCATTAGCTTCCGTGGTATCCTAGTTTATGTATGTCTAGTTTCAGGTAGTGATAATTATTAATTTTAATTAAAAAAATGGGAAAAAACCCCAGTTTCAGTTTACTTTTTTGAAGGAGTTTTTTTAAAAGCTGTGCGGTAAATTATTTATTTTGAAAGTGGCGCAAGTCAATTTTTGTTCGGTATTGAGAAAATAATAAAATACGAACAACTCTATGGGATTTAACAATAAAAAAAAAAAAAATCAAAAACTTGTATCCTAAAGATTTTAATGAAATTTGGATATGTGATATTGAAGAAAAAATAACAGAAACACATTTTTTTAGCGGCCATTCTCACGTTTTAGGGTTAAAAAAAACGCCTGAAATTAACGAAATTTATACTACATTTCGCTGTGAAAAAATTATACTTAAAGCCACTGATATCAGCTCTTTTTTGATAAAAAATTTTTGCAATCCCAATATTCATTGAAGTAATCCCAACAAATTAAACGATATCGTTTCGAATTCGTAACGACACCATTTCGATGATAAGTTTATCTAAGAACAGAGCTTTGAAGAATTAATTTCTTAATTCAATTTTTCAATACGTTCAATTTTATAAATCGAACGGAAAAAAAGTTCAATTTCATTTTCGTTCAGTGAATTAAAAAAAAAAAAATACGTTCAGTGAATTAAAAAAAAAAAAATTACGTTCAGTGAATTAAAAAAAAAATTACGTACAGTGAATTAAAAAAAAAATAATAAGTTCACTGAATTGAAAAAAAATAAAATAAGTTCACTAAATTGAAAAAAAAAAAATAAAATAAGTACACTGAATTCAAAGCCTGTTTTCTGGCGTTCAGTAGAAGAAAACAATAATGTACAAATAAAATTTTTAAATAAGCAATTTTACAGCGTGTGCTACTAAAAATAAACAAATTAGAAACCGGATGCTGTTTATCAACCTACATGATTCACAAATAAAGCCTTTTACTATTAAAAATAAAAACTTTACAGATATAGATAAATTTGGAAAAAAAATATAACTATTAATTTTTCAAACTACCCAGTCAGAAATCGCCAGTGGTACAAAAAATCAAGCACTGGCATACCACTGGGTAACCACGGTATTAAAAATAAATGACTGGCAGAACACTCATTTGGGACGCTTTGCCAGCGTTTGCGAAAAGCGTTTTACCAGTATTTTTTTTACAAAAATTTCGGTGGTTTATAAAAAAAACCACTGGCAAAGAATTGGCTTAGAGTGATATGCCAAGGTTTGCAACCAGTGGTTATCCAGTGCTACCTAGCCAATGCTACTAGGCGTACAAAAATCAATTCACTGGAAAACCAATGATTTTATAAAAATGCTGACGCTTCGTTAAAAAATGTTTGTAGTCGGAAGGTTCCGAGTTCAAATCCGGTTGCAAGCAAAAAATTTTTTTTTGATTTTTTTTAATTTAAAATTTTTTTTGTTTTATAAAATCAATTTTTTTGTTTGTGGGAAAGCTCCTTTAAGACCAACTTTTTTTTTGCCCTCCCAACACTGGCATACTAGTTACTAAAAATTGTTTGCCAGTACTAGCATTTTGGCACAGCCAGTAGTTGTCCAGCTATTATCACTCATTTATGTGTTTAGCCATTAAATATTATATGTCTCGTTAGCTCAGTGGGTAGAGCAATCGTCTGCCAATCTGACGGCCTGGGTTCAAATCACGGCAGGACCAAAAAAAATACATATGAACTTTTTTTAATTTTATTTTGGAAAATATATTTCCAGACCACCTATTTATAGGTTTTGCCAGCGTTTTGCCAACGTTTAAAAATTTTGTTCCTCCAGTGCTTTTCCGGCGCTTTTTGAACAGCCGGTCCTTTTGTCTAATGATGTTATCATTTTGGGAATGGGAAAGCACTTTTTGCCAGTACTTATACCACCTGTTAAAGTGCTTTGCCACCGCTTTCCCGTTTGTATTTTTCTGACTGGGTAGTTATATAGTTATATTCTTTTCCAAATTTATCTATATCTGTAAAGTTTTTATTTTTAGGTTGATAAACAGCATACGGTTTCTAATTTGTTCATTTTTACTAGCACACGCTGTAAAATTGGATATTTAAAAATTTTATTTGTACATTATTGTTCTCTTCTACTGAACGGCAGAAAACAGGCTTTGAATTCAGTGAACTTATTTTATTTTTTTTTAATTCAGTGAACTTAATTTATTTTTTTTTAATTCAGTGAACTTAATTTATTTTTTTTTTTCAATTCAGTGAACTTATTATTTTTTTTTTAATTCACTGAACGTAATTTTATATTTTTTTAATTCACTGAACGAAAATGAAATTGAACGAATTCAGTAGTGAATTAATTCAGTAAGGAATTAATTCACTTTTTTCCGTTCGATTTATAAAATTGAACGCGTTCACCGGTGAATTAATTCATTTGATTTAATAAAAAGAACTATTGCAATTGAATTAATTCTTTGCTTTTGTTGTTTGATGAACGCATTCAGTTGAACGAATTCAGTGAATTACTTAAGAAAAGGAATTCATTCAATTGAAGAGAAAATTGAATTCGATTGGTAGTGAATTCATTCAAAAAGGAATTAATTCTTCAAAGCTCTGTCTAAGAATGATATCATAACCGATTCATAACTAATAGGTACTGTGAAGAAAAATGTACATTCATTAATAATTAGTTATGTCATGAAAAAACGATATCGTTATGGTATCGAAAATATCAGGCAGCGCCATAATATTTTCGTCATATTCAGAAACTTGCCGTTATTTTATCACTATTCCATGAAAATATGATATCATTAACGATATCGAAATAAATATATTGAAATCTTTAACAGTTAAATTATAATAAACAAATATGAATTTTTCAGAAACTTTATCGTTATTTTGAAAAATTATGATATCATTACGAGTTCATACTTTTTTTTTATCATAAACGATAGCAAATATGATAATATGAAATCGTTAACGATTTTGTAATTGCGCATTAAAGAAACTAAAAGAGACGAAAATGACGACAATTACAAATAATGAAAACTGGATTAATTTTATAATGAATATAAAAATTTTCGACAATTATGGGACATAAAATGTGATAGCTAAAGAAATAAAACTAAAAAAACAGCAGCATATGAAAAATTAACAAATTAATTAATTTGATTTTTTTCCGCGCTTATTTCATCTGATCAGTTCGACAAATCAACAGAACTGATGTTTCGTTTGAGATTGTGTTGTTGTGTGGCATCGTCTGTATAAAAAATGAAAACAAAAATAGAAACATGTTCTGTGACGAATGTTCCTCGTGTGTAGGCAGCTTAAAACATGTCGAAATTTGCAAATCTGAAAACCGTTTCATGATATCTTTAAATTTAGACAATGTTTTAAAGTTAATGTAACTATAAAGTTACATTGGTAAAAAATGGGTTAACGGAAAAAGAAAAAAAGTATAGAAACAAACGAAATTGTGTTTTTATTTTAATACAAAAGGTAAGTAAGTGGCAACACTGAATTGTTTAACTGGAGTCTCCATTAGCTAAGGCCGAAACCATGCATACTTTTAGGCACTAGTTGATTATAATAAAGGTGTCACCCTGTTAATTGTAGTACATGGGACACCCTGTTAGGTTCAGTAAATGTAACACCCTGTAAACCCTAGACACGAACCGCCCAGAGGGGAACGAAATGGAATGAAACAGGGCTGAAAATCGGAACGAAATGGAATGGAACGGGGAACGAGTGGAATTGGAACACTGAACACAGGGAACGAAATGGAATGGAACGCGGAACGGAATGGAATTGAAACAATTTATATTCTTTCAAAAAAACAGTTTAGCTAAAACACTCGTATCTTCCAATCTAGTTTACCAATGCAAGTCCGGTTTTTTGCAAATGAAAGTTTGGAACATGAGCTTACTTCTTATATAACTTCTTACAACAATGGCAACAAAATACAACTTCTTGATTAATTGACATCTCACAACTATCAAAATTTAAAAAATTGTAAATAATGAATTCTTTCTTACCTGGAAGTTTATAAAATGATACACACTCGTTATTTTTCATATGTATAATATATTATTTTTATTAACTTTATTTTAATTTCGTCTAATGTTTATTAGTTAGTAGTGCAAGAAATTCCATGCTTTTTCTCGACATTCAAAAACTAATTGCACTGAATCATTAAAATTGGAACAAAATCGCATCGATTTATTTATAAGTGCATATAATATTTATAAGTGCATCTACCGCATACAAAAAGGCTTAAGTGTATTTGCGAGAATTATGGAACATAAAATGTGATAACTAAAAAAATAAAACCAAAAAAACAGCAGCATATGAAAAATTAACAAATTAATTTGACTTACTTCCGCGCATATTTGATGCCATCAGTTCGACAAACAGAACTGCTATTTTGTTTGAGGTTTTCTTTGTATGTGGCATCGTCTGTATTAAAAAATGTAAAAAAATTAAACATGTTCTGTGACGAATGAAATTTGACATTGGTGTTGAAAATTAACATTTTCAACACCAATGTCAAATCAACATTGTTATATGGTTGTGAAACTTGAATGCTGCTTCCCGAGACATTAATGCTTTGCAAGTTTTCGTAAATAAATGTCTCCGAAAAATTCTACGAATTTTCTGGCCACGAACCATCTCAAACAACAGTCTGTGGGATGAAACACGTCAAATACCACTATGTGTAGAGATACAAAGAAGAAAGTGGAACTGTATTGGACATACACTCCGCAAACCAATGTCCGATATTGCCAGAAATTCTATCGAGTGGAATCCCCAGGGAAGTCGCAGAAGAGGGCGACCAGCGCACACATGGCGAAGGCAAATTGATAGCGAGACGAAGAAAATGAATAAAAGCTGGAGTGAAGTAAAAAATATTGCGATGGACAGATCTGAATGGAAGAAGTTTGTTAAGGCCCTATGCTCCTTATAGGAACGATGGGAATATATATATGTGACGAATGTTCCCTTGTGTGTAGGCAGCATAAAAAAAATGGTATAAAATGTTAATAATGTTAAATAAGCACAAAAATATCAGCAAGTAACAACACAATATGTTTTCATGGTACGAGCAGGCGGTTTTCATCGCCTCTTTCATACAATAACAGTTTGTATCGAAAAATGTTAGCCTTTGCAGACGTGTGTAATTCTTAAGCTGCCTACACACTAGGGAACATGGTTGAGGGAACAAAAAATATCAAAAAATTTTGTGAACACGAAATGCAAGCTCTCAAGACGCACACACACACAAACGCACTCACACATTCACAAAAAATGCTCTCTTTTTTTAAGTATGTTCCCTAGTGTGTAGGCAGCTTAATGGCCGAATTTTTCGATACAAATTAAGAAAAGAGTGGTTTACAGAGGTAGGGAGAGTTTGATAGTCTTTTAATTATATAGTCGTTGCACCTACAATATTGATCCACAAAAAATATTCTTGGACAATTTTGCAACAACAATACCTACATAGTTACAAAAAAATGAGTTTGCGTAAGTCGTTGTTGTTCTTTTTAGTTTTAAAAAGTCTACACTTTTTTATGTTCGCCTGATATTTAAATGTTTCCATGGTACCTACGAGTTACAAACAAAAATGCATATACACACAAGTACATGTAGTGTGTGTATTTTGTTGTGAATAGGGCTTGATGTGCTTTGTCTGGCATATTAGTTCTTGTTTAAAAACAAAAATATTTTTCTGCTTGCTGATTTCCTGTGCGCCTGGTATTTAAAAAATGGTATATAATGTTTTGGTGTGGTTTTTACTTTTTTTTATACCATGAAAAAACATTTAACCCTCTAACCGGCAAGCCCGCCTCCAGGCGGGGTATATTCAGCCTTATTGCGGTTGTCGTTGTCGTATTACGACAGCAGGCGTTGTCGTTGTCGTTTTTATTATATTTTGGTATTGTGTAAAATATACGACAGAGAATATAAGAAAATTAAATAAATCTATTTTTGTGGTGTTTTCATAAAATAATCAAAAAAAAAAAAATTAAATTTTGTAATAATAAAACGATTATTGTTTCATAAAATCAAGGTGTCAGAGTGAAACTTTTCATTTTAAGTATAGTGTGTTTTTCCACAAGTTGTAAAATACCCGTTAAATTTTTTTAATTTTTCTTTAAAAAAATTATTCAAATAAAAAAATTTCTTCTTTAATTTAACTTGTTAATATATTAAAGTGATTTTATGTTTAATTTCACTTATTTGAATACTTTTTTTAAAAGTTTTTTGAGGCTGTCGTGCACAAAAATTTATACGACAGTTTTTGGTGTATTGACCGAAAAAAACGACACTCGCGGTACCAAAAAATGCCTTTTGGCAAAAACGACAAATTTTCTTGTCGTATACGACAACCGCAATTAGGCCGATTAAATTGACCAGAAATGCGCGAAACGCGTATTTTAAAATAAGAAATTATGCTTTTTCAACAGAAAACAAAATTTATAAAATTTTTTGTTAAGGAATTTTTTGTCTACAGTGCACGGTTTGGAAGTGAGAAAGTGTCAAAAATAAAATTTCGTAAAATTTCGAAAATTAAATATTTTAAAACAATCGCAATTTTCAAATATCTTAAAAACATATTTAAATCGACTAAAACATTTGATAATGACCACAAAGTAAGATTGAAGCTTCGGCTATTCAAAAAATTCCTTACTTTGGCCCAAGGATACACAGGATTCCATAAGGATACCTTTAAAGGACATCGCCTCAACTTGAAAACCAATGAACGGATTTTTCTGAAATTTGGTAAAAAGAATATATTTGGTATAAGTAGCAAAGCTTATAAGTTTCAATAATATATATTGAAGTTGTGGTGCGTTTTCGCTCAATTTCGCATTTCTCGAAAAACGAAAATCGCTGCAACCTCTTAAGTAACAGCACAAAAAATGTAATTTTTTTATTGCAATTACATCTTGGTAAGGGGAATAATTTATGCTTAATCCTATTAACTTTTATGCGCTGGTTTTCGAGATTCACCCTTAAGCTATTTTGGCCAATATCGCCTAAAGTAAGCAACGAAAGAAACTATTGTAGAAGAACTTATTGTTTATTTTTCGTGAGGAAAACATGGTATAAATTTCTTTGCAAAAAAGCTTAGGCCGGTTAGAGGGTTAAAATACCAGGTCAACAAAAAATATTCTTGTACATTTTTGCAACAACAATACCTACATAGTTACACAAACATGAGAGTTTGCGTAAGTCGTTGTTGTTGTTTTTAGTTTTAGAAAAGTCTACTCTTTTTTATGTTCGCCTGGTATTTAAATGTTTTCATGGTACGAGTTTACATACAAAAATGCATATACATACACACGTACATGTAGTTTGTGTATTTTGTTGTTGTGAATAGGGCTTGATGTGCTTTGTCTGACATATTCCGTGGTGTTCTGAAAATCGAAACTACGTAAAATAATTCGTTTTCACACAAAATTATATATTGTTGTTGTACAAAACCGAACAATTTTATGTGGTTTCGTTTTTCAGAACACCCCCAATTAGTTCTTGGTTAAAAACAAAAATATTTTTCTGCTTGATGATTTCCCTGTGCGCCTGGTATTTAAAAAATGGTACCTACCCAGCAAAATCTTTCATACCAAATAAGTGGTTATATAATAGAAATTCATAGCTCCACACAACTTTTTTTTTGGCGTCTAAACTCATTATTTTTGTTTGGCGTGGTCGTTTTTATAAGTAGTCACGCTTACCCGCTCGCTTACGAAAAAATGAGAAATAAGTAGTTATGAGATTTTGAATAATAAGTGGTTACACGCCTGCTTACAAAAAGTTGAATTATAAGTGGTTATCCGATTGCTTACTTGATTCTTAAAAATAAGGAGTTACACAAATACTATTAGTTTAAAGAAATACATTCACAAAAATTTAAGTTTTCTCTAGTGTGTAATTTTAGGACTCGTCATAAAAATTTAAACATAAAACCAAGGTTGGTTACCGAAACGAATAACGGTAGTGGTAACGGTATCAGATTTCGTTTGTTTAGGTAAAGGTAACGGTATTTAAGACTGTTTCGGTAACGGTATACCGTTATCGAAACAGCAATACCGGTACGTACCGGTATTAAAAATTATGTAAAAACATGGCATATTTTTAATTTTAAGTACTGCAAATACAGATTTTAAGCTATAAATTCAATACTGGTAGTTTTAATAAGTAAAATTATTATCTATAAATTTTTTGTAAAAAAAAACACAAGATTATAAAATAAAAAATAAAAAAAATTGTAATTTTTATATAAAATAATAAATACCGGTAAAATACCGGTAACTACCCATAAAAATAACGGTATCGGTAACGATAACGGTATTTAGAAATTTTTTTAGAGGTATCGATAACGGTAACGGTATTCAATTTGAAACGGTATATTAGCGATAACGGTATTATAACGATAACGGTAACCAACCTTGCATAAAACATATTTACATATAATAAATAAAAATGTGTAAAATTTAACTGCGTAAAAAGTACTTATTTAAACTATTACGAGTAAGTCATTATTTTAAATTTAGAAACATTGAATACAATTATTAGGAAGCCATTATTTTATATTATAAAATACTGCAAAAGGTAATGATATATAATTTTTAGTAATGCAGATAGTAATGAGGTGTCATTACCAATATTTTGCTGGGTATATAATATTTTGGTGAGTTTTTTACTTCTTTTTATACCATGAAAAAAACATTTAAAATACCAGGCGAACATAAGCACAAAAATATCTGTTTTAGGGTGTTTATTATGTACCAGAAATGGTGGACTAAAATAACATGTTTGTCTAATTTATGTAAATTAATTGCAAGGGTTTTTTTTTATATAATATTATATAATACAAATCTGATTTCACTTTTTGTATCAGGGACGTCTATTAAATGCACCCTATCAAAAATGTTCATTCAAATGTTTTTTGATAACAAACTATTCAGTAAAATTAATAATACTGTAACCAATAAACCATTCGATGGAATGTACACTTAAGTCTTTTTTTATGCGGTAGATGTGTTCCAAAAAAACCGCATAAAAAAGAACTCTACTTCCATACAAAAACGGGGGATGCGTTCCAAATATTTCAAAACCCGCATAATTTTGAAACAAGGTGAGGAAATTGGACTAAAATCGCATAAAAACTATAGAATAAAAAATTTTAAAAAAATGTTCATTTATTTTTACTTTTAATACACACTTATATACATACGGTACATACCAAAAAAACATAAAATCAATAAGAAAAAATAATACCGCGGCTAAAAATCTACATATGTGACACCGCATAGAAAAAGGGACCTAGGGTAAAAAAAATATTTTTTTTTTTTTTTTTGATGTGGACAACATTTGAGTGTGAGACATTGAAGTGAAGTCTACGATAAAGTAAATCTACTTCTTCGAATTCGTCCACCATTTCATCCTAAAACAAACAGTAAGAATTATGTTTTAAATTATTTTCGCGAATAACATAATAAGGTTATGTGAAAAAATGTTCGTACTAACAGAGTGATATTCACGATTTAAAAGAATTATAAATGAGTATTTATTATAATTCACAATTAATAATTTCAGAAAATAAAGCTGGATTCGAAAAACCGCGAGCAAAATTGATATCAAACTCATGGAAACAGCGCGCTAGGTCGAAAACAGTAAAAACCAACTACACAAAACAAGAGGTAGGGACGACCTACGCGCGTTTTCAAGGTTGACCAACACGTTCCTGACGTCATGAGATGTGTCGCTTTCAAATGAGACCAATACCAACACGCTCAGTGATGGTACACCAAAGATACACGTATTTAAATCTTTAAAATGGCTCTCCTGAACAAAACCGGTTTTTACCCTTAGGTCCCTTTCTATTTTGCGCGTCACATATATGGATTCATGCAGGTTTAATGTATGTTTGTGCATGATCATAAACATGAATGCTTTTCCATACATGGATACACTCAACCAAAAAAGTCTGTAATGGCTACTGAAAATTTTGCTGTTATTACGGGAAATTTAACTGTTTTGAGGCCAGCGGTATTTTTTGCTAATTTTAGCAAAATGTCTGCTGATCTGTAGTACAATAAAATTAGTAGCCGCTACTAAATTTTAGTAAAATTTATGTAAACTGCAATTCAAAATCGATTTGCTAAAATCAGTTAAAAAACTTACTAAATATCATAATTTTAGTACAATGAAATTAGTATAAAAAATTAGTTGCAGCTACTAAAAAATAAAAAAACTGTAAAATCTAAAAAAAAATTTTTTTTCTTTCGATTGTAACAAGCGTATAATTACTTCATCGTACTTGAAATTTGGAGTCAAAATTGCAAACGGTTCTCCAGTTATTGCCGTTTTATGCATTGGAGATGCAATAAAATTTTCTGGGTGTTATTTCTAAACTAAGAATATATCAATAGTAACAAATATAAACTAAACAAGAATTGTAAAAAATAAAAAAAATTAAAATATTTTTAAATTTTATTGTAGATTTTTAGTTGATCTGAAGATGTTTTACAATGAGTGTTATTTTTGTTCGGTTTAAGATCAAATATTACAAATTGTAAATAGAATTTAAAATTTTTATTTTACAACCAATAGAGAAAAACTTATGAAAAAACTTTCCTAGAACCAATGGTTAACAATTAATGCATTTTCAAGTGACACCGCTCACTATCATCAGATTGTCTTTATGGGGTCCTCTCTAGGCTATAATATAGATTTAAGTTTTTTGAATATATATGTTCAATTTCAAAGAAATGCATTTTGAGAAGTAAATTCAAACATTTTTACTTATCCATTTTTCATTATTATAACTAACGAAAACCAATATTTGATCTTAAACCGAACAAAAATAACACTCATTGTAAAATATTTTTAAATAAGTACTGTTAAATTTGGCACTCGGTTTTGAAAAATCAGTAAAATGTTTTTCTGAAATCAGCAGCGAAAATTAGTAAAAAAAATCCGTAATTTGTAATAAGAGAATTGCAAAAATGATTACTAAAAATAAAAATTGTACTAATAATCAGTATAAAAATAGTATAGTGCGATTGAAAACTGTTTACAAATTTTTTTACAAACTTTTTTATTTAAGTGTACATAAATTTCCATATATGTCCACACATGTGCATTAAAGAGAATACGATCGCATTCCCGAGAATAACAGATTTTCTTATTTGAGGCTAATTCATTTTAATTGCTCTTATTGAAGATTCTCCAGGTTTAAAAGTATTTTCCAATATCAGCATATCTTTTGTTCAGCTTTTCATAAAATCTAGAACGGGAAATCCCAATTTATTTCGGAGTACACGTAGCATAAGCAAGAAATCAAAAAGCTTTCTTATTTTGAAAAATGAGTTATGCCAATATTTAAAAATGCTAAAAATGACAAAAAAATTAAATAAAAAGTATTATAAAAGTTGGTAAAAAACGCAACACAAGTCGATTTTAAAACCTCATAACTTCAAATCCGCATAAAAAAACCGCATAAAAAGAGACTTAAGTGTATTTAAATTACGATTTTTTTAAAAACTACAGTGATGCCAAACTTATTCGCTTTTCCAGCATTAGACCTGGTCGAAATTATCCAACAGTTGCACAATTAAGATCACTAAAGTATTTACCATGTGGTGAAATTATGTTTAAAGTGAACTTTAATGATGAATACAATATCTTACTTACCCAAATTAAAGAATACACAGGATATACTTAACCAAAACCCTTACATTTAGGTCAACTCCCAATTCAGCCTAGTAAATGGAAACATCTACAAGATTTAAAGCCTGTTATACCACCAGAATATCAATAATTTTATGATAATTTAGCTCAGATGAATTCAAAGTAACTGCAAGAAATGAAGAATATCATATTCTAATAATTTTTTTTCTGTAACTTTTATTTATTTTTAATTTTTTTGTTAATAAATTCTTATATGTTAAAAAAACGATAAACAAAACATTGAATCATTAAAAAAATTGCAATTAAGGTCAAATATTTTCCGATTTGAAAATATTTGACCTAAGTCAATTTTAACCGAAAATCGTTTCGTTTGACATGGAATGACTCATATATTTAAAAAAACGTTAAACAAAACGTTTGAACTTTAATAAAATTGCAAATTGTATCATAAAAAATCGAATTTTTATTACTTTGCAATACGCTCTATCGGCATAAAAATATTCGAAAATTTCAGTTGCAATACGCTCTATCGGACAAAATGCCCTAAAACGCCGCGAATAATGTAAAATGTGTTTTTTTTTTGTATATGTAAAGTTCAGTAGACATATTTAAGAAATATTGTGGAAGATAGATTACTTCATATTTAAGGAATTTAGGAATAAAAGAGTTTTTTCCTTCTCCTGAAAATCGTCTTTTTTCCGATAGAGCATATTGAATATAGGCTCTCGATATGATTATTTGTGGATCTTAGAAATTAAACTATAGTATAACATTGGTTCATATGAATAAAAAATATATATTACTAAAAGGGGGAAATACAGGTTTTTTTAAGCAATTACTTCACAAATCTAATCTGCTTGGGAGCAGACTAGAAATTTAATCTTTTGATTTTCGTTTACATTTCATGCTATTCTACCAGCCAATTGGTAAATTTGGAGTTAAAAGCCATTCCTAAGCCCAAAGTAATTACTTCGAAGTAATTGCTAGGTTTTATTCATATGACCCATTGGCTCATATGAATAAAAAATAGATATTACTAATAGGGGGAAATACAGGGTTTTTTAAGCAATTACTTCACAAATCTAGTCTGCTTGGGAGTAGTCTAGAAATTTATTTTTTTAATTTTCGTTTAAATTTCATGCTATTCTACCTGCCAATTGGCAAATTTGGAGTTAAACGACATTCCTAAGCCCAAAGTAATTAACACCAAATTTACCAATTGGCAGGTAGAATAGCATGAAATTTAAACGAAAATTAAAAAAATAAATTTCTAGTCTAAGTAATTGCTAAGTTTTATTCATATGATCCATTGTAAATTTTTGAAAGAAATATTTTATTTTTTACGATTTTCATAATTTATCTCATTTTAACCCTACAATGGTCTGAGGAAATTGCAATTACTAAAATATTTTCCGAGCGATTTTGGATTTTTATACATTACCAGAAAGATAATTCAGTCTAGATTATGATTCTATTCACATTTTCCAAAAATACGGTTATTAAAGAGCCAATATTTCGAAAGAGCCAAAAAAGTGATTTTTTCGCCTTGTAAATCGTATTTCAAACTTCAGGCCGATGCGGCACGTGTTCCCGTTATCCGATCACCTTCATTTTTTGCATGGTGTATTTTTATACCCCAAGGCACATTTCTAGGGGGAAGGGTCACAGGCCGCCATTTTTTTTCGTCCATATAGGGTAGGTCCACCCTACTCTACATACATATTTAAATATTTCAAAAAATTAACGAATATAAAATTAAACTAAAATATTACTATTTATACCCCGCACCACTACGTGGACAGGGTATAATAAGTTTGTGCTGATGTTTGTAACACCAAAAAATATTGTACCTAGACCCACCTTTTAGTATACCAATCGACTCAGAAATACTTTTTGTTTCGATTTAACGATGTCCGTCTTTCCATCCGTATGCCTGTGTATGCATTCTAGTGCGCACTCTACAGGTCGCAAATATTAAGATATTTTCATGAAATTTGGTACACCGACCTATGTCTAGATATTGTTCTAGATGTCCGTCTGTGAGGGATGAAATATTGTTTGGCTTCCTTTTTTTCTCCAGATAGAAAGAGATGAAAATATAAAAGAACTGAAAGAAAATAATTACAATCTTTTTTTAGTATTCCCGTAAATAAATTTATACTTTATATTATTAAACTTACGTTATTTTATTTATTTAATAAAATATATATAAAATTTTCCGTATAACGCGTCTTCACTCTTTAGAGTTGTTTTATGACTAAAGGTACAAGAGAAAATATGTTCTTCGCATATTCTTTCACTAGAAATTTCTAAACAAGCTCTTCGTACACACATTGTTGTTTGCTTCGTATACAACTCGCACACACACAATTGAGGTATTTGTAACAAAATTCAAAACAATTTTTTATAATAATTTTCATAATTTTTTATAATAATTTTCATAATTTTTTATAATAATTTTCATAATTTTGTAATTACCCAGGTGGAAATTGACCACGGTAAAAAAAAATAGTACTGGGAGAGCACTGTTTTTTTTATTATGCCAGTACCACTTAAAATGTGCTTTGGCACTGTTTTCTGCTATTTTAACAAGATTTTTCTATCTGACACTTCTTTTACCCTAATTTTTAATAGAATTTAATAGAATTTCAATATAACTTTCTTCATAATATTTTTATATAAAACAGCGAGAAACCAGAAAATTTAAGAAAATTTTTTTATTTTCTAGTTTTGCAATTATTTAATATTTTATAACACAATAAAAAATAACAAAATTAATTTGAAACAAAAATATATATTTTTATTATTTTATTAAAATTAAGGGTGATTCACCACCAGATTTTTAATTGTTTTTATAGTACTGGCTATACACTGATTTTTTAATTTGAAGTACTGGCAAGTTACTGAATATTTTTAATTTATAGTACTGGGAAAACAATAGGATGTAACAAAATCCAACACTGGGCCAACTTGGGCAAATACCTACGGCCAAGCGTATATTGGTGTTATCATTTCGACACCGTACCAGTGCTGTAAACGTAAAAAATCCGACACATCGCCAGTACATGCACTACTGTCTCCATTGCTGAGCCAGTACTGTGCCGTTCGTATTTTTCTATCTGGGTAGTTATTAAGTTACTTATCATTATTATTCTATAATTTGATGTTTTTAAATTTGGCAAATATTCAGTTCCATACTGCAAAATAAGACTTTTAAACAAATAAATAAATAAACTACTAGTGTAGTAGTTTTTCTAGTTTTTTGAAAAATTAACTGTCAAAAACATTGAAATATTTTGCTCTAAGTAAATTAACTGCAATTGTAGTTCAAATAAATACAACCGCATTACTACACAAATAACTGTCATGTAGTAACTGCAGAACTTTTCTGAGTGCAGATAGCCCATATATTGTAACATTCATAGACAATTGTTTGGTAGATAGCAAATTAACTAAAGGGTGAATACACCAAAATTGCGACACTTAGAAACTAATACCAGAAATTAACTAGATGGCTTTGAAATAATTTTTTTTTATTCGAATACTTTGAAGTTTAGAGGTAATAAAAGTATTAAAATATTAGTTATTATTTGTTCCATATGCAACTGATCGTACTTTTCGTCGCACACGCGCCATCATCTTTTGCAAGAGTGCATCAGCGACTTTTCGCGACGCCGAAACCACTTGGTTTAGAAATCTGCAATATATTTTACCAGTTCACCTGTCTTCTTCAATATTCCCTTCACTATTGACCAATATTCCTCAATAGGGCGTATCTATGGGCTATTGGGTGGATTGCAGTCGCGAGTAGGGATGCCAATTCCGAAATCCCGGGATTAATCAATAAAAATGAGTCCCGGGATTCTTAAGCTCGAATCCCGGGATTTTCATAATTGCAAAAATATGTGGTAATTTTTTCAAAATTGTAACCCTGCTGATATTTTTAAACCATTTTTTTAAATATAATTTTATACAATAGGTCCATTCGATTACTTTTCTCAGTCAAGTCCAGTAAGAATTACTCAGTACAAACTTTCAGAGAGTAAGACAAGATTTACTCTCAAACTAAAATTTTCCCAAACATGTACGCGAACAGAAAATTTGCAACAATTTGCAAGTTCGTACACACAGTTGATTACAACACCAAATATACAAATAAATTTTAACTGGTCGCTATGAAAGAAGACAATTTTTGATGTAAAACCTTAAGCAGAACATTTTTAGAAGTTTTTCTTATCTTTTCCATAATTTATTTTGAAAGTTTTACTGCTTTGCTTTTCCATAAAATAATATAATTGGACATTAATTTTTTTTTATTTACCATAAACAATCATATATTTTCGAAACATATGTTTTTTTCTGCTTGCAAATTCTTACTGGCAAAAATTTATCCAGTGAAAATTTGCAAGAAAAAGAAGAAGACTTAGAAACTCTCAACATAGAACTGTCACTTTATTCTCTCTTTTTTCTTTCTGTTTACTGAGTATTTATGTAAACGAACGACATCCAGTAAAAATTTGTACAAATTATCCAGTAATCGAATGGACCTAATATCTATATTGTGCACTATTTCTTATTATATTTCGAAAATCATCGATTAAAATTCAGAATAAAAAGTTGTAATTCAAAATTTTTCATTTGAATTTCTGCACTACATGTGGAAAACAATTTAAAAATTCTGAAACTAATTGAAAATTCTGAAATTTAATTGACAATTTTAAATTAAAAAAATGATATAAGAATAGTGAATATAAAATTCGGGATCCAGAAAAATCCCGATCCGACCCGGGATCCCGTTTTTTTAATTTTGAAATCCCGAATCCCGGGATTGTTCCAAATGCGATGAAAGGCTGCTTTTACGACCACAGGAGCAAATGGCTTGCCAAACTATGTATTTTTTTGGAAACTTGGAATTTATTTTCAATTTACAGCTTTCAGGAGCATCTTTACGACTTGCAGCAGTATAGAAATCTTGGCCAGCAATATATTTGAAAATTTGAAAGCAGTAGGTTTCGTTGTCCATGACAATGCACTCATATTTCGTGATTTGGGATTCGAACAACTTGCGGCTGCGGGATTTCGCCGTAACATTCTGCTTTGCGTCTCGATCTGGTGCTGTTTGAGCTTTAAAACTTCTCAGTGAAGCTTGCCGCTTTACCTTTTGTACGAAAGACTGCGATTTACGTACAGATTTTGCAACACAACGTGACGAATTCTTCGGATCCTGCGAAAATGCCCTGAGGACCTTCCGAGCACTGTTTGTAGCACTTTGGTCATGCTCACCTCCGCTACCAGGCTTTCTAGCAATTGTCAGACCTTCTCTAGCGATATGAAACCCTGGAAACTGTCGAGTGGTGAACTTTTAATTTTTCGCAATTTTACGCGCCTGAGAACCGGATTTTTATATATTCGTGCAAAATAATTTGCCTCCTTTCTAACTCGGTGGTCATTTTTGACGAAACTAAAAGTCAAATTCGAATGAAATTTCTCATACATGAAATTTAGGTCATGGCTTACTCAGAGCATTTGAATTTCAAAATATATAAATTTTTTTGAGTAAGTTATAAGCTTTCCAAAGTGTCGCAATTTTGGTGTGTTCTCCCTTTATAATGGGAAAAAATTAGAATAGTATTAGAATTATGTATTTTTTCAGTCCAAAATTAATATCATAGATAATAGCCATCAAAAACTCATTTTCTTCAACACGTCAGATGGCGCCTATTGAATATAAGCCCTCGTGCACATCATTCGTAAAAGCATCAGCTAGTAACACTGCAACTATCAGATGTTTGAAAGTGTATCAACAGAGCAGATGATTCGTAAACTAATGTCAAACACGCATCACAAAAATGTCTGATGGAGAAGCATCTGCTGATTTGCATCATTAGCGCAAACTTATCCTATGCAGAGCAGTTATGCATTTCCTAACAGGCCCATTGCCTTACTCCTCAAATTCCTACTACAATAATTTCGATTTTACAAAATTTAGTAAATATATTTTTAACATAGGCTGCAATTAAATTTTCCTCAATAACAATTCCCGTACCTATAAACAACAACACCTATTTGCACACATTTGTACGGGAACGCTTTCAAGCTGGTTTGGTTACCACGGTAAAGTGTGGCAACAGATATATACAATGAACTAATTGAAAAAGAAATCACAATTTATGCGCTTTATACCGATTCCTGTGCCTTACGATATTCATAGACAGAACCACGTTCTAAGAATTTGCCATCTTTACCAATGATTTTGTTATTATTAGCTGTATCTCCGAATGGGTTACCATAACCACCACCTCCAGGAGTTTTCATAGCAAATATATCCTTAAATAGAATCAATTAGAAAACAATAAAAAAGAATGAGTGTTGTATTAGACCGGATAGAATCTTAAATGTCCTCCACCATTACTATACTTGTTTATATTTAAATTATAAAATAAAAATGAAAGAGTTGTGGGGTAGTGTGAACGTCTTGATCTGGATCGAAAAAAATAACCATGAAATAATTAAGATATTCAGCGGCATAAAAAGTCTCCTGTTGTAATCCACGATTTGTAATACTTTGATGTGCTGAATCTAAAGAACGGTGTCGCAAAAGTGGCGATTTTTGCCGAGGGAGGAAGAAGTAAAAGTCGACTGCTGTTTTAATACGTCGACTATGCTGAACTCAAATATGGCCACCGAACAAACAATTCAGAGTGATTCCGTTTTCGGTACGTATCCGTACCGTTTTTTTAAACAAAAACGAACTCGTATGTCTACCTAAATTTACCCCATTTTTATTAATTATATGTACCAGGTTTTATATTTTTATAGATTTATTAAAAATTAAAATTATTTTTTAATTTTAAATTACATTTTAATTTACTATATTTACCTTTGGTGCAGCTTACGTCTCTGTCAGAGAACGGTTTGAGTACATTCGTTTTTATTGTGCAGTCATACCATTCATTGCTTTTGCCATGTATTCATGCAACAAAAATAACTAATGCTATTATATACATTCATAGTTTTTGATGAGTGGTTTTTACGCATTATTTTTATAATGCCACTACATGTCAAGCAACGAAATGAAGAGATGACGCATTCAAAAAATTAAATCAATCACAATATTCATTTAGTATTCGTTGACCTGTTGCAGTATTTTGAAAAATGCAGCGTGAATAAATTTCCATTTTTTTTATTTAAATATGAAATATGTATATATTTTTTTATTTTGTTAATCCCAGCAAAATATTTTACAAAAAGTTGAATTATAAGTGGTTATCCGATTGATTACTTGATTCTTAAAAATAAGGAGTTAAGCAAATACTTTAGCTTAAGGAAATACATTCAGAAAAATTTAAGTTTTCTCTAGTGTGTAATTTTAGGACTCGTCATAAAAATTTAAACATAAAACATATTTACATATAATAAATAAAAATGTGTAAAATTTAACTGCGTAAAAAGTACTTATTTAAACTATTACGAGTAAGTCATTATTTTAAATTTAGAAACATTGAATACAATAGGCCGTTATTAGGAAAAGTTAATGATATATCATTTTTAGTAATGCAGATAGTAATGAGGTGTCATTACCAATATTTTGCTGGGTATATAATATTTTGGTGAGTTTTTTACTTCTTTTTATACCATGAAAAAAACATTTAAATACCAGGCGAACATAAGCACAAAAATATCTGTTTTAGTTACTACATGACAGTTGTTTGTGTAGTAATCAGTAGTTGTTTTTAACAGAAATTACAGTTGTTTTTCTATAGAAACAACTTTCATGACGGTTATTTAAGAAAACAACTAACGAAAAGTACTGTAATTTTGTAACAGTTGTTTAAATCACAACTAAAAAAACAGTAATTTTACAGTAAACAGATATTTTTGGTAGTTATTTAAAAAATAAGAAATTTCGTTGATTTTTATTGAATTTTAAAAAATTCTTGTTTAGTTTATATTTGTTATATTGTTTGATATATTTCTAGTTTGAAAATAAAAATCAGAAACTTGCATTTATCTCCAATACATAAAAGCATAATAACTGGATAACGGTTTGGAATTTTTACTTCGAATTTTAAATAGGCTGAAGTAATAACACATATTTTTGTAATCGAAAGAAAAAAAAATTTATTTTTTATTAAAATATAATTTTATAAACAAAAAGAATTGACTGTAAAAAAAAGTTTTTGCCGATTTTGTCAGTTGTTTTGAAATTTTTGTAGTAAAAATTTATCAGTTAATTTTACGACATTGGTAGTTATTTTTAATGCATTTGTTAGTTTCAACAGTTAAAAATAACAAAAGTTTTAGTTATTTTCGAGGTAAATACCTCTGTCGCCTTTTTAATATATACCTTTGTTTTAACTTTCATTTTCGGTAGATTCTACCGACAAACTTTTGTGAGTGTACATTTTCAACATGCATTTTTTTAAAATCGTTTGTTCTTAGGAACAATTGCCTAAAATTTTGTTGGTATTGATGTCCGTTACATATTTCAGTGGTTTCATCTGAGTTTTACAACTTAAGATTTGTCACAGCCTCCATATTGTTTAGTAGGTATTTTCTTAAAATTCAAAAAGAAAATACAAGAGTTTTTTGATAAATTAAGTGGTCTGTGATGTTTACTAAAGGCATGATATAAAATTTTGGATATTCCTTTGGTCATACTTTGTTTATTCACGAAATCGTGAAAAAGATAAATTTCAACTTTTAGAAAAAAATTTGCAAAAAGGAAAATTCTTGCATCAGTATATTTGTTTGCAGAATGAAAACCGCTGATAAGGGTTTTTAATAAAATTTTTTACCATAAAGTGTTTTTTCGCGTTCCGCCAAAATTTCGCGTTTTTTTGGGTGCGGTTTTGCTAATTATGAAATCTAGAGATTAAAATACCCATTTCATACAACAAAGTTTGGTAGTTAATTGTAAAAAACTCGCGAAGAGTCGCGGAAAAAAAATTTGCAAAAAGGAAAATTCTTACATCAGTATATTTGTTTGCAGAATGAAAATCGCTGATAACGTTTTTTAATACAATTTTTTTACCATAAAGTCTTTTTTCGCGTTCCGCCAATATTTTGCAATTTTTTAGGTGCGGTTTTGTTAAATATGTAATCTAGAGACTATTATACCCATTTCATACAACAAAGTTTGGTGCATAATTAAAAAAAATCGCGAAAAAAAAGTCGCGGGAAAAAATTTGCAAAAAGGAAAATTCTTACATCAGTATACATATTTGTTTGCAAAATGAAAATCGCTGATAAGGGTTTTTAATACAATGTTTTTACAATAAAGTTTTTTTCGCGTTCCGCCAAAATTTCGCGTATTTTTAGGTGCGGTTATGCTAAATATGAAATCTAGGGACTATAATACCCATTTCATACAAGAAAGTTTGGTGGATAATTAAAAAAAATCGCGAAAAAAAATTTGCAAAAAGGAAAATTCTTACATCAGTATATTTGTTTGCAGAATGAAAATCGCTGATAAGGGTTTTTAACACAATTTTTTTACCAGTCTTTTTTCGCGTTCCGCCAAAATTTCGCGTTTTTTAGGTGCGGTTTTATTAAATATGTAATCTACATTTCATACAATAAAGTTTGGAGGATAAAAAAATCGCGAAAATAAGTCGCGGGAAAAAAATTTGCAAAAAGGAAAATTCTTACATCAGTATATTTGTTTGCAGAATGAAAATCGCTGATAAGGTTTTTTAATACAATTCTTGTACCATAAAATCTTTTTTGCGTTCCGCCAATATTTTGCAATTTTTTAGGTGCGGTTTTGTTAAATATGTATTCAAGAGACTATAATACCTAATTCATAGAACAAAAATCTGTGGCTAGTTGCAAAAAACAAATAGAGAAAAAAAGTCGCGGTAAAAAGATTTGCCAAAACGCATTTTAGGCCAAATATTTACACCAAAAGAAAATTTAAAAAAACTATATTTATATATATATACTTTTTTTTTTTTGAAATTGTTGAAACCATTTTTCCTTTTTTTTATAACAACACAAAAAAAGTTTAATTTTTTCCATCTATTTATTTTTTTTTTTTTGAAAGAAAATTAAAACAGAAAAAGTTATTATAAAAAGATATTTTTTCTAATTTGAGGACTCTTAACAAGAAACCGAAGTCAAAATAACGATACATCCGCAAACAAAAAGTCGGTAGTGAAAGGGTTAAAAGTGACATTAGATAAATAAAATATATTACAGAAGCCTTAAAAATAAGACACTACTCAAATTTTGGGAATTTTCTCTTAGTTTTTGAGAATAACTTTTTTTGTACTAAAGAGATTTTGGGTCGTTTCTGACAACCGTTTTAACCCACTAAATGCCCGATAATCTCAGACACCCTTAGAACAACCTTAGAACTTTTTTTTGTACAACATATCCGAATTTCACTAACCCTTTCGACCCCAACTTTTAATGGCTGGGAATTTTCCGACCAAACTTCGTGTAAATGTAGATCTATACCAAATAAATATTTTTTTTATTATTTTTATGGCTTTGCAGCACCTCCTAACGGAGATATTTTGAATTAAAGTTCAAACATTAACATGCTACCGGAACCGAACTGGTTAATTTATTTATTTTTTTAATTTTATTTTGTATTTTTTCTATTACTAAACTCTACATCAAAATTTTTGATTTTTTGAATTTAATTCATCACACAATTTTTCAGACTAATTTAAACAAAAAATTTATTTTTCCGTAAAATTTGCTGTGTGAAAAAACGTGTATGAACACTAAGAAAAACAGTTGAACACTATCAAAGCCTGCTATATGAAATTTATACACAGGCATTGTGTAACTCCACTGCTACTGAGTAAAAAAATTCGTTATAAAAAAAAATATATACAACGGGAGTTATAGGCACATAACAACGAAGTTCCTTGTAGGTAACTTTGGGGTCGAAAGAGTTAAGATCAGTTTGTAACTAGAATACTGCCTTTAAATTGAGGTTTATTTTATTTATTAATAAAGACCAAGATTCTAAACGAGAAAATTTTAGTTAATGGGACAGCCAGAATTAGGATCTTTTTCTTCTTCTTTCTACTTTTCCCCAAAAACATCTTACTAAAATTTCAGAACAAAAAACCACGTATGTCCAAAGTTACAGCCGTTTAAGCACAAAATTTTCCCGTCAGATTGTGTTTTTTATAAAAGTTGCTCGTCCACTGCGTACTCGATAGAGAGCGCAATTTTAATCCAAATAAAAATAAAAAACATTAGTATGTTTCAAATTAATATACAACAGTATCATAATAGTTGTACAACTACATATTTGGTGAAAGCCTTGAACGAGCATGTTGAGTATTTTGGTAGCGTAAGATTTGTTTGGTACTTTTGATCAAACACTAATACCACACCATATCATTCCCGCCCACATTAAAAAGGCTGGGAATGGGAAATTTGTTTTGAATTCAAAACAATTTGCATTGAAATAAAAGAAATCCTCTCAGTTTGCAGACAAATTTGCTTTGAAATCAGAGAAATTTGCTCAGAAAAGAGAGAATTTCTCTCATTGCTGAGCCCGTTACCGAACCTTTGTAATCTGCACAAAATTTTGTTGCAGCCGTGAGCGTAAGCGTATCTCTTTAGAATTCTTCCTCTATGATAATACCAACAAATATATAAGTATATGAATGATTTACCGTCATTTAATTTTTTAAATTAACTGAAAAAAAATCAATAAACCATTCAAAACAAAAAGTAAAATGAATTTTGCAATTTTTTTCTTAAAAGAAAAAACGTTAAGCAGAGAAAATGCGATAATAATAAAGCTACAGCACACCTGTTGTCGGCCAGGTTTTCCTGCCGAACGTGATCATTGCTTCGACAACAAAAAACGAAACTATAACCTATTTCCCTGGTGCACGGACAGACCCAATTGAATCAAATGAGACAACTACAAGGAGCCTAATAACTAAATACATAACAAATATTGAATGGTGGAGAATATAAAAAAGACTTGCAACTACATACCCCTGCTTCTATATCAATACAAGTTTTGGCACCCAATGATATAATACGTCCATCGGTTTTATGTAACAAATTAAGACCTCTTTTGCCAGGTTCTCCATCATTCAGACCATAGGGCTGTAGTGTTCGACGTTCGGTGAGTACTGAGAGTGTTACCGGTTTACGGAATAATATATGCCTTTCAACGCCTTCACCTCCCTGGTATTGCCCCTGTCCACCAGATTGATCAGATCTTAAACAGAAACGTTGCAAAACCATTGGATAACGCAATTCCAATATTTCGGGATCAGTTATACGCGTATTTGTCATATGAGTGTGTACACCGCCAGCGCCATGCCAAGAGGGTCCAGCTCCGGCTCCGCCCGCCACAGTTTCATAGTACCCCCACTCTGCATCACCGATGGTTATGTTGTTCATACAACCCTGCGAAGCAGCACAGGTGCGAAAGGCTTTAAACACGGTGTCAACGATGCGCTGAGAGGTCAATACATTGCCTCCAACTACAGCAGCCCCATCTGATGGATCCAATATGGAATTTTTTGGTATAACTACTTGAATGGGAGCCAAGCAACCCTGATTCAGTGGAACGTCATGACCGACCATACAGCGTAAACAATATATTAAAGCTGATAGTGTTATGGCTCGAGGTGCATTACAGTTTCCCCAGACTTCGTTACCAGAGCCGGTGAAATCGCAAACCGCCGATCCTTGTTCTGCATCGATGCTTACTTTCAATTTTATGGGAGAGCCGTTGTCCATAAGTTCTTCAGCTTCCAAAACAGAGGATCCAGTGTTAAACAAAGTGTCCTTAGCTATTTGTTTAAGCATATCGCGTACGGCTACTTCGGCATTTTGCTGTATATAACCCATGTAGGCTTGCACCACCTTTAAGCCATATGAATCAATGAGTTCTGATACTAGTTGTATGCCCTTTTGATTAGCAGCAATTTGAGCTTTTAAATCTGATATATTATCAGATAAATTTCGGGTGCCCGTTGCTCCTTTCGCATTGGTGGGTGTAGTAAAACGTTTAGCGACTTCTTCCTCCTGGAATGTGCCATTTTCAACTATAAGGAATGACTTAAACGATGCTCCTTCTTGTGCCAAACATGTGGAATGTGGTGGCATAGAACCAGGCGTAATTCCGCCAATATCGGCGTGATGGCCACGTGAAGCTACAAAGAAAACGGGTTCCTGTTGGCCCCTAAATGGATAAAATAAATAGATTGTTATTAGCAGAATGTATTGAGCTTGACATCTTGTCCCCTAACAATAAATAAAACTTACTTATAAAATACAGGCGTGATAACTGTCAAATCTGGTAAGTGAGATCCACCAGCCTGAGGATGATTGGATAGAATGACATCGCCACTTTTTAATGTTTTACCACGCACTCTTAATTGGTACTGAACTGTTTCTTGCATAGCACCTAAATGCACTGGAATATGTGGAGCATTGCTTACTAAGCCTCCATCTGGACCAAATAAAGCGCATGAAAAATCTAGTCTCTCTTTTATATTGGTTGAAATCGATGTGCGTTGAAGGACCCTACGGGTTGTAAAAAATAACGATTAAAATAGTTAAGCGAAAGAAAAATTACTTTGTACCTTCCCATTTGTTCAGCAATACTCATAAAACGATGACTGAAGATACTCAATTGAACTGCATCAAGTTTTTCATCGACTTTAGAATCGTCCGATGACTTGATGTGGATCACTAAATCACCGTATTTATTAACCTCAGCCTCACAATATGGCTCCACCAACACTGTCGACAACTGGTCGATTATTATGGCTGGTCCCTGGATTTTATGTTTATAATAAATATTTTTCGTCAAATAGATGGGAGCCTCCACCATTCCTTGTTCAAAGCAAACTGAAGTAGTTCCTTCATCTGCCGGCTTCGTTTCGGATGCTTCTTTAACTTCCAACTCTGGTGGTGTTAAATTTTTTCCTAGCCCTCTTACACGTATATCATCTACAATAATTCTACGTTTTTGTAAAACGAACCCGAACTCAGTTCGATATCGATCCAAGAAAATATTTCGAAATGAGTCTAAGAAATTTTCGGATGGACTTTTGGTTTGTTGTAGCTTCGACGAAGAACACATAAGAGCACAGTCGGTACCTTCATAGCGAAGGTGTAAGAAATACTCCAAAACAATATTTTTAAAGCCTTGTAACTTTAAGGAGTCGTGGCATTTCATAGCTAACGCTGTAACACTTTTTTGAAGCACTTCCTCATTTGCTAAAGAGAATTCTAAGCCACAAGGTTCTTGCACTTCTTGCACAACATCAGCTAGGGCCATGCCATAAGCTGACAGAATGCCAGCGTATTTATGAATAAGAACCTTTGAGATACCCAAATGTCTAGCTATGGCACAAGCATGTTGACCACCGGCTCCACCGAAGCATGCTAAAACATGTTTCGAGGTATCCAAGCCGCGAGCTTGTGTAAGAGCACGTATTGGTCGGCACATGGCCTCATTTGCGACACGTATAAAACCCAGGGCAATTTCGTGTACAGACATTTCTCTTTTGCAATCGTGTTCACTTATGCCGGCGTTTATTTCTTTTAAAAGATGTTCAAATTTCCTACTGGTTGCATCAGTATCCAAAGGCTCATTTTCGCAAGGACCAAAAATTTTCGGAAAATATTGCGGTAGCAAACGACCCAATATTAAATTGGCATCTGTTACTGTTAAAGGACCTCCCTTCTTATAGCACGCTGGTCCAGGATGGGCTCCCGCACTCTCTGGACCTACGACAAATAATCCAGATCTAAAAAACAATCGCGAACCTCCGCCCGCTGCCACAGTGTTGATGTCCAATTGTGGAGCTTGTATAGTAACGCCGGCTGTGGTACTTTCTACCACATGTTCGTACGAGCCATCATAACGCGAAACATCTGTAGACGTTCCTCCCATATCAAACCCAATCAAGGGCAAAGGAGTTTCTCGAGATCCAGTTATGGCATAACCCACAACGCCACCAGCTGGGCCCGATAATATAGCTCTCGAAGCACGGAAATTATTGGTTTGAGTCAAACCACCATCCGACTGCATGAAAAGAACTTCCACTCCTGAGAGTTCGTTCTCAAACCCAGATTTAAAACTAAAAAAAAATCGCAGCAAAAGGAGTAAACAAAAGTGTAAAATAATTCCAAATAACTTCATATACCATACCTATTCAAGTAACGATCTACATGGGGCGTAAGATAGGCTTCAGCGCATGCAGTGTAACCTCTCGGTACCAACCTATACATTGGCATCGCCTGATGCGACAAAGTTATGTAGTCAAAGTCCAACTCTTTGGCTATAGCTCCAATCTTCAGTTCATGTTCGGGACACGAGTAGTTGTGAGCCAAAACAACGGCCACAGAAGAAATGCCTTGTTTCTTGACCTGCATTAAGGAATGACGTACTGCTGTTTCATCTACAGGTGACATTTCCAAATACCGTGAACCCCCAGCACCCTCTAATATCTTCCAAGATTCTTCTACAAACATTTGATTTTATTTTCATAATTTCGCAACAAGTTCAATATGTGGAAAATCTTACTATGTTTTAGCTGACAACGATCTTTGGGCTGCTCCGGTATAATACGACAGTCAACTTCTACGACCATCCTATACAAATTGCTAGGTTTTTGTATATCCAACTCAAATATTTTTGGTCTGGCTTGATTTCCTATGTATAATAAATCTCGAAATCCTTGATTGACTACCAAAGCCACTGGATCACCCTTTCGCTCTAACAAAGCATTAGTTGCAACAGTCGTCCCCATTCGAACCCAACCAATTTGTGAAATATCTACTAGTCCTGATGAAGTGACATCATTACCAGTTTCCTAAATTATAGCATTATAACAAATTAAAATAACATGAATGACTCAGAAATAACTTCCAAATCATAAAAAAACCCTGTACTTCGGTTAAAAATCTATAAAGATTTGAAATTTTATTTTTATTTAAAATAAAAATTCAAAAAGTGTGTTTTAAATTTGGAAAACAAAATTCGCAGTTTTGAGTTTTATTCTTAACATCCCAGCAAAAAACGAGCGGAAAAAGAAGTAGTAAAAACATCACATATACTGATTCAGATGTATTTCAAACTGAAGTGAAACATGTTTTCATATACATATCTTTACTAACACGACTTCAACTGTGTCAAGATTTTTCATTATTTTTGATGCAATATTTAATTCACAAGAATTAATGGTGCTATTTATTATTTTAGACTGTAAAGAATCGTCTAGAATGGTTTTGAATTTTTTCTGCAGCATGTAACATTCTCTAGATGAAAAAGCATGGCACTAAAGCTGCCCACACACTAGGGAACATGCGTGACGGAATATGTGTTTCTACTTTTTTCATTTTTTTATACAGACGATGCACAAACGACAACAAAATCTCAAACGAAACATCAATTTTGTTTGTTTGTAGAACTGATCACATGAAATATGGGCGGAAGAAAATCAAATTAATTAATTTGTTAATTGTTAGTTTTCCATATGCTGCTCTTTTTTTAGTTTTATTTTTTTAGTTACCCAGCAAACAAAGATGATCATTAATGACTCAGAATTGAGCTCCAAAAACATAAACATTTTTCCACTTTTTCCTATGAAAGTGGTCCGTCCAAAAGAGCCCCCTGTGTACTCAGAAATGACTCAGAAAAAAGAACGTATAAAATCGAAACTTTTTTCATAAATTTAAATAATTTTGGAATCTTCTTTGAGTCCGATAAATGAACCCTCGTTTTGAGACAGCTTTTTAGATTGTAGAGACAACTTTTTGGATTGTTTTCTGAGGGTTCATATTTTCTACAAAAAAAGAGTGTTTTCAAAAAAACAATAATCATTTCTATGAGCCATTCAAAAATCTTATTTATGAGCGCTCCGAAATTGCTGGCTGGGTATCACATTTTATGTCCCGTAATTCTCGCAAATATATTTATTTATAAAATTAATGTAGTTTTCATTATTTATAATTGTCGTCATTTTCATTTTCTCAAATGCGTAATTAAAAAAAGCTCCTCACGAAATTCGCGTTCACTTAAATAACATCTTAAATAAAAAAAAATGTATTAATAAAATAAAATTAATTTAATTAATAATAAATACTAACTTGGATAATAAATATTCAGAAAATTATGCACTTGAATTGAAATAAAAACTGAATAAATTATGAAACCAAATTAGGAGTGCTTCATGGGTTAAACCCGAAAAGTACGTCCGCGTTCTTTATAAAAATTTTATAAATTTTCAAGTAAAGAAAAAAATATATGTGACAGCGCATAAAGAAAGGGACCTAAGGGTAAAAAAATCAAAGTGAACCAGCAAAAAAAATTTAATTCCCACTTGAGCACCTTTGACCAGTGTTGCCAGTTTTTTTTCAGACTTTATCCCAAATTTTAAAATTGTTATCCCCAAAAATCCCCAATTTTCAATTTGTTATCCCCAAAAATTCCCAATTTTTATTTTCTGGAAAAAATTCGTATTCGTTAACTTTTTTTAAATTAATGTAAAAATACCATATTTATTTAATTCTTTTCGGTACCTTATACACTCAAACTCAATAAATTTTGTAATTCTAACAAATTATAAAAAAGAACAAATAAATTTAAATAACAGCATAAAAAATGGGAGCCAAATTTTTTCGTTTTAAATATTTCAGAATCAAAATTTTCCGATTCATCAGCTTCAGACATTTTGTTGCGTATGGTAGTGCCCAGTGTAGAAACGGTAATGGCATATCATTATTTTTTGGACTACCAGTAATGACACCCACTTACCTTCTGCCTTATTTTAAAACATATAATAATGAGTTGCTGATAATGACTTATTTTTATCATTACTTCAAATAAAAAATAATTTTCTAGATTTTTTTGAAAATTTTTTGAAATCTATTTTTAGACTCAATATTTTTTAAACACTGGTAAGGATATATGTAACCACATATTTTTTGATTTTTTGTATGTTGGCGAGTAAGCTTACTTGTATGCAGCAGGTCAATTATGATTTTATCTATTAAATATTACATGTCGATATAGCTCAGATGGTAGAGCTGCTGGAAATCTGTAGACCCAGGTTCGATTCCTGCACCAGGAAATTTTATTTAAAAAAAAAAAATATAATAAAAAATATTTTATTTTATATAATTCATTTTTTTGAAAATCTATTTTTAGACTCATTATTTTTGTCAGTACAGGTAAGCACATAGGTAACGATATATTTTTCGTATGCTGGTGTGTAACCATAACTCATTATTTTTCGCGACATCGCCATATAAAGGTAATAAGAAATGTAAAAACAAAAGTAACTACCCAGGTAGAAAAATACAAACGGCACAATGTCGGCCCGGTATTGGAGACGGTAGTACATGTACTGGCAATGCGTCGGATTTTCAACTTTCATTGTACTGGCATGTTGTCGAAATGATAACACCAATAAACGCTTGGCCGTAGTTATTTTCCGGGTACCCACGGTATTAAAAATAAATGACTGGCAGAACACTCATTTGGGACGCTTTGCCAGCGTTTGCGAAAAGCGTTTTACCAGTATTTTTTTTACAAAAATTTCGGTGGTTTATAAAAAAAACCACTGGCAAAGAATTGGCTTAGAGTGATATGCCAAGGTTTGCAACCAGTGGTTATCCAGTGCTACCTAGCCAATGCTACCAGGCGTACAAAAATCAATTCACTGGAAAACCAATGATTTTATAAAAATGCTGACGCTTTGTTAAAAAATGTTTGTAGTCAGAAGGTTCCGAGTTCAAATCCGGTTGCAAGCAAAAAAATTTTTTTGGATTTTTTTTAATTTAAAATTTTTTTTGTTTTATAAAATCAATTTTTTTGTTTGTGGGAAAGCTCCTTCAAGACCAACTTTTTTTTTGCCCTCCCAACACTGGCATACTACCCAGGTAGAAAAATACAGACGGCACAATGTCGGCCCGGTATTGGAGACGGTAGTACATGTACTGGCTATGCGTCGGATTTTCAGCTTTCACTGTACTGGCATGTTGTCGAAATGATAACACCAATAAACGCTTGGCCGTAGTTATTTCCCAACGTTGGCACAGGCTTGGGATTTTATTTTTTTGGTATTATCCCAGTACATTTAATAACAATTTTAGTAGTTTGCTAGTACTTTACTGTCCTTTTAGTGTACATCACACATTTTGTCGAAACTTCACAAGAAAAGAATGGGGTTATGTCTCTCATACATAAATACCCAGGTAGAAATTGCCGACGTTGCAACCAAAATTGTACTGGGAGAGCACTATTTTTTACTAAATGCTGGTACTACTTAAAACGTACTTTGCCAGTACAGTTTTATGAAAATTAACAAGCTTTTTTTAGTTTATTAAAATTAACAATTTTAAAAATTTTATGTATTTTTACATCTATAACACAATTATTTATGTAAGAGAGACATAGCCATTCTTTTCTTGTGAAGTTTCAAAAGAATGCATTAAAAATCTGTGATGTAAACTAAAAGGACAATAAACTACTAAATTTGTTATTAAATATGCTGGGATAATACCAAAAAAATAAAATCCCAAGCCTTCGCCAACGTTGGGAAATAACTACGGCCAAGCGTTTATTGGTGTTATCATTTTGACAACATGCCAGTACAGTTAAAGTTGAATATCCGACGCATTGCCAGTACATGTACTATCGCCTCCAATACCGGGCCGACGTTGTGCCGTTTGTATTTTTCTACCTGGGTAATTGTGTAATAGACGCAAAAATACATAAAATTTATAAAATTGTTAATTTTAATAAATTAAAAAAAGCTCGCTAATTTTCAGAAAACAGTACTGGCAAAGCACGTTTTAAGTAGTACCGCCAATTCGCAAAAAACAGTGCTCTCCCAGTACAATTTTTGTTGCAACGTCGGCAATTTCTACCTGGTTAGTTACCATTACCAAGTATGTAGTTACATAACCACATATCTGGTAATGATTTTCTACACTGGGTGTATAAAAAAGTTTTAATATTTCAGCACATGGATTGAATTTCTGACAATCGAATAACATGTAAAGTATATATTTAATTTAAGAAGACCCAGGTAGAAAAATACAAACGGCACAATGTTGGCCCGGTATTGGAGGCGGTAGTACATGTACTAGAAATGCGTCGGATTTTTAACTTTCACTGTACTGGCATGTTGTCGAAATGATATGATTATGATTTATTATTATAATAAACGCTTGGCCGTAGTTAGTTCCCAACGTTGGCGCAGGCTTGGGATTTTATTTTTTTGGTATTATCCCAGTACATTTAATAACAAATTTAGTAGTTTCCTAGAACTTTACTGACCTCTTAGTGTACATCACAGATTTTGAATGTATTCTTTCGAAACTTCACAAGAAAAGAATGGCGATGTCTCTCTTACATAAATAATTGTGTAATAGATGTAAAAATACGTAAAATTTATAAAAATTTTAACAAATTAAAAAAAGCTCGTTAAATTTCAGTAAACAGTACTGGCAAAGCACGTTTTAAGTAGTACTTGCATTTCGTCAAAAACAGTGCTCTCCCAGTACAACTTTTGTTGTAACGTTGGCAATTTCTACCTGGGGAGCTTCTTATAACTTATATTACATCCGAATAACCTTAAATATTTTGGAACCAAAAGGAATTCAAATTTTCACCAAAAGGAATTAAGGTTTGTACGCACACTAACTTTCCAGACACAAATTTGTGTAGCCTAAAATCATGCACTATTCAGAGAACGAAGTTGAGCGACTCAAAGCAGCGGCGAAGTCGCCGCCGATTTTTTTTTTGGTTTTCAGCCGCCGCCGAAGTAATCGGCTGATTTCGGCTATAAATGTTAAGTGGATAGAATCGGCTAAGCCGATTATTTTAACACATTTATATTTTTTTAAGATTTTATTTACAAAAAATTAGAATTAGAAATTAAAAAAATATTTTGCTACTCAAGTCAACGAAACTGAATCCATTGATTGGTCGCAAAAGCATAAAAAAGTATTAAAAAGAATACAAATGTAGCTCAACTGGCCAATGTTTGTTTTGGAGTAAGCTTTTTCTGCAGCAGGGAACTGTTTGAATGAGAAAAGAAGTAGACTGACTCCTAGAGCTTTACATAAACAATTATTTGTGCACGACAACAGGAACATAGTAAAACCAACCTAAACTAATTCATCGTAGAATTCATTCAAACTAATTCAATATTCAAACTAATTCATTGACTCATCATAATGATATATTGTTATATGTATGCACAGCGCGTGCTACGGGGACAGTTTTTCGATCAAGTGTTTATTATGGAGACATTTGGTTAGTTTGGGGACTGTCCCCAAACTCTTCCTAGGTCTAGCGCATAGTATCAAGACATTTGTGACTCATATACAGCATAGTTTGGGCACATTTTTGGCCATGTCTCCGAACTATGCGCACCACATACATATATATACATATTTCTATTATAATCTCAGCAAGCATGGCAATACGAAGAAAATTCCGCGATCATATTGCCACGAAGAAAATATTGACGGCAATATCAATTTCGTATTGCGGAAGTTTCCTCCGTCGAGAACAACTATTACCCGAAAGCAATACTTCCAGGCAATACGAAAGCAATACCCCAGGAAGATAAATCGGAGATATAGCTAATTTATCACCTGGAAGATAAAAAGGTGATATCGCCCAATAAACTCCCCGGCAAAAAATAAATGATTTATTTTTTTCATTGTTAAATTTAAGCCTGAAAAAAAATATCTGCATACATAATCCACTGACCAACACATTAATTATCTTGATTTCATCGCAACCGATTTTTTACACTCATTAAATCTTGATTTTTTCGAGGAATTTGTTTCCTATGTATCTGTTGGTTGTTTTTGTACAAATTTTGTTTTAATTTTTTCCAAAATGACATAAAAATTTCGAACAAATTTTCTTTATCTTCCGGATGATAAAAAGGTAATATTGCCGCAATACTATAATTATAAATTATGACAAAAAATTAAATTTTTGAATAATTTTTTCAAAATATCACCGAATTATCTTCCCAATGATAAAAGGGAGACAATTTCAAAGTACTACTTGATTACTTTCATTCAAATGAATGAATTTCTTATCGGCTTCGTTCTCTGGCACTATTATCATCATACTTAAAAGAAATATATAAATATTTAGAATTATCAGGGTTAAATTCATAAAAAATATAAAAAGGCAATATGTTATCCCCAAAAAATCCCCTAAAATTTCGTGTCATCCCCAATAAATCCCCGGATCCCCAAACGGAAATTTTTATCCCCATTGTCAAAAAAAATCCCCAATTTGGGGATAAATCCCCTAAACTGTCAACACTGCCTTTGACGAAAGTATGTTTTAAAGTTTGCAAAAAAAAACAAAATATGTAAACAAAATAAAAAAAAAAACAGATCCAGACCAGTGTTGCCACCAGTAAAACACAAAATTGCACAGCTGAAGGTAAAAAATTATGCAAAACCGTATGAAATTACACAAAAAAATTATAATTTTTTAATATTACTTCAAAATAAAGATGTAAGCATAATTGACTTAAGCTGAAGTCGCAATTAAGATTGTTCAAAATTTGCCTGCATTTTTATTCAAATGAAAGGCGCCGATATTTGGCCTACCGAAATTGTTCGCTAGTTGCGAAGTCATTTTATGGTTTTTTGTGTGTTTTATTTTTTCATTGTAATGTTTTAATTTCTTTTATTTGTTTGAAATGTTTTTAAATTGATTAAGTTGGGTACGATCAGTTTCGATTGAAAATTAACCAAATTTATAAAGATGAAACTTTACGAAAGTTCGCTTAAGCCAAATTAAGCTTAATCTACTTTCCTTAATTCAACTTCGCTAATTATTGTTGTGCTTTGGCAAAATATAGTTGGGCACCTATTGGGCCTTTACAGCTTTTTAAGTTTGTTCGAAAATAAGCTTTATTTTTCACCAAATTAAAGAGCGCCCATTTGACTTACTCAAATTTGGAAATTTTCGCCAGATTTGAGAATTTATTTTATATTTTTCAGTTCAGTAGTGATTGTCGTTTAAACAAGTTCATTTTTATTTTTTCTTCCTAATGCAGTCTAATACTGCTTGTTAGTTGCTTTAGAGCTGTTGGTAGTATATTTATTAGATGCATAACATGCAGTGGTCTATTCCATAAAGGGTGTTCTGGTGTCAATAGTGATCGTGATTTTAATGTTTTAATTTCATCAAATAATATTGTTTATAACTGCAATAATTGCGCTAAAGGATCTAATAATTTAATTGCTATGATAACAATTTTGTCAAATGAAGTAAGAGAATTAAAAAAGTTATTCAATGTCTGTATATACAACAACAATGCAGTTGAGAGTGCTTCTTTTAAAAATAAAAACACATGCTGAGTCAAGCTTAAATTCAAAAAATAATGATTTACAACAAAAAGGTCGTTCAACTCCGAGTGATTCCTTTTCTTCAAGTTCTGCTAATTATGCTTTTCGTAAAGATGTTGTTAATACTACTGAACCAAGTAATAATGTTTTAAATTCTAAATGCGAATACGTAGAGCTAGTCTTTGTCTTTGACAATACTGTTAGCTCAGCTTCAACTGCATACTCTCAAGCAGAAAGTAATATCCCAGTTTACAATACTGGATGGACTAATGTTGTTATTTTATAGTTTAATCATAGTCTGTAAGGAAATGATGTTCCATAGACTGAATAAAGAATAATTTTTTTATTGTTATTTTTAAATTTATTTTGTTTTACATTTTATGTTTTTAAATCGATTAAGTTGGCTCCGATGAGTTTCGATTGATAATTAACCAAATCAATAGAGATGGAACTATTCTAAAATTGACTTAAGCTAGATATAGGTGCTTTAGTGTATTTTCATGTTATCGATCTTTCCCTTAATTCAACTTTTTAAATATATTTGGGCATTAATGGTTATTTAACAGGTATATAAAAATATTACGTCCTTTAAGCTGCCTACACACTAGGGAACATGGTTGAGGAACAAAAAATATCAAAAAATTTTGTAAACACGAAATGCACGCTCTCAACACGCACACACACACAAACTCACTCACACATTCACAAAAAATGCTCTCTTTTTCTAAGTATGTTCCCTAGTGTGTAGGCAGCTTTAGTCATTTCTTACCATTTGGTTGGATTACTATGACATTTCACTCTGTCGGAGCTAAAGTAGTGAGTTGTGAGTTGCCGAATTATCTCAATATATTTTCATTCTGCCACACTGTTTTATATTTATAAAATTTTTGTCTAATATTGTTACTAGTTTCTGTTCAGTTATTAAAAAGTCACAATAATAACAAACCCAAATTTCAATCTTACGCTACATTTGCAAATGAACTTGTAAATTTTTCACAGACAAACTCATTTAGTCTACTTTAAATATCGACTGATTTTTATGAAATTTACGAAAATTTCTCTAAAAAGTGAAGTTACACAAAAACTACACAAAAATGTCATTATTCAATAATTATCCAAGGAATGTCTAAACAGTCCCGTTTTTGAATAATTATTCAAAAAGTGGCAACACTGATCCAGACTTACATTACTGTTGCTCCCACGCAGCGTTGCCATATAGCCAGTTTTAACTGTTTTTTACAGTTTTTTGGTGTGCCTAACAGTTTTCCAGTTTTTTCATGTAAAAACCAGTTTTTTTTTTAAATTCATGGATTTTTTACAGTTTTTTCATATTAAGTCGGCACATTTGTTTCATTTACATTTTTAACTAAAATTTAAGAAATAAAATATAAAAGTGCTTATGCATATTATTTTGAAAACCTTATAACGCGTTTATAATATGAATTTTATATAAAATATTTGTATTATAAGCCATTTATAAACTTAGAAAGTGATTATGCATATGACCCAAAAATTACAATAAAGCTTTCATATTGTAAAAAATTAGGTACAAATCAAAACATTAATAACACAGTACAACACATGATTTTGGGACTCAATTCTGAGAATTGCAGTTGACTGCATTGAAAATTTAATGCCATACGATTAATGCAGCCAACTTGACAAAACGAATGATGCAGAAGTTCTTATTTTTGGGGCTACTTTCACGTGCAATTCTCAGAATTGAGTACCACATCAATGAGCTGAAAAATGTTGTACTGTGTAAATTTAAAAATGCCAATATAATACTACAAAAAAACCAAACATTTTTATAACAAATTTCATCAAAAATTAGCACGGAATGAAATTGGCTAAACCATATCTGATACGTCATAGATCCGACGGACATTTTTTAGCCGACCTTTTCAGATCATTTCTAAATGAAAACAAATTTAGAAATTCATATTTTTCATATTTGATCATCAAAAAAGACCTAAATTGATTTTTTATTTTTTTTAATAAATATTTGCCAATTCTGGATAATAAATTTACTACTATTTTTTCAATTATGATCGAGGACAATTCCAAATAACGTAATTTTTTTAAGGGGTTTTTTAAACACCGGCAAACAATTCCCGACATAACAATACTCAATCCCATGAACGGTAATTTTATGTGGAATGCAAATCTATAAAGAATATTTTGAAGTACAACACTGACCAGTAAAGTATTCTATCCTAAGTCAGGGGTTAATAAAAAAGTTCACATCTCGGAAGGGTGATTCGATGAACTTTTTTTAACTTCAAGTTTGGGCCTAGAAGACCAAAATTCTTAAAAAAAAAGTTTTATTAGAAGGCTGTTCAAAAAGTCGATTACTATAAATGCCAAACGCAATTAAATTATTCCAATCTCGATATTTTGAAAATGGAGACTGGGATAATATTTTAGTCCCAGTATACTTCGGGATCCCAGAATTTCTTCTGGTTTTTAAAATTTTTTCGAAAAACTGTTTTTCTATAAAGAAACAGTTTTTTATTACAGTTTTTATAAAAAAATATATGGTAACACTGCTCCCACGGCGAAAGTACTTTCGATGAGCGCAGCCACTGTTGATCGCTGGTTTTTTTCCACCTCTCTAGATTCAAAAGAGAATTATTAGACTAAAGGCTGAGTTACCCAACCGTAAACGTATCTATAACGAATCAGCTGTTTCGAAACCCCAAGAAGAAATGTATACGAATGGTTACTAACACGTAAATGTAAACGTACTTGCCGGATCATTCTGTTGAAATCAGAATTTTCTATCCGGCATCGAAACAGCTGAATGATTTTAGTCGGAAAAAATATGAAATGAATAAAGAAAATTGATTCAAACAACAAATAATCAATAAAAATTAAATTAATAAATGGAAAAATTTAGAATAAAATATAAAACCACATGAAATAGATGCTAAATAGTAATGCCGTTTAAGATAATCTATAAGTGTACTTTTTAGCTACGGCACAGTACAGTTATATCACATTTTAGAGTTGTGAAATTTCGATACTTTTTGAGTACTCAATACTTTTCAATTGAGTACTCGATACTACTCAATATTTTTAACGGTTTTTTTGAATTTAAAAATAAAAATGTTACGAATTCGTATTTATTAGGAAAAATAATAACAATTCAAATACACGTGTTAAATAATTATTGTTACTAACATTTTCATTAATTTAAAACATTTTAAAAAAATTAATTAAATAACTTTTCCCAAAAATTCGTAACAAATTTCTTTGCTTCAAAAAAAGTTGTATTTTCAGAGTTGTATTTTTAGATTACTATTTTTAGAGTTGTATTTTCATACGAAAAATACACATTTCAACGGAAAATTGCATCTTTAAAAGTATTGAGTAGTACCGTTTTAGTATTGAGTACTCAAAAAAACAGTCAGTATTGAGTACTCAGTACCGGAATACTCAATACTTTTACAACTCTATCACATTTACGTTTACGGTCCCATAATCCGCCCTTAAAGCTGCCTACACACTAGGGAACATGGTTGAGGGAACAAAAAATATCAAAAAATTTTGTAAACACGAAATGCACGCTCTCAACACGCACACACACACAAACGCACTCACACATTCACAAAAAATGCTCTCTTTTTTTGAGTATGTTCCCTAGTGTGTAGGCAGCTTAAGAGATCGATTTTAAGAGAAAGGGTTTATGTTATTCTACCCAAAGAAGCACTGTAACTTAACCGAATGATTTTAAATTTTAATAAAGGTTAATAAAAAAAAATTACATCAAATAAAAAAAACTCAATCAATCCACTTATACCTAAAACACACGTAAACACTCTTTTAAATTAAATTGCAACAACAATATGATTATGCATGGATATTTGGTTGAAACTGTAGCACTTAAAACCGATTCTAAAACCCAAAATTAAGTTATTATTCAGAAATTAAGAAATATTAAGAAATTATTCAACACAAGGCAACATTATTAGAATTTTGTAACTTCCGCAACGGATTAACACCCAAGAAAAAACACAAGAAAAAAAATGAAAAATTATTAAAAAATTCGGTCAAATTTGCAGTAAATTTCTTCTTGTATATTTATTTTTAATCACATCACTTTAAACTTCACTTTTTTTTTTTTTGTTTAGGTAAATTTAACTTCGGTTTTTTTATAATTTGGTTTTTTGCATATTTTTGTAGACTAGTGTTATACTAGCGATATAGTGTTGTTTGTGTACAAAGAAATGTCTTTCAATCTGTTTACCCGTTTCCTTCGCTTTTCCTTCTTAACAAAAAGCTTTAGGCAAATGCTTAAAACACGATTTTAACAAATTTAACAAATATTTAATAATATCTGCACTTTAGAATAATTTTAATAACTTATTTAGGGCAAATTTGAGGAACTTGATTAATCATATTTCACTTTTGTCTCCCGGCCTATCAAAATTTATACTTTTTCCTTTTTTTTAAAACACTTTCATATTGCTTATAAAACAAAAATGTCGGTGGTTTTTTTTCACTTTTTTTGTCCCCACTTTGCACTTATGTTTGCCGATACGTCTCGCACTTTTGAAAAATTTCGTTACACTAATTTTAGCGATCTCCTTGATCTTCGTAGGCAATTAGACCAAAAGCTTTTAGATGTAGTAAACAAGAGACCAGCTAAGCCATCAACTAATCAAATTGTTGTTATTTTAATAGAACAAAAGGTGCCAATCTATACAAAAACAATAGTATTTAATGAGATGGGAATTAAGTTAACCGAGAGTGCTTTATATTATTAATATTTAACTTTCAACAAAAATTGGCACCTACAACAAAATAAGAACACCGAAACACTCGCCGAATCTTCAATAATTTTACCAAAATAAAAACTTTGGAATTCTAGTAGATTATAAAAATGGAATTTTCGTGCCGTTCTTAACCAAAAAAAAACTTTTGCACTTAAAAAAAAAAAACTTATACTTTAATGGAGAGCACTTTGTCAAACCAAAATTTGTTCAAAAATGGCTGAGCATCGTCAATTTACTTTAAAAGAAAGTTCAGTTTTGAGTAAATGAGGTAAATAATTGCAAATCTAACGCTTTTCTTCCAAAATATAAACAAAAATAGGCGCAACCACATGAGTACATAAATGCATAAATTTCACATAACAACTGTGGTGGGTGTATTACTCTGACGTATAGATGGCATTAGCGCTCAACGTAAAAAAAATTTTAAAAAAATGTAAAATGAGAATGTAAATATAAACGAAACTATATAACCCCAAAAAACAAAAGCACGAAACAGATTATTTTTCACAATCTGTAAAATGTCTTGGAAGAGGGTGTAAATTTCATCATACATGAGGTCTTGGTCTTCTGGCAATGGTTTTGTTGTCAATCCAAGAAAGACGAAGTTAATGGGTTTTGGTTTCGATACTGATAATATAATGGTTACTCTCGATGGCATGAGAGTTGAATTTGTGGAGAAGATTAAATGTCTTGGAGTTTTAATTGACAATCATTTAAATTTCTCATCGCATATTAATAACTTTTCTTCGAAAATATCATTCTTGTTGAGAAGGTTGTATTCTCTTGACTTATATCTGCCTCTCTCAATTAGGATGAGTGTGGCACATGCCATGTTGATGCCTCATATATTATATTGTGTCGAGGTATTTTCTGGTACCACAGGCGGTGAATTTAATAGGTTTACCAAGGTTTCCAATAGAATTATTAGATATGTTTTTGGCCTAAGACTTCGCTCTCATGTAACTCCGTACGTAATCCAATTTCTTGGGTGCTCTTTTGTTAATTATGTAGGTATGAGGTTATTAATATTTTTTTACAAAGCAATGGTTAATGGGTTTCCGGACTATATAGCTGACAACTTTCTTTTGTCCAACTCGGAAAGAAACCCCCAACTGGTTTATCCAACACATCATACTACTATGTACGAGCGATCATTTCAGATTAGGCTTTCAAGAATATGGAACGATCTACCTCTATACCTGAGAGGTTTTGCTTTTTCACCCCAGGTCTTTAGGCGAAAGCTTAAGGATTATGTAGCTACTCATGAGTTATAGCTTTTTATTTGTGCTACTATTTTTATCTCTCTCGATCTTTTCTTTTTTTTTATTATCGCTGCACTTAGGAAAATCTGGTGATTGTATTATTTTTTTTTAAATATCTATTTATATTATTCAAGATAATGTTTTCAGTATTTTTTTTCATATGATAGTTTTACTGTATTTTTTACTTATTTTTTACTGCACTTAGGAAAATCTGGTGATTGTATTATTTTTTTTTAAATATCTATTTATATTATTCAAGATAATGTTTTCAGTATTTTTTTTCATATGATAGTTTTACTGTATTTTTTACTTATTTTTTTTATTATTTATTTTTTTTATTATTTATTTTTATTATTATTTATTTTTATTATTATTTATTTTTATTATTATTTATTTTTATTATTATTTATTTTTATTATCTTATTATCTTTATTTAAATTATTTTTTTGTAGTAGCTTTTATTAATCATATATGGCCCCAGGGCTTTGGTTATGTAATTTGAAGTAAATAAATGCTGTATTTATTATTAAAAAAAAAATACGTTTGGGATTTTAGCACATTTAATTCCTTTAATGCAATTAATGTATATCCCGATAAAAATAAATTTAAGGAAAAAGCAGGCCACGTTACAATATTTGGAAGCATTAATATCGGGTGCCTGGTGTTTGTTTATATTCTATTTTTTACTAGCTTTACCATTTTTACCAGTTTAACTCAAAAATCCGTTAGAGTACAAAAAAAATAGTAAGAACTAGTAAAAAATTAAAAGGGGAAATTTTACCAGTTTTTACATGAAAAATTTCTTGCAGCAAAAACTAGTAATAGGTACGGTTTTTTGTTTAACAAACGATAAAATTGATAATATTTTTATGTGAATCGTTATTAAATTAATTAACTCTTATGATGCGCATTAAAGTTTGCACTCCGCGGACGATTTTATGCGATTTTCGTAAATTTTTTTTTGTTAGTTTACTATTCTTACAATTTTTTTGTTCGATTACATTTGAATATTTTGACAACTTTTTCAATATTTTTTCTCTTTTACTAGTTTTACTAGAAATGTAATCGTACAAACCTATACTCTAAAAGCGGTATTCATAAGTTAAAACTAACGACTAACTTTTTATACGCACAAATTCCCATAAGGGAAAGTTGTGCATTCGTTATTTTTAACTTATGAATAATGCCCTAAGTGTACTTAGAGTATTCAAAGTATATGCGCAGTATGTACATGTCATGTATGGGTATATTTATGGAAATTAACATACTTTACTTCTTCTTACATCCAGTGGTACAGAATGAAATATTGCATGTGTATGTATTAGGGATGCCGAACGGAACTGGTTTTAACCAAGGTTGGTTACCGTTATCGTCATAATACCGTTATCGCTAAAATACCGTTTCAAATTGAATACCCTTACCGTTACCAATACCTCTTAAATTTTTTTCAAATACCGTTATCGTTACCGATACCGTTATTTTTAATGGTAGTTACCGGTATTTTACCGGTATTTATTAATTTATATAAAAATGCAAGTTTTTTGACTTTTTGTAAAAATTTTCAGTTTTTTTCTACAAAAAAATTTATCGATAATAATTTTAGTTATTAAAACTACCAGCATTGAATTTAAAGCTTATAATATGTATTTTTAACACGTAAAATTACATAAATGTTAAGTTTATGTTTATATGTTTTTAACATAATTTATAATACCGGTACGTACCGGTATTTCTGTTTCGATAACGGTATACCGTTACCGAAACAGTCTTAAATACCGTTACCTTTACCGTTACCGAAACAAATGAAATTGAATACCGTTACCGTTACCCTTACCGTTATTCGTTTCGGTAACCAACCTTGGTTATTTAAATTTAAATCCCGGAATCCCGGGATTTTTCGGGGTTTCGGGATTTCCTTGTTTCATGATATTTTTAATTTTAAAAATAAATAGCTGAAATAAACCCTACAAATTAAAATAATTCATTATAAATCTACTTATTATTTCTTTCTTGTAGAATGAAAAAATAAACAAATTAAGCCGGATTCACAATGCTGGAGTACTCCACGCTGCGGAGTGGAGTGTGTAAAATAGAGAGAGCATAATACAAAAAATATGAAATTGCAAAAAAGAAAGCAACAAAATTCACTCAGAGTGGAGTACTACAGCATTTCAAATCCGACTTTAAACAAAAACTACATTCATAGAAATATATATGTAAAAATAGCAGAAAAAGCTACTAAAAATTAGCTAAAAGAGGTTTCACGATTAAAACTACTGAAATCAGCAGAACTTGTTTGGTAAATAATTGTTAAATTTTAAATATTCTTATGAGTTAAATTTAAGCAAATTGCAAATTACAATTTAACCCTGAAGAAACTTTTTAACCAAAAGTAGCTAAAACACTGCTATATCTACAAACTTTTAGTTATATTTGGCTAAAATCAGTTGAATGCAAACACAAACTACTCTGCTGAAATCATCAGAAATATTTAGTAAATATTAGTTTTTTTAAATCAACTAACATAAAATATTAATCCCATACCTATGCTGATTTCAGAAAGCTCGGCAAAATTATTTTGCATGAAGTAAATAAAGAAAAACATGACCGTTAAAATTTTAAAAAAAGCTGAATTACGATTTTCAAAAGTTTCACAGCTGAATAAAAGTTTTTATTAAGGTTTTTTTTCAGATTTATTTAGTCTATAATATATTTTAATCTATTATTTATGAATGGGAAAAATTAGTTCTTTAATAATATTTAGTAAGATATTAGACTTATGTGATTTAGTTCGAATATAACAATAAAAACAAATACAAAAAGAGATAAAATATACCGAATAATGAAATCGGAAATCCCGGGATTTTTTCAAGACCAATCCCGGGATTTTCGGGATCGGGATTTCGGGATCGGTATCCCTAGTATGTATATACCCATCGACTGCCTACACTTGTAGTTATTAAATTTGCGCTTGGGGTAAATATGTTGTATATGAGTATGGTTTGATTTTTAACAGCACTCGCTCATATTTATTTTACCACTAATACTTTAAAAGTACCTAAAATGATAATTTTGTCATTCTCTGATACCCATAGCAAAGCCTGCAAATCTTAAGGAAATAAAAGTACTATTAAATAAGCGACTCATATTTATAAATAAATACCTTCATCTTCTAATCTTCCTATTCTTTGGTACAAAATTATCATCAAAAGGCAACTTCCAAAGAGAAGATTTGATAAATTTGAACTTAGTATTTTCACAAATTTCTTTTAATTTTCTGTAAAAACAAACGAAATTACAACTGTATTTTCATATACTAGGTGCAAAATAGAGGGTTCTTTGGCTTGAGTAATTTTTTTTCGATTTTGAAAATTAAATAAAATTTATATCAAAATTACCAGATTTTCATTTTAAGTTTGGAATTGTTTCATTTTTGTTTTGTTAGACAGAATTTGTTTTATTTGTTTAAAATTTTTTTGGAAAATAATTAAGCTCGAGGTCAGTTTCATTCAATAAATTTATATTTATTTTATTTTTCAATCAATATTTCGCCACCCTTTGGCTGGCATCCTCAGGAATCTTATAATAATACATAAAAAATAACAAATAAAAATATAATTTTAGTTTTCAAAAATTTTTTAAATTTTCAAAAAATAAATCATAGTTTTACACCACTGTAACAAAATAACACCCGAAACTTACGAGTAACAATAATCAAACAATAACAAGTACGACTTAATTATTACACATTTAATATTGTACTAACGATCACAATTTCTTTTTGTTTACAATGTGCCTATAGCTTTGAGCGCAATTTATTATATCTGTTTGGTAGTTCATTCGTTGTTGTTGCGGTATATTTATAATATGAAGCATTTCCAGTGTAAAGCGCCGTTTATATTTCTCTTCTGTTTGTAATATCTCTACGTTTTCAAAATTTGGCGTGTGTGCTCTCTCTGCAGAATGGGCTGCAAGAGCTGTTTTTTGTGTTGTTGAGTTATTCCTGCATCTTATATCTGACCTATGTCCTGATATTCTTGTTTTAAGTTTGTTTTTTGTCGTACCAACGTATACTTTCTCACATTTTGTGCTTCCGGCACCTAAGCATTTTATTTTATATATTAAATTCGATTTATCCATCTTGTCTACTTTGCTTTTCGTGTTAGAAAATAATTCATTAAGAGTGTTTCCAGCTTTTGGTGCAATTTTATATTTCTCCTTATCGTAAATTTCGTAATGTTCAATTCTTTCTGAGATCTTTGGTATGTATGTCATTGATTTATATATTTTTGGCGGCCTTTCTGGTCCAATATCATTCGTCCTTCGGTTCCTATATATGAGATTCTTAATAATGTTCTCAGGGAATAAATTTCTTTTTAGTATTTCTTTGATTTTCAGGATATTTTCACTATGAAATTGTGAGTCGCTGATTGTTAACACCCTTCTAATAAAATTGTTGGCCGTGTTCATAATGATATTCTTGGGTTGGCATGAAAAATAATTCACCAGCCTTCCCGAGGATGTTGGTTTTTGATACCAATATATTTTAATCCTGTTTCCTCTTCTTATAACTACAGTGTCTAGGTATGGTAATCGACCATTCTTTTCTTCCTCCACTGTAAATTTTATCCTATGATGGAAACCATTTAACTGCTTCAATGTTTCCTCTATTGCACTATCATTGACTATTGCAAAAATGTCGTCTACATATTTCACCACAAGTCGTGGTTTTCTATCTAATTTTCCAATGCGCTCTTTTAATAGTTCCTCCATCACTATATCCGCTACGATTGTGGAAGCGGGGGAACCCATTGGCAGGCCACTACATTGGGTGTATATTTTGTCCTTATATTTAAAATATCTATTTTCCTTTATACAGAATTTGACTATTTTCATAAATAAATCTTTCGACATCATTGTATGTTTCTCGATCTCGTCCCATTTCCTTCCGATCACGTCAATTGCGTAGTCCACTGGTATGCTTGGAAAAAGCGATACCACATCAAACGATACTAATTTTTCGTCGTTACCTATTGCACTGTTATTTATCTTATTACTAAATTGCACCGCATCCCTTATATTAAATTCCGAATCCTCCGTAAGCTTTTTTAGAATCTTTGTCAAAAACTTGCCTAATTGCTGACATGGTGATTTTAAAGATGAACAAATAGGTCGCAGTGGAAAACCGTCTTTGTGGATCTTTGGTAATCCATAGATTCTTGGAGCCAATGCCGCGTCAGTTTTAAACCTTCTTTTCTCTATCAGATTAATTAATTTATTTGTGTGAAGTTCATCTACGATCTCATTATTTTTCCTCTGTAGCGATGAGGTAGGGTCCTTGTTGAGTTTTTTGTACACCATCATGTCCCCTAGTATGTCGTTCATTCTGCTCTCGTATTGAGTTTTCTCCATTGCCACCGTAACGTTACCTTTATCGGCATTTAAAATCAAAATATTCTGATTATTTCTTAAAAACGATCTTGCTTGCCCCATTGTGTTTATTACAAAGCGCTCTCTCTCATCCAAACTTTGTTTGTTTATATGATTTTCCAGCATAAAAGTAAATTTCGTGCGTGCAATTTCTTGTTCTTCTTTGCCTCTTAAAGTTTGTATGCAATCCTCACCGTCAGCTATGTATTTAAACATTGGAAATTGCCCCTTTGCAGTAGGTATTGCGTGCTTTTTGCCTAAAGAGAGTAACCACTGAATATCATCAGGGATATTGGTATTAGTTTTATTAACAAACCAATTGTCATTCCGCACTATATTTAATTTTTCCCTTAGTTCATCTCTTAAACCTTCAAATTTTCTCTTGTGTCTGCTCTTGATTTCAATATTTCTAACTTCGGCAAGTCTATCTTCACTGTTCCAAAGGAGTTTTCGTTCCTCTATATTTAAATGTTTATCTATTTTAGTTTTAAGTTCTCCTATGTGCATTTCATATACCTTTGCCAGTTCATGTTTCTGTTTGATGAGCAATTTTAATATTTTTAGATGAAAATTCTGCAACAAATTTTCAAGGGATCTGTTGATTTTTGGAGGTAGTTTTTCATTAGTCTCAAATATGCCGTGAATGTTTTTTGTCGAATTGTATAAAAAGTCTGGTGTTACACCCGTGTTTCTACAATTCATGAGAAATGTGATTGTTGATTTTGTGTTCAGTTGTCTTTGTTTTAAATCTTTATGTTTATTAATACAACCTTTGATGTTATGGTGTTTCTTCTTAATGTTGTTATAAACCATTTTTGTTTATTTATCGGCGTGCTCTCCGTAATTATTATATAGATATTTTGATGTTTTTCGACCTTTATATATTTATTTAAAATTTTTTTGGAAAATAATTAAGCTCGAGGTCAGTTTCATTCAATAAATTTATATTTATTTTATTTTTCAATCAATATTTCGCCACCCTTTGGCTGGCATCCTCAGGAATCTTATAATAATACATAAAAAATAACAAATAAAAATATAATTTTAGTTTTCAAAAATTTTTTAAATTTTCAAAAAATAAATCATAGTTTTACACCACTGTAACAAAATAACACCCGAAACTTACGAGTAACAATAATCAAACAATAACAAGTACGACTTAATTATTACACATTTAATATTGTACTAACGATCACAATTTCTTTTTGTTTACAATGTGCCTATAGCTTTGAGCGCAATTTATTATATCTGTTTGGTAGTTCATTCGTTGTTGTTGCGGTATATTTATAATATGAAGCATTTCCAGTGTAAAGCGCCGTTTATATTTCTCTTCTGTTTGTAATATCTCTACGTTTTCAAAATTTGGCGTATGTGCTCTCTCTGCACAATGGGCTGCAAGAGCTGTTTTTTGTGTTGTTGAGTTATTCCTGCATCTTATATCTGACCTATGTCCTGATATTCTTGTTTTAAGTTTGTTTTTTGTCGTACCAACGTATACTTTCTCACATTTTGTGCTTCCGGCACCTAAGCATTTTATTTTATATATTAAATTCGATTTATCCATCTTGTCTACTTTGCTTTTCGTGTTAGAAAATAATTCATTAAGAGTGTTTCCAGCTTTTGGTGCAATTTTATATTTCTCCTTATCGTAAATTTCGGAATGTTCAATTCTTTCTGAGATCTTTGGTATGTATGTCATTGATTTATATATTTTTGGCGGCCTTTCTGGTCCAATATCATTAAAGGCCGCCAAAAATATATAAATCAATGACATACATACCAAAGATCTCAGAAAGAATTGAACATTCCGAAATTTACGATAAGGAGAAATATAAAATTGCACCAAAAGCTGGAAACACTCTTAATGAATTATTTTCTAACACGAAAAGCAAAGTAGACAAGATGGATAAATCGAATTTAATATATAAAATAAAATGCTTAGGTGCCGGAAGCACAAAATGTGAGAAAGTATACGTTGGTACGACAAAAAACAAACTTAAAACAAGAATATCAGGACATAGGTCAGATATAAGATGCAGGAATAACTCAACAACACAAAAAACAGCTCTTGCAGCCCATTGTGCAGAGAGAGCACATACGCCAAATTTTGAAAACGTAGAGATATTACAAACAGAAGAGAAATATAAACGGCGCTTTACACTGGAAATGCTTCATATTATAAATATACCGCAACAACAACGAATGAACTACCAAACAGATATAATAAATTGCGCTCAAAGCTATAGGCACATTGTAAACAAAAAGAAATTGTGATCGTTAGTACAATATTAAATGTGTAATAATTAAGTCGTACTTGTTATTGTTTGATTATTGTTACTCGTAAGTTTCGGGTGTTATTTTGTTACAGTGGTGTAAAACTATGATTTATTTTTTGAAAATTTAAAAAATTTTTGAAAACTAAAATTATATTTTTATTTGTTATTTTTTATGTATTATTATAAGATTCCTGAGGATGCCAGCCAAAGGGTGGCGAAATATTGATTGAAAAATAAAATAAATATAAATTTATTGAATGAAACTGACCTCGAGCTTAATTATTTTCCAAAAAAATTTTAAATAAATATATAAAGGTCGAAAAACATCAAAATATCTATATAATAATTACGGAGAGCACGCCGATAAATAAACAAAAATGGTTTATAACAACATTAAGAAGAAACACCATAACATCAAAGGTTGTATTAATAAACATAAAGATTTAAAACAAAGACAACTGAACACAAAATCAACAATCACATTTCTCATGAAGTGTAGAAACACGGGTGTAACACCAGACTTTTTATACAATTCGACAAAAAACATTCACGGCATATTTGAGACTAATGAAAAACTACCTCCAAAAATCAACAGATCCCTTGAAAATTTGTTGCAGAATTTTCATCTAAAAATATTAAAATTGCTCATCAAACAGAAACATGAACTGGCAAAGGTATATGAAATGCACATAGGAGAACTTAAAACTAAAATAGATAAACATTTAAATATAGAGGAACGAAAACTCCTTTGGAACAGTGAAGATAGACTTGCCGAAGTTAGAAATATTGAAATCAAGAGCAGACACAAGAGAAAATTTGAAGGTTTAAGAGATGAACTAAGGGAAAAATTAAATATAGTGCGGAATGACAATTGGTTTGTTAATAAAACTAATACCAATATCCCTGATGATATTCAGTGGTTACTCTCTTTAGGCAAAAAGCACGCAATACCTACTGCAAAGGGGCAATTTCCAATGTTTAAATACATAGCTGACGGTGAGGATTGCATACAAACTTTAAGAGGCAAAGAAGAACAAGAAATTGCACGCACGAAATTTACTTTTATGCTGGAAAATCATATAAACAAACAAAGTTTGGATGAGAGAGAGCGCTTTGTAATAAACACAATGGGGCAAGCAAGATCGTTTTTAAGAAATAATCAGAATATTTTGATTTTAAATGCCGATAAAGGTAACGTTACGGTGGCAATGGAGAAAACTCAATACGAGAGCAGAATGAACGACATACTAGGGGACATGATGGTGTACAAAAAACTCAACAAGGACCCTACCTCATCGCTACAGAGGAAAAATAATGAGATCGTAGATGAACTTCACACAAATAAATTAATTAATCTGATAGAGAAAAGAAGGTTTAAAACTGACGCGGCATTGGCTCCAAGAATCTATGGATTACCAAAGATCCACAAAGACGGTTTTCCACTGCGACCTATTTGTTCATCTTTAAAATCACCATGTCAGCAATTAGGCAAGTTTTTGACAAAGATTCTAAAAAAGCTTACGGAGGATTCGGAATTTAATATAAGGGATGCGGTGCAATTTAGTAATAAGATAAATAACAGTGCAATAGGTAACGACGAAAAATTAGTATCGTTTGATGTGGTATCGCTTTTTCCAAGCATACCAGTGGACTACGCAATTGACGTGATCGGAAGGAAATGGGACGAGATCGAGAAACATACAATGATGTCGAAAGATTTATTTATGAAAATAGTCAAATTCTGTATAAAGGAAAATAGATATTTTAAATATAAGGACAAAATATACACCCAATGTAGTGGCCTGCCAATGGGTTCCCCCGCTTCCACAATCGTAGCGGATATAGTGATGGAGGAACTATTAAAAGAGCGCATTGGAAAATTAGATAGAAAACCACGACTTGTGGTGAAATATGTAGACGACATTTTTGCAATAGTCAATGATAGTGCAATAGAGGAAACATTGAAGCAGTTAAATGGTTTCCATCATAGGATAAAATTTACAGTGGAGGAAGAAAAGAATGTTCGATTACCATACCTAGACACTGTAGTTATAAGAAGAGGAAACAGGATTAAAATATATTGGTATCAAAAACCAACATCCTCGGGAAGGCTGGTGAATTATTTTTCATGCCAACCCAAGAATATCATTATGAACACGGCCAACAATTTTATTAGAAGGGTGTTAACAATCAGCGACTCACAATTTCATAGTGAAAATATCCTGAAAATCAAAGAAATACTAAAAAGAAATTCATTCCCTGAGAACATTATTAAGAATCTCATATATAGGAACCGAAGGACGAATGATATTGGACCAGAAAGGCCGCCAAAAATATATAAATCAATGACATACATACCAAAGATCTCAGAAAGAATTGAACATTCCGAAATTTACGATAAGGAGAAATATAAAATTGCACCAAAAGCTGGAAACACTCTTAATGAATTATTTTCTAACACGAAAAGCAAAGTAGACAAGATGGATAAATCGAATTTAATATATAAAATAAAATGCTTAGGTGCCGGAAGCACAAAATGTGAGAAAGTATACGTTGGTACGACAAAAAACAAACTTAAAACAAGAATATCAGGACATAGGTCAGATTTAAGATGCAGGAATAACTCAACAACACAAAAAACAGCTCTTGCAGCCCATTGTGCAGAGAGAGCACATACGCCAAATTTTGAAAACGTAGAGATATTACAAACAGAAGAGAAATATAAACGGCGCTTTACACTGGAAATGCTTCATATTATAAATATACCGCAACAACAACGAATGAACTACCAAACAGATATAATAAATTGCGCTCAAAGCTATAGGCACATTGTAAACAAAAAGAAATTGTGATCGTTAGTACAATATTAAATGTGTAATAATTAAGTCGTACTTGTTATTGTTTGATTATTGTTACTCGTAAGTTTCGGGTGTTATTTTGTTACAGTGGTGTAAAACTATGATTTATTTTTTGAAAATTTAAAAAATTTTTGAAAACTAAAATTATATTTTTATTTGTTATTTTTTATGTATTATTATAAGATTCCTGAGGATGCCAGCCAAAGGGTGGCGAAATATTGATTGAAAAATAAAATAAATATAAATTTATTGAATGAAACTGACCTCGAGCTTAATTATTTTCCAAAAAAATTTTAAATAAATATATAAAGGTCGAAAAACATCAAAATATCTATATAATTGTTTTATTTGTTTTTGGCAATGTCGCTGAGGTTTTAGATGAATTTGTTCAAATTTCACAATTTCAAGGGAATGTGAACAACCCTTTCAATGCAATGGTTGTATTATTTTTGAAAATCAAACAAAATTTTGAATTGTATTAATTTGTTCACACATTTTATGAACAAACTTGGTTCTGTATTCGGAAAAACTACAAAAACATTTATTTTTTTTAAGAATTCCAGTTGGCAAAAAGGAAATCAACCAATCGGAAACTTAAAACAACCACCCAAAATTTAATATGTCTTTTAAACTTTTGTACAGTAAAGGCTGAGTTACCCAACCGTAAACGTATCTGTAACGAATCAGCTGTTTCGATACCACAAGAAGAAATGTATACGAATGGTTACTAACACGTAAATGTAAACGAACTTGCCGGATCATTCTGTTGAAATCAGAATTTTCTATCCGGCATCGAAACAGCTGACTGATTTCAGTCGGAAAAAATATGAAATGAATAAGGAAAAATGATTCAAACAACAAATAAGGAATAAAAATTAACAAATAAATGGAAACATTTAGAATAAAATATAAAACCACATGAAATAGATGCTAAATAGTAATGTCGTTTACGATAATCTATAAGTGTACTTTTTAGCTACGGCACGGTACAGTTACATCACATATACGTTTACGGTCCCATAATCCGCACTTAAGAATGGTAAAGGTATAATTAGTTTGTACGTAACGTGCCGTGACGAATCAGCTGATTTGTTTTTGTTCTATGAAAAAGCATTTGAGTCGTTAAGGCTGAGTTACCCAACCGTAAACGTATCTGTAACGAATCAGCTGTTTCGAAACCACAAGAAGAAATGTATACGAATGGTTACTAACACGTTAATGTAAACGTACTTGCGGGATCATTCTGTTGAAATCAGAATTTTCTATCCGGCAACGAAACAGCTGAATGATTTTAGTCGGAAAAAATATGAAATGAATAAGGAAAATTGATTCAAACAACAAATAGGGAATAAGAATTAAGAAATAAATGGAAAAATTTAGAATAAAATATAAAATCACATGAAATGGATGCTAAATAGTAATGTCGTTTGCGGTAATCTATAAGTGTACTTTTTAGCTACGGCACGGTACAGTTACATCACATTTACGTTTACGGTCCCATAGTCCGCCCTTTAGTTTGTCTGTAATGTAACGTGCCGTGCCGGATGAACCTGTTGAAAACAGAATTTTTGTTATCCGTTAAGTGACAGTGAGTTGACAGCTGCTATTTTGAGATCTGAAACGAATGGCTTAAACCGGCTAAGCCGAGCCGCCGTCTAATTTTTGTAACCGCCGCGGTCGAAAATTTTTTTTACACGATAAAAATCTAAAAATAGTATATATTTTTTTTAATTTTCTTTTTTTTACCGTTAAGCCGATGTTTTGTATATGTCAACTTGAAGTTGGCTAGCCGATCAGCTTTTGGCTCACAGCCAGTTTTAAGCCGCCGCTGCAATTTTTTTATTTAGCCACCGCAACCGATTAATCGGGTAGCGCAGAGCTCTGCTAAGAAAAACAACATTAAACAGCTGATACGTTGTTGCGGAAAAGACTAAAGGCTGACTTACCCAACCGTAAACGTATCTGTAACGAATCAGCTGTTTCGATACCACAAGAAGAAATGTATACGAATGGTTACTAACACGTAAATGTAAACGAACTTGCCGGATCATTCTGTTGAAATCAGAATTTTCTATCCGGCATCGAAACAGCTGAATGATTTTAGTCGGAAAAAATATGAAATGAATAAAGAAAAATGATTCAAACAACAAATAAGGAATAAAAATTAACAAATAAATGGAAAAATTTAGAATAAAATATAAAACCACATGAAATAGATGCTAAATAGTAATGTCGTTTACGATAATCTATAAGTGTACTTTTTAGCTACGGCACGGTACAGTTACATCACATATACGTTTACGGTCCCATAATCCGCCCTTAACTACACAAAAGAGCCATCCGGCACGCAAAGACTAAAGGGCGGATTATGGGACCGTAAACGTAAATGTGATGTAACTGTACCGTGCCGTAGCTAAAAAGTACACTTATAGATTATCGTAAACGACATTACTATTTAGCATCTACTTCATGTGGTTTTATATTTTATTCTAAATTTTTCCATTTATTTGTTAATTTTTATTCCTTATTTGTTGTTTGAATCAATTTTCTTTATTCATTTCATATTTTTTCCGACTAAAATACCACAAGAAGAAATGTATACGAATGGTTACTAACACGTAAATGTAAACGAACTTGCCGGATCATTCTGTTGAAATCAGAATTTTCTATCCGGCATCGAAATAGCTGAATGATTTTAGTCGGAAAAAATATGAAATGAATAAAGAAAAATGATTCAAACAACAAATAAGGAATAAAAATTAACAAATAAATTGAAAAATTTAGAATAAAATATAAAACCACATGAAATAGATGCTAAATAGTAATGTCGTTTACGATAATCTATAAGTGTACTTTTTAGCTACGGCACGGTACAGTTACATCACATATACGTTTAAGGTCCCATAATCCGCCCTTAATGGAGCCTTAATTTGTAATAAAAAAAATTTCATGTTTATTTCAGCATAACAGTAGGTTAAATGCGATGTACTAATCTTGATATTTAAACCACTACTTAGCGTTTTATATAGGTTTTTATGGTTTTTTGCTATTTCAGCGACTTTAGTCGCCGAATGTACAATCGACCTCAATAAATGTAATGCCTTAGTAAGGAAGCAATTAATAGGAAAATATTTCAATAAAAAAATGTATTCATCTATATGTGACGCGCAAAATAGAAAGGGACCTAAGGATAGAAAGGGACCTAAGGTCAGGAGAGCATGGGATCGGTCTCATTCGATGCTCAGATGTTGTCCACAAAAAAAAAAAAAAAATTGATTTTTTTTACCCTTAGGTCCCTTTCTCTATGCGCTGTCACATATACGTCTATACGTTAAAATCGCGACTTTTTTTTTTTGGACGACTCTAATGTATACATATATTTCAAAGATCCCTGAACTTTTACTTTTTGTTTTCATATGAAAGCTTGGTTTAGATAATTAAGACCCGATTACTAACAAAGTGTATGCTAACTAGGGAACGGGACTGGTTTTTACAAATTCCGGGATTCGGGATTTTAAAAATTGAAATCCCGGAATCCCGGAATTTTTCGGAATTTCGGGATTTTTCGGGGTTTCGGGATTTTTTTTGTTTCATCATATTTTTAATTTTAAAAATAAATAGCTGAAATAAATCCTACAAATTAAAATAATTCATTTAAAATGTACTTATTATTTCTTGCAGTATGAAGAAATGAACAAATTAAGCAGCATTCACAATGCTGGAGTACTCAACGCTGCAGAGTGCAGTGTGTAAAATAGAGATAAAAACTATGTAAGTGCAAAAAAGAAAGGAACAAAATCCACTCAGAGTGGAGTACTACAGCATTGTGAATCTGGCTTTAAACAGAAACTACACTCATAGAAATAATTATGTAAAAATAGCAGAAAAAGCTACTAAAAATAAGCAAAAAAGGTCCGCGATTAAAACTATACTTATGAGTTAAATTTAAGCAAATTGCAAATCACAATTTACCTCTGAAGAAACTTTTTAACTAAAAGTTTTTACTAATACACTGCAAATTATTAGTTATATTTGGCTAAAATTAATTGAATGCAAATACAAACTACTCTGCTGAAATCATCAGAAATATTTAGTGACTATTAGTTTTTTTTTAAATCAACTAACATAAAATATTAAGCACATACCTCTGCTGATTTCAGAAAGGGAGATTGTTAGATTTTTCTAATTTAACAAGAATTTGCTGTTTTTAGTCGGCAAAATTATTTTGCATGAAGTTATGATTTTAGCAAATCATCAATAAAATAAATAAAAACATGTCCTTTAAGAGATTAAATAAACCTGAATTATGATTTTCAAAAGTTTCACAGCTGAATAAAAGTTTTTAAATTATTAATGTTTTTATTCAGATTTATTTAATCAATTATTTGAATGATTCAGTTGCCAAATCGATTAACTCCATATAGAAAAATAAATGAGTATTAGTGAGAAAAATTAAAAAATATTATATACTGTTTTTTAAAATTCCCGTTAAATTATAGATTTTGTAATTAAGTAGTGTTAATATTTCTTAGCAGAGACATTTGTTTTGAATATTTCACAGTTAGTCAATAAAGGGGTTTGAAATTAAAATTTTATAAAGTTAAAAAAATGGAGTTAATCGATTTGGCAAGTGAAGCATTCATTTATGAATGGGAAAAATTATTTCTTTAATAACATTTAATAAGATATTACATTTATGTGATTTAGGTCGAATATAACAATAAAAAAATACAAAAAGAGATAAAATATGGCAAATAATGAAATCGGAAATCCCGGGATTTTTTCAAGACCAATCCCGGGATTTCTAAATCCCGGGATTTTCGGGATCGGGATTTCGGGATCGGTATCCCTAATGCTAACTTGCTGCTAACTTTTTTACACACAAATTCCCATAAGGGAAAACTGACAGCTATTTAGTTAGCATATGATTTTTCATATTGAATACGAGGGTTAATGTCCAGCTAAAATTTAGCCAACAGTTAAATCTAAGTTTTATGTGTGAAAACATATGTGTCAATTAAAGTTCCAGTAAGTAGCTAACTGAACGTTCAGTAATCGGGCCCAAAGAAGGTACAAAATATTTAAAAATATGCGGGAAAGGTTTAGGTATTGTATGTAATTTTAGTTTTAAAGGGCAGCTTAATGTATACTTATTTCATAGTTCATTACCTCTTGTAGCATGCGCCTAATACCCTCACGGGGTGCATCACTGTAACGTGCTGGATCTTCTGATAGTAACTTCAAAGTGCGTACTCTACCATCGGGGCATATGCACATTACATCGGTAAATGTACCACCACGATCGATTGCAAAACAATATTTATCGCTTGTTGCCACCACTGGAGAATCCACTTTCGGTGAAGACATTTTCGTACGCGTTGTTTTCGGACAGTACAACGTTAAGTTTAAACTTAATTAAAATTTAATCACGGCAATGCATTAAGTAGACAAATATATTTTTATTATAGTGAAGAAGCAATAAAGTATACACGATATAAAAACAGAAAAACACAATTACGCAATGATTTATCACCGAGCTGATTAAATTGAAATAACAAATAAAGATTAGAAAGGAGCACTGTTGCCAACTAACGCTTTTTTATTGCTCATAGCGGGAAAAATATGTTTAAGAAATTAATCAGAACTGGGTCGACAACGACATGTGCTTTTTCATATATTTTGTGTGGGAAGAAAAATGTCGCCATGTCGTCCGGCGATTTGTCGTCATAATAAAATCCATTCTATTTTCGTGACGACACAGTTGAAGAAATTCGTATTGGAGTTGCAAAAATTGGTACTTTGTTTACAAAAAAATTATTTTTTTGACAGAAGAAATATAATTGAAAATAAAAATGCATAATTTACCGCAAAAAAGCAAAGTTAAATACAAAAAATGTAAAACAACAAGAATTAATGGAAAACCAATTAAATTGGTGAAGAATAGTGGCGAAAAAAATACAACCATATTCTTGTTTTGCTTTCATTTTTTCTAAATGTCAAAAAACGTCGACAATCGATTTGTAGCTGAATTTAAATTATTCGCGACGACTTTTGCTGTCGTCGGTCGACAATCGACACAGTTGTGATTAAACTCTAAAGCAGGGATGGTAAAGTTGGTAATATAATAATTTTTATGGAACTATTAAGCGTAGAATACACGCAGGAACATTGAGTAGGGAACAAAAAATATCAAAAATTTTTGTAAACACGAATTGCACGAAGTCAACACGCACACACATTCACAAAAAATGGGCATTTGTTCACGAATGTTCCCTCGTGTATTCTCCGCTTTAGAACCTCAAAAGTACTATGATACTCTTAAGGCACATTTACTCCAGAGAGAAAGCTGCTAGAGATAGAGCAAAAACACCTCTAAATTTCTCTATTGTAAATGATTTAAGCTATTTAGGGTTGCTTTTTGCTTTGTTATGGCTTAGTAAAGAAGCAATTAAAAGAAAAAGATTTCAACAAAAAAAATTTATTATTACTTTCACTGTGCTGGTAGAAAAATCCGACAAGCGGGATACCCGGTGAATAAACCTAATTCGCGTATGCTGAATCCAGTGGTTCTAGATTAGCTGTTAAAAAAAAGATATTTGCGTTTGATAATTATGGTTCCAAGCACCCCCAAAAAACCCTATTTGTTTAAATTTTCGACCATTTATTTTTACCCGGGTTGTTTGTTATTCTACTGATCGCATTGGGTTAAAAATGATCAAATCGGTTCAGCGGTTCAAAAGTCATGAGGGAAAATGTGAGGACACTTCGAAATTTTCCATACAAAATGGTACATTTTATTGGTTTGTTAAATGGTTGCAAAATGTATTGAAATTTGTGTTGAAATGAAAAAGTTGTATGGAGACTTTTAAGGTGGCATCACATCTACAATCAAAACTTTTGAACCGCCATACCGATTTTGATTATTTTTAACACAAAGCTTCTTGTTAGAGTAACAAACAACATAACTAAAAATTAATCGTAAACAAATTCGAAAATCGCGTGATCTGTAGTGGGATTCTCTAACTTTTTAATGACAAAATTCGGTAGTTAAGTTGTCAGTGTACTATGGAAACTTGTCAATTTAACGACCGAATTTTGTCGTTAAAAAGTTAGAGAATTGCCCCTCTGGAGTCTCTGGGTCATAATTTTCAAATTCAAATATATTTTTTGAGCTAACATAGAAAAACGGCTAGCTCCACTGGATTCAGAGTACCCGAATTAGTCTTACCCACTGGGTGCCCCGGCTTGACGCAAAAAATGTCTCCGATACGTGCAGTGTTTTTTATGACATAATCAGCTGTTAAATATGCAGCTGTTAATATTGCATCTTTTTCTGTAAACTTTCCTAATTTTCTTCAAATATTGAATTTCGATAAGATTTCGCTGAAATCCAAATAATTTGGGATTTCATTTCGTGTGGGAAATCTGTTTGAAATAAAAAAAATTATAGGTATGGAACAGAAAATTGTCCTGGATACTTTTGAAGTTGTATTTTACCATACCAATCGTCTCTTCGGCTGTTAAGAAGTCTAATTTTATATGTCAATTGGTTTTAAGAGAAACAGTTTTTAGTGGTTTTTTAATGCGTATTTTTCAATATTAATAATAAACAATATTTTGTGCTAATTACACAAAACTAATGTAGAGAATATATCAAACAATACAAGTGCACGTTACAATTTATTTAAAATTGCTTAAAAACAATTAAAATTATTTATTAAAAATTCCTTACTGAATTAATTCACCACTGAATTCATTCAATTTCATTTTCATTCAGTGAATTAAAAAAAAATAAAATTACTTAATTCAGGGAATTAAACGAAAAAAATTTAATTCCTTAGGGAATTAAACGAAATAAATTTAATTCCTTGACTAAAAGTTGAATTAACTAGAATTGAATGAATTCCTTGACCAAAAGTTGAATTAACTAGAATTGAATGAATTCCTTGATCAAAAGTTGAATTAAGTGCACAGTTGAATGAATTCCTTAGCCAAAAGTTGAATTAACTAGAATTCAATGAATTCCTTGACTTCAAATTGAATTAAATAGTGTTGAATGAATTCTTTAGTGAATGAATTATTTAATTTTAATTCTTTACGCTTTGGTCAGGAAATTCATTCTATAAATTTGAATTCTTTGAATTCATTCACAGGAATTAATTCCTGCTTATGTCTTATTGATTTAAATTTTTGGGAATTCATTCCAAAAAGGAATTAATTCTTTAAAACTCTGAATCGAAATACGAGATTTGAAATTATTATTTTATTTACATTTGTTTTTAATTAAAAATAAATACTAAAATTTTTAACTGTGAATTGAATTTAGGTGCAAATCAACTGGTACAGTACTTGTGCCAAAGAGTCACTCCAGAACTAGTTTGATAAATTTCGTATAAGTACCAATAAAGCTTTCTGTTTTTCCTCCTTAAACAATAATTTTGAGCCACTTGTGTATTTATTGTTTTTATTGAAAGTATGCGGAAACTCTTTAAAAAGATTAAACTTAAATAAGTTTTGAAATTCTAGTTTTGTTTACATTTGTTTTTAATAGCTGTGTTTGTGTGACTCTCTGTCAGTGTTATCAAGAACGATTTTAACAGTTTTTCAATGTATTCCGGCTTTCTACTGTCAAAATTGTTCGAGATATCATTGACAGGAATGCCGCACAAACGCAGCTAATATAGTCTGAGTTTTAAAATAAACACTAAATTTTTTTTATTGTGATTAGAAAACGTAAACATAAAATATTTTAAATTCCCTTCGGTAAATGGACCTAATTATCTCATTAAGAGCAAACTATCGGTCTAATCTACGTTTCATCAAAGAAAAATTTTTGTTTTTTATCAATATAATTCAGGTTTTAACCAACTAGTACAGTACTATTTCCAAAGAGTCACTTCAGAACTGGTTCCGGGAGTGTTACATTAGCACCAGTTTTGCTCCCTATTTTTCGTCCTTAAATTGTAATTTTAAAACTAGTTCTACAACTAGTACCACAGTGGGAGTTTGGCGACAATTGCCCCCATTCCTATGACATCTCCATGTTAAATTCTACAGTTGTTTGTATGGAGAGGCGGTAGAACTCGTACTAGTTGCCTGGTTCAAATAAACTAGTACATAACTGGTTCTGAACTAGTATTTTTTTCTACTGGGTAGTATGCCAGTGTTGGGAGGGCAAAAAAAAGTTGGTCTTGAAGGAGCTTTCCCACAAACAAAAAAAATTGATTTTATAAAACAAAAAAAATTTTAAATTAAAAAAAAATCCAAAAAAAATTTTTTGCTTGCAACCGGATATGAACTCGGAACCTTCTGACTACAAAATTTTTTAACGAAGCGTCAGCATTTTTATAAAATCTTTGGTCTACCAGTGAATGGATTTTTGTACGACTGGATAACCACTAGTTGCAAACCTTGGCATATCACTCGAAGCCAATTCTTTGCCAGTGGTTTTTTTATAAACCACCGAAATTTTTGTAAAACAAATACTGGTAAAACGCTTTTTGCAAACGCTGACAAAGCGTCCCAAATGAGTGTTCTGCCAGTCATTTATTTTTAACACCGTGGTTACCCAGTGGTATGCCAGTGCTTGATTTTTTGTACCACTGGCGATTTCTGACTGGGTTGGTTTAGATAATTAAGACCCGATTACTGACAAAGTATATGCTAACTTGCTAACTTTTTTACACAAAAATTCCCATTAGGGAAAACTGACAGCTATTTAGTTAGCATATAATTTTTCATATTGAATACGAGGGTTAATGTCCAGCTAAAATTTTGCCAACAGTTAAATCTAAGTTTTATGTGTGAAAACAACAAATGTGTCAATTAAAGTTCCAGTAAGTAGCTAACTGAACATTCAGTAATCGGGCCTAAAGTAGGTACAAAATATTTAAAAATATGCGGGAAAGGTTTAGGTATTGTATATAATTTTAGTTTTAAAGTGCAGCTCACTGTATACTTATTTCATAGTTCATTACCTCTTTTAGAATACGCCTAATACCCTCACGGGGTGCATCACTGTAACGTGCTGGATCTTCTGATAGTAACTTCACATTACATCGGTAAATGTACCACCACGATCGACTGCAAAACAATATTTATCGCTTGTTGTCACCACTGGAGAATCCACTTTCGGTGAAGACATTTTCGTACGCGTTGTTTTCGGACAGTACAACGTTAAGTTTAAACTTAATTAAAATTTAATCACGGCAATGCATTAAGTAGACAAATATATTTTTATTATAGTTAAGAAGCAATAAAGTATACAAGATATAAAAACAGAAAAACACAATTACGCAATGATTTATCACCGAGCAGAGAACGAAGTCGAGCGATTCAGAGCAGCGTCGAAGCCGCCGCCGAAGTAATCGGCTAATTTCGGCTACAAATGTTAAGTGGATAGAGTCGGCTAAGCCGATTATTTTAACACATTTATATTTTTTTAAGATTTTATTTACAAAAAATTGGAATTAGAATATAAAAAAAATATTTTGCTACTCAAGTCAACGAAACTGAATCCATTGATTGGTGGCAAGAGCATAAAAAAGTATTAAAAAGAATATAAAATGTAGCTCAACTGGCGCTGTTTTGTAAGACCAACAAACAGAGCAAGCCTTTTCTGCAGCAGGGAACTGTTTGAATGAGAAAGGAAGTAGACTTAATCCTAGAACTTTACATAAACAATTATTTGTGCACGACAACCAGTGTTGCCACCAGTAAAAGAAAAAATTACACAGCTGTAGGTCAAAAATTATCCAAAACAGTATGAAATTACACAAAAAAAATTTAAAAATAAACTCAACTGAGCACAGTGGGAAGAATAAAAATATTTTGTAAAAAATTTCGCCATTTCTTACCAAAGTTTTGCTTTTTTTCTATTTATAAACCGATTTTTAAAGACTTAGCATTTTTTCATCTGCAATGTGCAAAAGTTAATTGCATTTTAAACTAAAATTTTGCATTTTTGCAATAACCTGGTCTGAGTTTTTGCCTTCTGCAAAAGCAAATCCAGGCCAATTTCCCTGAAAAATATAACAAATTATTCTATTAACTAAAGGGAATTTCAATGCAATATCTTTTTCAGGCTTAAAATGGTATTTTATCCATTTTAAAAGCTTCTTTCAAAAAAAGTATTTATGTTTTTCAGAAAGGGTACTTCATTCAAATGCGTTGCATGCAAAAATATAACCTACTTGCTAATTATTCTCTCACATACCCTTCAAGTTTTAACCATAAATAAAAATATAACAATTTCACAAAAAATTACCGATATTTTTTTCAAAAATTTTATACGATTCTGTTGAAATCTGGAACGTGTTGGATTTACCGAATTCTAAAATATTTTGATTCTTCTAAAATATTTTGATTCTGCTCCAAAATTTTCATCTGGTCAAAGCGCAGTGTCATGTTAACTACAGCCAAAAAATTTTCAGAGATTAGAAAGCAACAATCATAACAAACCTAAATTTTCCCACTCTTTCGCTGAATTTTTATATGGTTTTGCAAACCAAGATAATTTTTAAAAGAAGAAAGACGGAGCTTTAAACAAAAAAAAAATACATAGCACCATTTCTGATTTCTTCTAAACTCGGTTTAGCGTTGAAAAAATTTATAAAATTATTCACCAGAAACTGGAGATTTGTGGTAAATGGTTCACAGACAATCTCGTTTCGTCTATATCGACTAATTTTTATTAACTTTCAAAAATTTACGGAACTTTTAAAACTTTGCGGAAATTTCTGTAAAAAGTGAAATTACACAAAAACTACACAAAAATGTTATTATTCAAAAATTATCCAACGAATGTGTAAACAGTCCCGTTTTTGAATAATTATTCAAAAAGTGGCAACACTGACGACAACAGGAACATAGTAAAACCGTTACTATCGACCTAAACTAATTCATCGTAATCAGAGCTTTGAAGAATTAATTCCTTAATTCAATTTTTCAATTCTGAATTAAAAATTCGATGAATTAATTCACAAATCACCATATACTGAATGGAATTAATTCATATTTGTTTTCGTTAGATTTATTTTGTTACGAATTAATTCAATTGCTATATTTCTTTTTATTAAATCAAATGCATTAATTCACTGGTGAACGCGTTCAATTTTATAAATCGAACGGAAAAAAGTGAATTAATTCCTTACTGAATTAATTCACCACTGAATTCGATCAATTTCATTTTCGTTCAGTGAATTAAAAATAAAATTACGTTCAGTGAATTAAAGCCTGTTTTCTGTGAATTAAAGCCTGTTTTCGTATGAAAAATGTCGTGCCGTGCTTGTTCTGTTCATACTCTTACTTAACGTTCGCTTTTGAAAGGGGCATACACGATACTGCATGCTGTACAATTTGTTGGATGAAAATGCTATTTTGCACACGTCCATCCAGCAAGTTGGACGACATGCAGTGTCGTGTATAGGCTCCTGTAAGCTTTATGAGTACAGGGCAGAGCTTCGAGGGAACAAATGAATTACGAATTTTGAAATGTTCATATACCACTCCGTTAAAGTATTCGTAAAGAATTCATTCATAAGCTTCATTCCCAAAGCTTTAACAAGTATTGAATGAATTCCCAACTTGAATCATTCAAATCGCATGTTCATTCACCATTTAACTAATTGAATGAAGAAATTTTATTATCATTCACTTAGTGCAGTGTATTTTGAAACTAGCACATAATCAAAACCAAAGCACACAAGCTATAATAAAGCATGCAATACTATTTATTTATGATAGATGAATTTTAATATTTTTAATTTGAATAATGCTAATATTTCAGCAAGTGGTTGCAAATTTAAGTTCTTCATTTGACTAAATGAATGAAAAAAAATCATTTTTCAATCACCTTTTCACTAATACTGCATTTAGACAGAGGGAAAACTACCTAGTTTTTGGCTCTTGCTAGTTTTTAATTGTCAAAACGCATATATAAAAAATAAGCAAAAACTAGTTTTGTACAAAAACTAGGTAGTTTTTGCTCAGTCTAAATGCAATATAAATGAATTCAAGTAAATTTCATTCAGTTAGAATTCAATAAAAATAGAATTCAAATAATTTGAAACTTTTGTGAATGAAGCTATCGAATTAATTCCATAAGAATGCTATTACTGAATAAAATTTAACTCAAATTACATCCATTTTTAGAAAGCGAATTAAGAATTAATCCTTTTAAACCTTTGGTACAGCGTTGATACATTGCAAACATTTAGTTCTTTTATCCTATTTTTTTAAGTTTCATTGTTTTTTTAACTAACTTGATATATTTATAAGTAAATGTAAATTTTTTTGTTTTTTTAAATAATTTTACATATGTGAATGTAAATTTTTCTGTAAAAAATGTTGAATTCAAATAAATTTTTTTTCTTTTTTTTTAATGTCATCTTTTTTCTTTTTCAAAATCTGGTCGCCTTAATATAATACTACATTAAATACAACTATTTTTTATTGTAGTAGACGGCTGTCCTAAACGCTTAACATATTTGAGAATTCTCACAATTGTAGCTGGAGTAACACCTTGAATACGACTGGCGGCAGCTATAGTCTGAGGTTGTATCATTACTAATTTTTGTCGTTCCTCATTCGATAAACTCAGAGATTTTGAGAAATAATCAATATCTTTGGGTATCAATAGACATTCCTCTTTTATCACATCTTCGGCATCTCTTGATTGCTCCTCCACAAAGTGGGCATATAGGGCTTCTATTTTCAGTCTTTCTGCTATAGAACGGACCTCTTGCAAATGGCCGAGTTCGTGGGGCATTAGTTGTACCATTTGCTGCAAGGTTATATTGTCCGATGGCATGCCCAACATGTCGAACGCTGTTTTTTCCATCGAAGATTTTGCTGTTGCTATCCCCATCGATGCACGCCAGTAGTTTGTGTGTTTTGTTAGATTCTTTAGTAATTCTTTGGCTTCTTTTAACCGCTTGTTAACAGCAACGAAACGTTTATAACGTTCCTCGGAAACTAGGCCAAAATTATAACCCTTTTCGGTTAGACGCAGGTCCGCATTATCGGGCCTTAACGTTAAACGAAATTCTGCTCTACTGGTGAACATGCGGTAGGGTTCATTCGTACCCAAGGTTGTGAGATCATCTATTAAAACGCCAATGTATCCCTCAGTTCTACTTATAGTTAGTTGCTTGGCAGATCCATCATGTTCAAGTCTGGAGTGTATAGTTTTGGCCGCCGCATTTGCGCCTGCTATTATGCCTTGAGCAGCAGCTTCTTCATATCCCGTGGTGCCATTTAGCTGACCAGCAAAATATAGATCTTTTACACGTTTTGTCTCGAGACTAGTATACAATTCTCTGGGGTCAATGAAATCATACTCAACGCCATAGCCAGGTTGCAAAACTTTTGCCTTTTCTAGTCCTTGAATGGAATGAACAAGTTCAACTTGTTGCTCGTAAGGCAATGTACAAGACAAACCTTGCGGATAAATTAAATCGCTATCGAAACCTTCTGGTTCCAGCCATATCTGGTGTTGCTTTTCGCCAAAACGTAGAACTTTCGACTCTATAGATGGACAATAGCGGGGTCCGATAACTTCCTCAGTAACATGGCGATTCAAATGTAAATTATCTTTGACAATTTTGTTAACACGTAACGTTGTGTATGTCAAATGACAAGGAAGTTGTTCGTCAGCCCTAATCCAAACGTGTTCGTTCATAAAAGAAAATGGTACTGGTGGATCGTCACCCAAATGTGTGGCAAGCCTATCGAAATCTATTGAATCTTTGGCCAGCCTGGGCGGTGTGCCAGTTTTAAGTCTACCCATCTGAAAACCCAAATCTTCCAAGCTTTTTCCCAAAGTCATGGCTGGTGCATCGCCCATACGACCCGCTGGTCTTACTTCCAGTCCAAAATTTATATTGGCTCTAAGAAATGTGCCAGTAGTTAGAACTACTGTATGACTTTTGATAATCTGACCACTTTGTAAAACAATACCTTTACATTTTGGCCTTCCTTTATCTATTTCTATAAACAAGTCATCGACCGAAGCACACAATATGTCCATATTTTTCATATGAAATACCTCTTCTTGAACGGCTTTTTTATACAATTTACGATCAATTTGCGCTCTTGGACCCCAAACAGCTGGGCCACGGCTCTTGTTGAGGACCTTGTAATGTATACCAGATTTATCACACAATCTGCCACATAAACCTCCTAATGCATCAATTTCACGCATTAAGTGCCCTTTGCCAATGCCACCAAACGAAGGATTACAAGACATTTCACCAATAGTTCCTTTTTTATGTGTGATTAAAAGCGTTCGCGCTCCCATACGGGCTGCAGCTGAACAAGCTTCGGTGCCGGCATGACCACCACCTATTACAAGTACATCGAATACATCAGACGGCGTACTGCATATGAAATTGGATAATAACCGTTTTTGTGTCAGGCATCTGAAGTTCGATAGTTTAATTTGCAACATTAATAAATCAACTTTTTTAACCAAATGGATAAAAATATATCACAGCTGTTTTGTAAATATCAAGTAGAGTTGTAAAAGTATTGAATATTCCAGTACTGATTACTCAATATTGACTTTTTTCGAGTACACAGAAAACACAGGTAGAATATGAAGCGGAGAATATACGAGGGAACATTCGTGAAAAATGCCCATTTTTTTGTGAATGTGTGTTTGTGTGTATGCGTGTTGACATCGTGCAATTCGTGTTTACCTCGGTGTCTTGAAATGCAATAAATTATATGATATGAAATGTCAAAACCATTTCAGCGAAACGTCAAAATGATATCAATTGCAAAGTGGTGGAGAACACTTGACCATTTCATGAATAAGAAATATTATAGATTTTTCTTCGAAAAACACCAAATTTTATGAAACATTAATGTTTACCGACAAATAGTAAAAAACTAAACACTTTTCCATTCTTTTTCACCAAATTTTTTGTTATTTTTCTATTACAAAATTAAAATGAAAACTAAAAGTGACATTTGATCTCTGGCATCATTGCAAGAGCCGATGGCATGTCAGCGATATCATGATATTGCAATAAAATTGAAATTGAGTGTCTTCACTTGAGATGAGAGCATTTTGACAATTGCTTGCTATCATTTTATTGCATGTCAAGACACTAGGTACCTAGTGTCTTCAAATGCAATGAAAGGTGCAAAGGAATTTGAAAATAAAACACAAAACAACAACAACGAAAATAATTTTGTTGTTGCTTTGTGTTTTATTTTCAAATTTTTTTGCACATTTCATTGCATTTGAAGACACTAGTTAAGGTTAAAAGCAAAAAAAAGAGTACACACAGAAAAAAACAGAGGGAATATTACACGCAAAAAATAAAAAGGGTGAAATCACATAAAATAAGGTTAACTAGTTTTAGTATTATTAGCTCTACCCAAGTTTTGAGTGTAACTTATATAATATGCTTTGCATAAAATAAGCAAACAAAAACTAACAATAACTATACAAAAAAACTTTGTAAATATTTCTTATTCTGTTTTTGGAATTGTTAGCACTAATTTATTAAACTTAAGCAACACTCGTGCTCACGAAATTAAGTCAATTCAAGTTTTTTTTAATTTTATTGTTGTTGCCTTTATTTTTAAAGATAAAAATAGTGGCTAAATTCGCCACGAAAGGCAAGGAGATGGTTTAGAAAAGTATACAGAATTTTAAAGTAATGTTTATTTTTTCATCTTGTCACTTGTTTTAAGTGGGCGTGGCTTTTAACGAAAAATTTGCGATATCAACCTTTTATCAAATTACATAGTAAAATTTAGGCAGTACTGATCGGTTCTGTACAAACTGTATATTTTTGAAAATCCTATAAAATTTCCGTAAGTCTTCCATTATTCTTATCTACAAATAGTCACCAGACTTAAAATTGCAGCACTTTAAACATGACCAAGTTTTTCTTTGTTTTTAGCGATTTTAAAAGAAAGTTAACAACACTGAAATTTTAACATGAAATCCTTTTTACTATAATATAAAAAAAATCTTGACTGATTTGTTATATTAGCTCTGTTTCTTTACTTTTTGGGTAAAGTTCGGTAAAATGAGAGTTAACAAGAAATACTCTCCCGAAATAACAAAAATGTTTTGAGTGTAACTTATATAATATGCTTGGCATAAAATAAGCAAACAAAAACTAACAATAACTATACAAAAAAACTTTGTAAATATTTCTTATTCTGTTTTTGGAATTGTTAGCACTAATTTATTAAACTTAAGCAACACTCGTGCTCACGAAATTAAGTCAATTCAAGTTTTTTTTAATTTTATTGTTGTTGCCTTTATTTTTAAAGATAAAAATAGTGGCTAAATTCGCCACGAAATCAACCTTTTATCAAATTACATAGTAAAATTTAGGCAGTACTGATCGGTTCTGTACAAACTGTATATTTTTGAAAATCCTATAAAATTTCCGTAAGTCTTCCATTATTCTTATCTACAAATAGTCACCAGACTTAAAATTGCAGCACTTTAAACATGACCAAGTTTTTCTTTGTTTTTAGCGATTTTAAAAGAAAGTTAACAACACTGAAATTTTAACATGAAATCCTTTTTACTATAATATAAAAAAAATCTTGACTGATTTGTTATATTAGCTCTGTTTCTTTACTTTTTGGGTAAAGTTCGGTAAAATGAGAGTTAACAAGAAATACTCTCCCGAAATAACAAAAATGCACAAAAGTAAACGAACGCGAAAAACCACATTTGAAGCCCGAAAAACAAATGTCAATAGATTTGTGCATTATAGTTCGTTTTGGTGAGCGCTCTCTCTAGTTCTTGTTCAATTTGTTGTAAAAATCTAGATAGCTTTTCTAGTTAAACCCCTTTTTAAATCAAAAATTTAATAAAATTTTCCTTTTTAGGAATTTCTATTTACAAAAAGGAATACCTAGTTTATTAAATTTGGAAAAGATTTAAATATTAAACAAAAGCTTCGATTTATTTACATATTTAACTCTTTAACACATTTAAACAAGCGTCTTCACAAAATTGTCGGTAATTTTATGAAGTTGTAAAATCACCGATAGGCTTTTGCAACTGTTATACTAATTTTTGTAAATGATAAACATATTTTCTGAATGAATGAAATTATCGATTGAACTAAAAGAGCTATTAGTTGTGAACTAGGCCTTTGGTTCAAATCAGTGAAGAATTCAATTGAACTAGTTGCACCCAACTGATGATATAACAGCTGATTAAACAATTTACCCAAATTTACAGTGAGGTTACATGATCAAGATTTTGCTTTCAAGTTGATAACACATACTGCTTGTCAAATTCAGTTGAACTTGAAGCTGTGACGTAGGCTGCATGCAACTTGATATTCAATTTTGCTTTCAAGATGCCGTCGTCAAGGAAAGAACTAAAAATGTTCGCCTCTGTGGGCTGTTTCCGCACTATAGGCTGTTCGAAAAGACTTTATTTTTTTCTTCACATATTCCACAGACATTTTCATGTCAGCAGAAATTGATTTTTTTATTTATTTTTATTTTTAAATCATTTCGTCGATATACCGAAATATTCACATTCCGTATTTTATCAATCATGTTTTATTGCGGCACAATATTGGTAAAAAGAAAAACAAATTTACAAGAAATTGATCAGCTGTTTAAAAACTTGACCGTCAAGTTTTCTCAAAACTTGAAATGAAAAATTGATATCAAGTTGCTGTTCAATTTTTAAAATGTGAGTGTGTTAGTAAAAAAATGTGAGTGTATTGAAACTTGAAAGGCAAAAATTGATCGTGTAACCCCTATGTTAGACGAAAAAAAGTCTGGGCTTTCTCGTGCAAGTAGAAAAAGAATATTACTCTCTCATGACAGCTCTCATTTACCCAATTGTGTAGTAAGAAAACGCTTTTTGGTAAAATTGGGATCCCGCGGGATCCCAATGTTGAGTACCCGAACACAGCTATTGTGGTAAGAAAAGCATAAAACTATTCACTTTAAAATTTCAGTGCTTTTAACTTTATTAAAAATCGCTAAAAACAAGGAAAAATTTGGTCATGTTTAAAGTGCTGCAATTTTAAGTCTGGCGACTATTTGAAGATAAAAATATTGCAAGACTTAAGGAAATTTTATAGGAATTTCAAAAATATACAGTTTGTACAGAACCGATCAGTACTGCCTAAATTATACTATGTAATTTGATAAAAGGTTGATATCGCAAATTTTTCGTTAAAAGCCACGCCCACTTAAAACAAGTGACAAGATGAAAAAACAAACATTCCCGGTGAAAAATGTCCATATATGAACATTTATGGTTCAACCATATATGTATGGATCCGAAAAATGAGGTAACACCTAAGTATATGTTCATATATGGACATATATGAACATATACATTTATTAAATATATGCGAATACATGCGAACGTTGCTGTCCTTTATTATAAGGTTGTACGATAGATATAAATTTATGTATGACATTCAAATTAGGCGCTACATATGTTCCTTTTTTTATTCATGGCATTAAATATAATTCCATATTTATCGAAATATGAGTTCCTTTTATATGGAAAAATGTGTTCTTTGAAATATGTTCATATACAAGTCCCTTTTGCATAAATTGAATAACATATACTTTCATATTTGTCCATATATGAGTGCCATTTCCATATATGAAATAACAGATGCTTCCATATATGTCTGTATATGAAATTTTTTCCATATATGGAATCACATATACTTCCATATATGTTCATATAAAATCCATATATGTTCATAAAAAATCCATATTTGTTCATATGTGTCCATACATAAACCATATATGAACATGTTTGAGCGTATATGAACATTTTTCACCGGGTTACTTTAAAATTCTGTATAATTTTCTGAACCATCTCCTTGCCTTTCGTGGCGAATTTAGCCACTATTTAGATCTTTAAAAATAAAGGCAACAATAAAATTAAAAAAAAAAAACTTGAAAAAAAAACATTTTACTAATTTTTCAAAACCGAGTGCTAAATTTAGCAGAATAATATACTAATTTAAAAGTGTTTTTTTGTTGATTTTTTACAATTCTTGTTTAGTTTATATTTGTTACTATTGATATATTCTTTGTTTAGAAATAACACCCAGAAAATTTTATTGCATCTCCAATGCATAAAACGGCAATAACAGGAGAACCGTTTGCAATTTTGACTCCAAATTTAAAGTACGATGAAGTAATTATACGCTTGTTACAATCGAAAGAAAAAAAATTTTTTTTTGATTTTACAGTTTTTTATTTTTTAGTACAATTTTTTGCTAATTTCAGCAGATTGATTTTAAATTACAGTTTACAGCAATTTACTGAAATTTAGTAGCTGCAACTAATTATTTATACTAATTTCATTGTACTAAAATTATGATATTTAGTAAGTTTTTTAACTGATTTTAGCAAATCGATTTTTAATTGCATTTTACATAAATTTTACTAAAATTTAGTAGCGGCTACTAATTTTTTCTACTAATTTTATTGTACTACAGATCAGAAGATCTGTAGTACAATAAAATTAGTAGTAGTCTGTAGTACAAAAAAATACCGCTGGCCTCAAAACAGTTAAATTTCCCGTAATAACAGCAGAATTTTCAGTAGCCATTACAAACTTTTTTGGTTGAGTGTAGCACTTAGATAAAGTTCCACCTTTTTTTATCTGCGTGTAATAATAACGTTGATGTTACATATAGGGGTTACACGATCAATTTTTTCCTTTCAAGTTTTAATACACTCACACTTTTTTACTAACACACTCACATTTTAAAAATTGAACAGCAACTTGATATCAATTTTTTGCTTTCAAGTTTTGAGAAAACTTGACGGTCAAGTTTTAAACAGCTGACCAAATTTCTTGTAAATTTGTTTTTCTTTTAATAAATATTGTGCCGCAATAAAACACGATTGATAAAATACGGAATGTGAATATTTCGGTATATCGACGAAATGATTTAAAAATAAAAATAAATAAAAAACCAATTTCTGTTGACATGAAAATGTCTGTGGAAGATGTGAAAAAAAAATAAAGTCTTTTCGAACAGCCTACAGTGCGGAAACAGCCCACAGAGGCGAGCAATTTTTGTTCTTTCCTTGACGACACCATCTTGAAAGCTAAATTGACTATCAAGTTGCATGCAGCCTACGTCACAGCTTCAAGTTCAACTGGATTTGACAAGCAGTATGTGTTATCAACTTGAAAGCAAAATCTTGATCATGTAACCTCACTGTTAGTCTAAGTTGAGTTGTTAACATATTCGATTTGCTTTCAACTTTCACATAAGTAGACGATTATCAATGTTTAACCCAATCCAAGTTCATCTCAAAATTGGAGTATCCTGTAATATCCCATCTGATCTCTCAAAAATATTACAGGATTAAATTAGATCCAAATAGATCTCAAAATTGGGAGATCCAATAATATAAAATTGAGATCCCGATAGATCTCAAAATATCCTATGGGATTAATTTATTTTCAATTAGATGCAAACGGATAAGCTAATTTTGGTAGATCGAATTGGATAATTTGGGGTCAAAATTTATCCTATGATATAAGGAGTAAGATCATAAAAATGTTAACACACATTTTTGCCTATAACTTTGGTTTAAAGCTTCTCATATTTTTTTTCGGCAATTTACATTTTAAAAATATGTCAGTTAATAAATTAATTTACATCAGAGTTTTAATTTGCAATTTTTTACACAATGGACGATGAAAGAAAAGTGCGTTCAAAAATAATTTAATATTTCCAAGTAAATGAATGTTCTTTTTTAGTTTGACTCTAGATCTGTGGTGCGCGTTTCAAAGCACAATTGTGAATTTACTACCTCACACATATTCTTGTGCTCTTTAATTTAGTCGTCACCACAAATTATACCAGATATGCACAGATTAATACCAAATGTGAAACCAATGACAGGTGTCAAAAAAGTATTCTCGAACCGTATGGTTTTGTTTACATGGAAGTCAAGTCAAGAGGGAGATAACCATATAAAATCTCCATACATTTTGTATTGCGCATTTTTGTATATATCTGTCTCTTTTTAGATTATTGTGCTTTATCTTTTGTGTTTTTCTTAAATTTTTGCGTTTTGCTTTGCTCATTTTCTGTCGGCCATATTGCTCAAATCAGCTGATTCATATCTGGTATAATTTGTGCAGATATGAATCAGCTGATTTGGGCAATATGGCCGACAGAAAATGAGCAAAACAAAACGCAAAAATTTAAGAAAAACACAAAAGATAAAGCACAATAATGTAAAAAGAGACAGATATATACAAAAAATGCGCAATGCAAAATGTATGGAGATTTTATATTGTTATCTCCCTCTTGACTTGACTTCCATGTAAACAAAACCATACGGTTCGAGAATAAAAACAAAATATAAACAAATTGCCATAAAAGTATTAATATAGAAGATTTTGTATAGAAGATTTTGTTTAAAATTTATAAAAATATGTTGCAGAAAATTTTATTAAGATTGTATAAAAATATGGAGATTGATAAATATGTAAAAAGACATATTTTTTAATTCGTCCAATTTTTTTCCCAGTGCAGCTCTCCCTCTTGCTCACTAATACAATTGCAAATCAATTTTGCGCATCACTGCTCTAGATCATAAATTAATATCACTTTCTGTTTAAATTATTTTCAAATCAAAGAAAGATGATACAATTCCCGTGAAAAAACTATTAGATTTGATCAAGTTATGTTTGATCCAATTGTATGTATTCATATTAGAGAGTGAAGAACAACGTATAAAATTAAATATGAGTTTACCTGCGATTCCGATTTTCAAAATTTTCTTATTCGTTGCCTTATATAATCATATCTTAAAATATATTTTCTCTTATATCATTTAAGAGATGGCACTGCTAGCTCCAAACTTTTTTTCTCAAGTTGGTATAACTGTCCTGAGAACACCCGCAAAGTTGCAAGTCATTCTGTCAATTCATTCTTTGTTTACAAGCCATTTAAAGTTGACGTGTCATTGATTTTTTTAATATGGAAAAAATTGAATATCGTGTAGTCATTAGATTCTTTGTTTTGAAGGGTTTAAAAGCAAAGGAAATTTATGAACAATTGTTAGAAGTGTATAAGGAGTCCTCACCATCAAAACGCACCGTTGAATTTTGGGCTGGTGAATTTAAACGTGGTCGTACTAGCCTTGAAGACGATCCACGCCAAGGACGACCAAAAACTGCAACCACATTAGAAATCATTGAGTAAGTACATAATATGGTTAGTGAATATTCAAGTTTGACTAAGCTTGAAATTTCTAATGCCATAGGCATCTCAGACGAACGAGTACTCCATATTTTACATGAAGAATTACGTATGTTTGGAAAGTTAGTGCCGCACACATTAACAATTCAACAAAAACTGGATCGAAAACAAATTTCTCAGCGTAATTTGGAGCGTTTTAAGCAGTATAAAACCGACTTCTTGCGTCGTTTTATAACTATGGATGAGACTTGGATCTACCACCATGATCCTAAATTGAAACAAGAACGTTTACACTGGACTGAAGGTGGTTGTTCAGCTTCAAAGCAGGTGAAGTCACAACGATCAGCAAAGAAGGTTATGGCATCAGTTTTTTTGGGATGCAAAAGGAATTTTGTTAATTGATTATCTTCAGAAAGGTAAAACAATCAACTCTGAATATTATTGCAGCCTTTTGGATCAGCTGGATGAAAAAATTCGTGAGAAAAGGCCTGGTTTAAAGAAGAAAAAAATCATTTTTCATCAAGACAATGCACCTGTTCACAAAAGTGTTTTGACGATGGCTAAATTCAAAGAATTAAAGTACGAATTGCTTGAACATCCACCGTATTCACCAGATTTGGCTCCCAGTGACTACTATCTCTTCACAAATCTCAAACAATTCCTTCGTGGAAAGCATTTTTCGTCGAATGAAGAGGCCATATCAGACGTAGACGGTTATTTTGCAGAGCTTCCGGAAAACCATTATAAGGATGGGATAAAATTATTGGAAGATAATTGGAACAAGTGTATTGAGCTTCTAGGAGATTATATTGAATAAAAAAATATATTTCGTAACAAAAACATTATTCTTTCATTTCGAGCGGAGAAACTTTTCAACCAACCTGTATACTTGACAAATTATATCTCGTTGAAGATAAATTTGTATATTGCTTCGAACAACACTTTATAAAACTAAATGTGACCCAAGAATATTTTAGATAAAATTATTTAATATCTCGAATCGAACAAAAGGTATGTGGATTTAAATACAATTATATACTTAATAATTCAATACAAAATTAAAAAGCTGAGGTTATATGTTATGTTGCATTTAGGGTTTTCAATGAGCCAGAATTTTTTCATTTCGCACTTTTTTAATTATAATATCTAATCTTAAATCTAATGAAAGAAATAATAAGAAAAGTAACTACACAGAGAAAAAATTATAGTTAAATCAATTATTATATCAGATTGTAATTAACATTTTATTTTTAACGAAAACTTTGTAAATAAAGTATGAATATTAGGGCCAGTGTTATAGTCATCACTTAGTAGGATATTTTATTTAAGTAATAAACTTTAAAACGAAATTTTATAATTGGTGGCTATAATACTTATCCTTATTAAAGTAAATATGATTCTAGTTAAACTTTTTCATATTTAAGTTAATGTGTTTTCCGATTTTAAAAATAAATCGACAATTTTTTATATAAAAAGAAAAAAACCTGAGATTTGTGTGATTTCAAAGCTGTTTCTATCTTAGTAAACGTTGTTTTTGTATGATTTTAATTTTTTTCTTCTGTGTAGTTACTACTAACTGATAATGGATTATATAACCCACACAGAAAGTTTTCTTCACAAGGTAAATGAAAAATTTCTTAACTTTGATGAAAAAGATTCATATATTTTATTAATTTAGTTTAAATGAAGATTCATATATTTTATTTAGTTTTAATGAAGCTTTTTCATTAAGTGTATGAAACTTTTAATAAATAAAATGAATATTTTGACAACATTTTATCAAAAATTCCATTAATTTAATAAAAAGTTTCAATAGACGAGGCCTAGTGAAATTCATCGGTTTTGTGCAAAAATTTATTAATATCATTCAGATAATTCTCCCAGTTAATTAATTGGTTGTTTTCCTACACTATACATACTCATATAGGGTGTGTTCGGCAGATACAATTTAATAGTCAACAGTTCTACAACAGTTGTACAACTATCTGCTGAACGACCTGAGCACTAACCGCTCAGTCTGAGCACTGTCATATTTTGGTAGCGTAAAAAATGTTTGCTACTTTTGATCAAATAGTGATACATTTGTTGTTGTTGATTTAAAAAGATTTTTTTTGTAAGAATGACAATAACAAACATACAAATATAATTTAAAAACAAAATTTTTAAAAATCAAAGGAAACTATAGAAAAAGTGTATTTAAAAACAAAACAAAGAAAACAACGTTCAGCAGAGTAAGCAATCATAAAGTCACCGGTATCAGTTTAAGGTTTCTCTGCCGAATGCTACCATAAACAAACAAAATTTAATGCAATTGAATAAGACCAAAACTCCGATAAAATTGGATGAAATTATATCCATTCAAATATCTTTTTTATTCGTTTATGTACAATTTTATTAATCCATTTTCCGGATAAAATTTTATATAATTTAGTATGATGCCAAATCAAAAAAGATATGCTACCGAATAAATTTTTTTTTCACGGGTTTTTACAAGTAAATTACAAAGAATAAAAATATATTTGAAAGAATTCGATAAGACCAGCAATACAGAATACGATTTTCGGCTTTCGCTACAAAGCCATCATCAGTGTATTTCGTCTTGAGTGGGTTAATATTTATTGATTGTCTACTTATGTGACTGTTGAAAGAAAATCTAATTTCTTATCAACAACTCAACTTAGACTGACATCAACGAAATTTAACAATTATATTTTTATCCTTTGTTATTATTACTCTAATTTGCTTTGAACCTTAATTCTTAAGATATCTCAGATGATTCTATTCAACTCTGTGTATGATAACCACAGATTTTTGAATTACATCCTTAAGAGAGCTCCTAAAAATATGTTAAGTTACCTAAGTTTTTTCTTTTATAATTTGTCTTCGAAAATATTATATTTCAATTAAAGAATTGTGAAACTTAGCAGAAAACTTTTTAAGTTGTATTTTACCGAAGTACTACCGCAATTATCCACTTTTTATTTTTTGCGTGTGGTTTTAGCAAATCATGTTGAAATAACGATTTATACTTTAGTTATTTTATACTTGCTACTTTTTGTTTCGTTTTATAATTGAACAATTTGTCTCAGATTTTCTGTATATTTGAATTTTTGTATTTTTACACTTACTTCAAATTTTTCACATTAATAAAGAATTAACAAAATAATTGTAATTATTGCCTGCGCCAATAGGTTATGGGCCCAGAACACAAAATGGCTCAGGATTTGAAAACATTATTTGAAAAAATTAAATCGCAATAATTATTGCCTTTGGAAAAGGAAAGCTGAATGCGTTTTAATACGTGACGATACATGGTGTGTAATAAGAAATCCAGTTCCAGATCAACCAGACGCACAATGGATTCGTAAGGACGAGTCAGCTAAAGCATCAATTTACTTAATGATAGATGATGACCTTTTTGGTCTAATTGATGAAGCTACAACTGCAAGAGATGCATGGCTGCTATTAAAGGCGAAATTTGAAACGTTTTCATTCAGTGAATGTGTTTTTATAATGAAGAAATTGTGCAAAATGCAATTAGATGATTTCGATGACATGGAACGTCATTTAAATGAAATTCAAATCGAAATGAAGAAGCTTTCAAGTATGGGTGAAATGTTAAGTGAAAAATGGGAAGTCGCAATGATACTGAGGAGTTTACCAGATTCATATGACGTTCTGGTAACAACGCTAGAAGCAAGCAGTAAAGGTGTTCCATCACTGAAAGTTGTAAAAGAGAAGTTAATTGAGGAATCAAAAAGAAGAAATCAGAAAAAAGTATTTGAAGATTCAGCGCTTAAAGTAAATGGTAGCATTCGGCAGAGAAACCTTAAACTGGTACCGGTGACTTGTAGCGCATTGTGATTACTTTACTCTGCTGAACGATGATTTCTTTGTTTTGTTTTTGAAAACACTTTTTCTATAGTGTGCTTTCATTTTTTTTTAATTTTTATTTTCGAATTATATTTGTATGTTTTTATTTGTCATTCATACAAAACAATTTTTATGTAAATGAACAACAACAAATGTATCACTTATTGATCAAAAGTAGCAAACATTTTTTACGCTACCAAAATATGACAGCGCTACCTGAGCGCTCAGACTGAGCGGTTACTGATCAGGTCGTTCAGCAGATAGTTGTACAACTGTTGTAGAACTGTTGACTATTAAATTGTATCTGCCGAACGCACCCAATGATTTGCCAGACAAACGATTTATTTGTTTCTTTTGTCAAAAAGTTGGACATATATGTAGAAATTGTAAGGAGTATCAAAATTTTTTGAACAAGAAGAATAAATCTAACGTTGTTGTTGCTGACGTAGCTGTAGGTAATGAAGAATAGGTATGCTTCTGTTTAAATGTTGAAAATAAGGATATCTGTTGGTATGTAGATTCAGGGGCTACAAGTCATATATGCAATCGAAAAGATTTTTTCAAAAATTTCGATGAACGATTCGTAACGATGGTAACTGTAGCAAATGGTTATGAATTAAAAGCTTGCGGTAAAAGTACGCGTCAATTGAATGTTATTAATTCTAAAGGAGTGTCTCGAAATATATTGGTAAAGGATGTTTTATATGTACCAATTATTGAAAGCAATCTATTGTCTGTTAAGAAATTAACTAAACGAGGTCTGAAGGTTGTGTTTTATAATGACTTTTGTGAAATTTGGAATCAGAACGATATTGTGGCAACTGCTATGTTGACAAAAGATTTATATAAAATTAACACGTCAATGCATAATGCAGTAAAACAAAAAGCGATGGCAGTTAATCAAAAAATATGTGTACATTATTGGCATAGAGTATGGGGACATCGCGATATTGATTGTGTTAAAAAGATGTTATCTATTAATAATGAATTTTTTGAACAATGCAGTTGTGATGATTTGTGTGAAATATGTGTTCGAGGAAAGTTATCTCGAAAAAGGTTTCCCCATGTTTCGGAACAACAATCAAATAATGTTTTAGATTTAATCCATAGCGATGTTTGCGGACCAATGGACACTCAAACACCAGGTGAAAAAAGATTTTTCGTAACGTTTATTGATGATTTCAGTACGTATATCAAAATTTATTTGCTTAAACACAAATCTGAAGTTGTGGGAAAGATGAAAGAGTATTGCGAGATGGTAAATACCAAATTTGGAAGATACCCAAAGATTATAAGATCTGACCGGGGAGGGGAATACACTGGTTCGATGTTAGTAAATTTCTGCAATATGAAAGGAATAAAGCAACAGTTTACAGCTCCGTATACTCCAGAACAAAGCAGTAGTTACTGCAGCTTTTATTCAAAACCGCTTAATGACTAGATCGACAAATAAAATACCGATTGAAATTTGGGAAGGTAAGAATATAAATCGAATTAAATTTGAAATATTTGGATCTTTGTCTTTGGTCCACATTCCAAAAGAAAATGGAAAGAAACTAGATCAAAAAGCTAAGTATTTGATTTTTGTTGGCTACTCTGAGGAGTCAAAAGCTTTTCGTTTTTTGGATAAGAATACGAATAAAATTATAATAAGTCGTGATTATAAAATTTTACATGAAAAACGCCCCATTGAGAATAATTTGAATAATACTCGTAATGCTAATAATGTTTATATTGATCTACATTCATTTAAAAATGAACATATTAATTCACATACAGACTATATTTTACAAAATCAACAAGAAAAAGATATGGATATAATTTTAATTAATGATAATGAAAATAATGACGAGGAATTTTTCGATACAGACTTTGTAGAAAGAGAAGATTTTGAACAGATAGAAACGCATAATAATAGTTCTGATGGCCAATTCTCAAGATCAGGAAATGTAAATGAAAGAGAAGGTTTTGTACCCCTACAGATACATGAAATTAGTTCTGATGACCAGCTTTCAGGAGTAGATATCGTAAAACCAACGAGACAATCAACAAGATCCACAAAAGGTAAAATACCTGAACGATTTCAAGTGATTATTGCAACAGAGTTTAAAGAACCAAAAACGTTTAATGAAGTTTTGAAAAGAAATGATAAGGATCAATGGATGAATGCAATGAAAGATGAATTAAATTCCATAGCACAAAATGAAACGTGGGAATTAGTTGATATTCCTGAAGGAAGAAAATCAATTGGATGTAAATGGGTTTTTAAAATAAAGACTAATGCAGACGGTAAAATTACTAAATATAAAGCCAGACTTGTTGCGCAAGGTTTTAGTCAAAAATTCGGTGTTGACTATGATGAAGTATTTGCTCCTGTAGTGAGACAAACAACTTTCCGCATGTTTTTGACGTTAGCTGGAGAAAACCAACTATCTATTAAACAATATGATATAAAAACTGCTTTTTTATATGGAGATCTCAAGGAAGATATATATATGAAACAGCCGGTTGGTTTCGAAATTCAAAATAACAAGTTTTGTAAGCTGAAGAAGAGTATTTATGGTTTAAAACAATCTGCAAAGTGTTGGAATGAAAAACTCATTAATGTTTTCTTGAGCGTTGGCTTTAGTAAAGGTCTTGCTAATTCTTGTGTTTTAAAAATTTTAAAAGATGGTGAGTGGATATTTTTATTAATTTATGTAGACGACATTCTTGTTGCTGCTAATTCTCAGAACCATCATAACTTTGTAAAAATGATTTTGAAAAATAATTTTGATATATCTGATATGGGCGAAGTCAATTTTTATTTGGGAATTAAAATTGAGAAGGGGAATGATAAATATTTTACAATTAGTCAAGAAAGCTACATAAACAAAATAGTTGAAGATACAGGAGTCACAGATGCAAAGTTTTCAAAAATTCCAATGGATGTTGGATATTTAAAAGATAATGATGATAATTTGATGCCGTGTAATGAGAAATATCATCACTTAATTGGTAGCTTATTATATGTCAGTGTTAATACCCGACCCGATATATCTACAGCAGTATCAATTTTGAGTCGTAAAGTTAATAAACCAACTTTTCGGGACTGGGCGGAGCTAAAAAGATTAATTAAATATTTGAATGGCACAAAAAATCTAAAGTTAAAGTTAAGTTGTGATAACAATAAGGGTTTATATGGATTTGCTGACGCAGATTGGGCTCAATGTCAAATTGACCGTAAATCAAATAGCGGTTTTCTTTTTAAATATAATGGGTCCTGTATTTCTTGGTGTTATAGAAAACACGATTGTGTATCTTTATTCTCAACAGAAGCAGAATATATATCTTTGAGTGAAGCATCACAAGAAGCAATTTGGTTGCGACGATTGATGAGTGATTTCGAAGTTAAAATAAAGCATGCTACAGTTATCTACGAAGACAACCAAAGTTGTTTAAAACTAATGGAAAACGAAAAATTTAGGAGAAGAACAAAGCATATTGAAACTAAATATAATTTTGTACGTGACTTAAAATCAAAAGATATTCTAGATTTCAAATACTGTCCAACAGATCAAATGGAAGCTGATATGCTGACAAAACCCTTACATGCTACTAAGATTAAACAATTTCGCAAATTAATTGGATTGATGCAAAGTTAAATCGAGAAGGGGTGTTGAAATAACGATTTATACTTTAGTTATTTTATACTTGCTACTTTTTGTTTCGTTTTATAATTGAACAATTTGTCTCAGATTTTCTGTATATTTGAATTTTTGTATTTTTACACTTACTTCAAATTTTTCACATTAATAAAGAAGTTTGTTCTTCATTTTGTAATTAACAAAATAATTGTAATTATTGCCTGCGCCAATAAATCAGACAGTTCATATACGAAAGTACACAATTCTTGTCCCATTGATATTTTGTACCTTATGTAATGTCTCGGTTTGAGTACTGTTTCCAATTATTCGACATAGGCGGTTAAACGGTTATTGCATTATTCGAAAAATTACTAAAACTGATTAACCGGTTATTAGGGTCGGTTATTCGAGAAAATTGGCGATTATTCGATTAATCGTTTAAAACAAAATTAATGTATTTCATTAACCTTTTACCAACAAAAACACTAACAGCTTCCTGTTTTTGTTAAATATCAACATGACACATGAACACGATGTATTTAAAAAAAAAATTCAAATTAAAAAAGCACATCTACACTAGAGAGAAAATACTTGAGATAAAACAAAAATCACCCCTAATTAGCTCTATTTTGAATGAGTTTAGCTATTTTGGTGTGTTTTGGCTCCATCCCTAGCAGTTTTCTCTCGCGTGTAAATGTACCTTAAGGTTGAAAGTTTCAGAATCTGAGATTATCTAAATTGAAACATTTCTTATACCAGTGGGTATCGATCCCCCCTTGTCTCGCTCAATCGGCTCTCTTTTTATTTGTTCGCGAACTCGGGCACAAGCAAAATAACACATTTGCTTGTGTAAAATCAAAGAGCGTAAAATAAGGAGAAATTCCAACTTTAATACAGGGGAATTGCGGGGAAATTATATACTTTTAAGGGGAACGAGATAATTTCCTAATGCGTCATAATTTAATTTACTGCGATAGGAATCGAAAAAAACGTAATGTAGAGTCTACAAATGAAATAAAATACGCAATAAAATTTTAAAATAATTTGGTGTATCCACCACACATTAGGATTAATATTTTTTTTATCAATTAACTTCAAAATCAATCGCAGAGAAAATTATTTTACGTGGAGAGTATATAATTCATACACAAAAAATTCCTGTAGGGAAAATGATGAAAGCATACTTATTAAAAATTTGTTCATTAAAATTCGTGGATTTTATCAAGTTTTGTATAAATTGTGTACTTCATTGTGTTAGTGATGTTGTGTTAGAAGTTGACAACACTCATTTCAAAGAATAATAATGAAAAAGGAAATTTTACGTCATCGCATTTTTCCCCTCACAGTACTCACAGCATCTTTTGTCTGCGCAAACGGTTTTCACCCGGTTTTTATTTGCTCGCCCGAGTTCGCTAAAAATATAAGAGAGTCATAGGAAGGATCGTCTCTATCTATATGTATACTCTTTGCTTATACTAATAGAAAAATTTATGTAAAATATAGCTGAAGCTATTAAAAATTAGTGGAAAATGGCAAAAAAAAAACTGCTGAAACTAGGAGATTATTTTCGAAATATTAGTAAGTTAAAAATAGCATAACTCAAGGTAGATATTTTACTTACGAATTTTTTTTTTAATCTGTAAAACTTTGGATACAAAATTTCTTTGAATGCATATTTAATCAATACTACAATAAATATAATATTGCATTTAAAAAAATTATTATCCAAAGTTCTTCCTCCTCCCCTGAAGAAATAAAAAAAAATTTTGTTCCATTTGAGTAAAATATTAGTTAAATAAAAATAGTAGACTAAAGAATATCATAAACAATTGTTAAATTTCTCATTCTTTTTTCCGTTTTTAAGGGCCATTGACAATAAACAAAATTATCCAAAATTTGAGCTAACATTCCCTTCTGTATTTATGTATTTAATAAAATTCTAAATTTTTCCAAATGTATTTCAGAAATTTCTTTTTTTATTTTTATTTTAAAAGCATTTTTTCAAACATACATGCTTTCTCTTTCTCTTAAGTCTCGTAATAATTCCTATAAAATTTTCATTATGAAAGAGAAAACATGTATGTTTGTAAAAATGCTTTTAAAATAAAAGTAGAAATTTCTGAAATACATTTGCAAAAATTTGAAATGCAATTGGAATTTTATTAAATACATTTGGAAAATTTTGGAATACAAATAGTCTTTTTAAATACATTTGGAAATTTCTGAAATACATTTGGAGATTTTAAAATACAAATGGAATTATTTTGAATGCAATTTTACAATTCTGAAATACAGATTTAAAATTTTTAAATGCAAGTGAATAATTTTGAAATGTATTTGAACAATTTTAAAATTCAAATATAATTTTCCTAATTACAAATAAAATATATTAAAAATGAATGGGGGAAGATCTCTTATTTTTAAGTAAATGAATGTTCTTCTTTACTTTGACTCTAAACTATTAAAATATATTTGTAATTTTGAAATACATTTTGAAAATTTTAAAATACATTTTGTACAATTTTGAAATGCAATTGGACAAATATCAAAGTTTTTTAGACAATTTTAATTTTTTAGACAGATTTTTGGATAATTCTAAAACATTTTTGAACAATTTTGAGTGATTTTGGACAATTTTAAAACATTTTTGGAAGAATTTAAAAAATTTCTGGATCCTTTTGGACAATTTTGAAACTTTTTAAACAATTTTAAAATATATTTGGATAATTTTAATACATTTTTAAACAATTTTGAAATAAAACTGAAAATGGTATAGTTGGACATGTTGTAGAATTAATGTGGTTTTGAATCGATTATACTTTCTTTGGAGATGTGAGAAAAGGTAGATTTCTACAGAATTAAGATGTCAGTTGACAGTTGTCGGACACATATTTGAAAAAATGCAACCTTGCCTTGAAGGACATGGAAATAGAATTTACATTAGCTTTAATTTTTAAAAGAACAGAATCAAAAATTGCCTACTATATTGATTAAAGCCTAAAGAGCACTTCGGCGCTGATCCAGCCAGACACTTCGTGTATTTTGGGTAGTTTTAGAAATACCTTTATTTTGCTTAAAAAAGGTATCTAAAGGCTTAACGACATCTTTCACTCAATTTTAAAAGAATTTGGTGGTATTTTAGTATTTTCATGTTTATTCTAAGTTTTTCTTGTAATTTTTTAGCCAAAGTTAAGAAAATTATGAAGTTTTGGGAAAAAATAGGAGAAAAATTCCATATTAAAATTGTAACCGGTTAATCGACCTGTTTTAACCGATTATTCGGATCGAATAATTATTTGAGTTTTAAATTATTTGTTTCGACATTAACCGAAATAGAGGCGATTAATCGATTAACCGAATTGGAAACACTAGGTTTGAGTAATAAAGTTATCATTTTCTTATTGCACACAACTGAAGAGTAGTGTGATGGATACGAAAAAATTGTATTTAGCGTTTTTTTTTTAATCACCTGGATTTAGAATTTTTCATATAAAAAGTGGATTTATTAAATCCAAAAAAAGCTGGATTTAATAAATCCACAATAAAAGCACAAATATATGAAACAGCCTATTAATTTAATGTCAGAAAAAAAAAATACGAATGAAAATTAAAAGAGAAACAAAAAAATTTAAAAACTAACAAATAGAAGGTTTTTATTAAACTTTTTTATGAAATATGTTTAGAAAAAAAAACTACACCTCACCAATTACATATTTTGCATCTTCCACATGGAGAAATAGCTGAAATAGAAATGGCAATTTTTCACTCTACAGTAAGTAATTTAATTAAATCCAATTAGTGAATATTAAATATTGCAATGGAATTTTTCAGTTGTGTAAATATATAAATTAAATTGATAAAACTGAAAAGGCAGACTGTTTATCGCTGTTTTATGTAAAATATATTTAAAAATTAAAGTAAAATCCTTCATCATCGAATTCGGTATTAAAAATTAGGGTGAAAGAAGTGTCGGACAGAAAATTCTTTTTAAAATAGGGAGAATCGAACCCCATCTGTTGAGTGATTAGAAAAAACGGCTATTGTCTATCATGAAAATGATCAACCCTTTTTGAAACAACAAATAAAATCTTATATGACAATATCATATTAGAATTTGGACTTGAGGTAGAAGAATATTCTAACTAAATATATAAATTTGAGAATATTTCAAAAACTAGAGCTAATTTTAAAATTTGGTGTTCACACTCGTGATATTCATCCTAAAATCTATCAGAATTGATATGTCACATGCCCGATGCATTTTTATTGTTGTACTGTGTTATTTATTATAATAAATAATTATTTGCAGATAAAGATTAATGTTTGATAAAATTTTGTGTTTTTCAAAGAAAAATCTGATATTTCTTAGCCATGAAATGGTCAGGTGTTCTCCACCACTTTGCAATTGATATTATTTTGACGTTTTTCTGCAATGGTTTTGACATTTCATATAATTTATTGCATTTTAAGACACCGGGTTAGCTTTGGAGCTGATACTGTTCTAAGTTTGTTGAGAATTTTAGAATATCCGTCCGTAAAATACCATTAGCGAAATAAGCGAAACACCCTTAAAATACCATTACCGAAATAACTTAAATACCATTATCCTTAAAATAGCGATACAGAAATAAATGAAATAGCATTACCCTTTAAATACAGTTACCTAAATAATGTAAAAAAGCGTCACCCTTACCGATAACCGAATCGTTTCTGTTACCAACCATGCTTAGAGAAGAACTTAAAAGTGAAAAAATTAACTAAATGTTTGAAAATTTAACTAAATAGAGACATTTTTATTTGACGAGTTTTTCAAATATGAACTGTTTGCTTTTGAATATTGTAAATATTTTTAACTAAAATAATGTTTTTCACCTTAAGCCCACTTCTCGTATCTCAGGAACTCAGGAACCAATACCATCTCAGATCTCAGGAACCAATCGTTGCATTTTCTTTGAACTTAATATATATCTTAGTTAGACCCAAAAACTACTTACTGTATGCAAAGTTTCAGCAAAATCGGTTCACGATTTCGGACACCGGGCAATAATGGGTTAGTGTAAATATGTTTCCCAAATGTCTACTCAAGAATAAAATAAAGTCAATAGTATTTACATGAATTTGCTTTTATTAAATTAATAATTTCAGCAGCAAGTTTTGTGGTTTTAACTTCATTTGTAGTTGGTTTTACATTTTTACAATAACTTTTATGTATGTTGTTTTAACCGCTCACTCAAACCTCGTTTTATGCGTTCCGCAAAAATCCGCATAAAACGATACACTAGCTTCATATAAGAACTACTGATTCGTTCCTAAATTAAAGCATTAAAATTCATAAAAAATCGCATAAAAAAATCATCAAAAATTTTTTATTTACTTAAAAAATAAGAATTTAGTAAAAATTAACAAATAAATAAGGAAAAACAAACAAGCATACATACAGAAAAAACCGGGGGAATATTACCTAAATGCTATGTAATTATACAACTACATAATTTTCAAGTTATTTTTACTAAGTTATAGTAAAATATGCACATTTTTTTTGTAAAACATATACAATCCTTGCAAAATATATACATGTGTAGTGGAAAATATCCGAAAAAATTCAATAGATTTTGCTATAAAATTGTAAAACTTACTTCGAATTTATGTAGTTGTATAATTACATATCACTTAGATAAAGTTCCCCCTGTTTTTTCTGCGTGTATAGTATTGAATCAGTATAAAAAAGAAAAAAAGAATAAAAATTTAAATTTAATTAATTTTTTTTATAAGATTTCATGTATCAGAATAACATTCAACCTGTTGATTGGTGGGCGCTGTAGTGTAATGGTTAGCGAGTTGGACTGTTACACATGAGGTTGCGGGTTTGATCCCCAGCGACCGCAACATCAATTTGGAAAAATAATATGTATAATTTTTCTATCCTTCATACATATCGCAGCGTCTACCTTCGGTGTTCCAATAGCACTTAACCCCACCGAAATAAAATAATATAACAGGGCTATGAACCAAACAGCTTCAACAAAGTTCGCCAACTCACCATCAGATGCTGCACAACAACTGTTCTAAAAAAATTCAACATCTCGCACAATTACAGTGTTGCCATATTTGAAGCCCTTCATCTTTCACCACCTTTCATCTCCAGAGAAAGCAACACTTTAATTTATAGGAAGAATTTCTGGAGTGTTGCTTCTTTTTTTTAATAAAAGGCGCGCACGTACAGTTTTAAGCTGAGACTTGTTACCGGTGGCGATGTAACTATATAGACTAATATCAGTGTTGCGAACTGTTTAAAATTTAAACGTGCAATAATAACGCAAAAAAAAATAAACGAAAATTTCAAAACCGCATAAATTTGAGTTCGCATAAAACGAGGTTTGAGTGTAATTAAATTTATTTTACAGGTTTACAATAATTTGTATGTCTGTTGTATTAATTTTATTTGTAGCTTTTTTAACAGTTAGAAATAACAACATATTACAGTTGACTTAAATGAAAATGCAGTTATTTTAACTGTCATTTGAACATAATTCTCTAAGTGCGCGAAAAAACCAAAAAATTTTCGTTTTTTACCACTCGCCACACCTTCCTTGAGAGCCCAACCTTGTAAGCATCGACGCAAACTTAAAGAAAATTGGAAGGTGTATGTGCTTAACCCTCTAACCGGCCTAAGCTTTTTTGTAATGAAATTTATACCATGTGTTCCTCACGAAAAATAAACAATATGTTCTTTTGCAAAATTTTTTTTCGTTGCCTACTTTAGGCGATATGGGCCAAAATAGTTTAAAGGTGAATCTCGAAAACTAGCAAATAAAAATTACTAGATTTAGGCACAAATTACTCCTCTTACCAAGATGTAATTGCAATAAAAAAATTACATTTTTTGTGCTGTTACTTAAGAGGATGTAGCGATTTTCGTTTTTCGAAAAACGCGAAATTGAGCGAAAATGCACCAAAACTTCTATATATATTATTCAAACTTTTAAACTTTGCTACCTATACCAAATATTATCTTTTTACCAAATTTCAGAAAAATCCGTCCATTCGTTTTGAAGTTAAGGCGATGTCCTTTAAAGGTATCCTTATGGAATCCTGTGCGTCCTTGGACCAAAGTAAGGAACTTTTTGCATAGACTAAGCTCCAATCTTACTTCATGGTCACTATCAATTATTTAAGTCAATTTAAATAAGTTTTTAAGATTTTTGAAAATTTTGGTTGTTTTAAAATATTTAATTTTTAAAATTTTACGAAATTTTATCTTTGACACTTTCTCGCTTCCAAACCGTGCATTGTATACAAAAAAATCTTCATTAAAATTTAATAAATTTTGTTTTCTGTTGAAAAAGGATAATTTCTTATTATTAAATACTCCTTTGGCGAATTTTTGGTCAATTTAATATACCCCGCCTGGAGGCGGGGTTGCCGGTTAGAGGGTTAAATTCGACACACCACAAACTAAGGAACGCCTCGGTGTATGTATTAGAGGGCTGAATGAATGTCTTACAAGACATTCTCTTGCATGCGCTGATGAGAGATTTGACGATTTTTAATACTAAATATAACAAAAATTGACCATTTTACTTATTTGTAGTTATTTACAAGATGTAAAAATTCAGATCATTACAAAAAAAAAAAAAAAAATGAAACAGAAAACAAAAAAAAATATTTTGGTGTTGTATAAGAAAGTGTTTTGTGAATGTCTTGCAAAACATTCATACTGGCCTCTACTATGTATAGTTTAAATTTGATTTTGCAATTTTAATTTCGTTTCAACTTTGTCGTTTAACTAAATACTTTAAATGACAACAACATCAATTTTTATTTGATATTTATATATGTACTTATGTATGTGCTAAATAATAATCAATATGAATATGTATGTATATTTTTATTCATTCAATACTTTTTATATTTATATAAATAAATATTTTGCTTTGCTTTTATTTTCTTTTATTATGGTGTTTTATAGTTATTTTCAATAATTTTATTTTTTGTTTTTTTTTTTAATTTTTGTTTTGTAGGTTGTTTTTTATTATATATTTTTTATTAAATATATAACAATTTTATATTTAAAGCACCGTAAGTAGTTTTTTACGTGGAAAAATTTCACTCGTTCTATAAACGCCTCTAAAGTTTATTTAAATTGTAAAAATTAATAATTTTATTATTTTATTAGAAAGACATAATCACAATAAACACAAAATGTCACCTTTTCACCAGAAAAATAATAGTCTTGTATATTAAATTTGAGTGAAAACAAAGTCTACACAATTTTCACGTGAAATCCATTGTCGTGAAAAATAATTTTTTTTATATGGAGTAAAACAGTTTTTTCACGTGAAACTCAAACAACTTACGGTGCTTAAGTTGTTTGAGTTTCACGTGAAAAAACTGTTATACGCCATATAAAAAAATTTTTTTTCACGACAATGAGTTCCACGTGAAAATTGTGTAGACTTTGTTTTCACGCAATTTTAATGTACAAGACTATTAATTTTCTTGGGAAAAAGTGACATTTTGTTTTTATTGTGATTGTGTCTTTGTTATAAAATTAAAAAATTGTTAAATTTTATAAAATAAATTGCAATTTGAGGCCTTTAAATTTCGAGTGAAATTTTTCCACTTGAAAAACAACTTACGGTGTTTAAGATTTAAAAATATTGGTGTTTATTATATAAAGTTTGGCATACAAACATGTATGAAAAATAAAATATAAAAGGTGCGTGTATGTAACCCTTAAAACAAAAAAATAATTCAATCATCAATAACAAACCAATTTTTAAAATTGAATTACGTTAAAAAATCTTATTTTCGATTACCGATTCAAAACAAGTTTTTATCCGTTTTTTTATTTTATTTCCAAACTAATTTTAGTTTAATATCCCAACAAAAAAATATGGAGTATAAACTTCAGAAAGCATGAGCATTTTATATAGATCCGAAAAAAGAATACGCTAAAATAAAATAATACAACTAACACGATACATAGAAACTTGATGCACACATATACTTTCCACTGAAAATTTGTTAAATTTACAAAGGCATCGTATCTTTCCACACACGAACTCATATACGATCATATACCCATATATTAGGTCTTATATGACCATTTTCACCCGGGCGCACTGTTTTTTTTTTTTTTTTTATTAAAATAATTATAAATAAAAACATCGAACTAGAGGCTGAAAAACTGCTCTCACTTTTGAAAACCTGTGAAAAAGTTCGAAAAAAACAAATTGTCTTTTCTTTGAAAACAAAATAATAACTTTGAATTAAAATTAATACAATACATATTTCCATGTCATTCAAGACAAGGTTGCATTAGTTTTAAATCTCTGTTACACAACTCTCAGTTGAATTCTTTACATATTATTTATAACTTTTTACAATGATTCAATGAAGTCTCGTTGGAATTCGACAATTGAAACGTTTCATCGAATTGATGTAGTTTGTCATAAAATTTAATGAAACACTTTATATGATTTATTGAAAATTTGATACATCCAATGGAAAAGATTTATTAAAAAGAAGCTTCTTCATAAAATATAAGAAATTGTTCCTTCACTTTGTGAAGAAAACTTCATTAGTTTAGTGAAAACTCCCATTAAAACTCGTCTAATACAATTTTCTCTGCGTAAGTTAGCTCAAACTTTAAGTTATTTTATTTATTGTTAATGCCCTTAAAAAATGAAAAAAGACCAAGAATTTGACTTTTTAAAATATTCTTAGCCTAATAACATTCAGCAACAGTAGGTTAATTTTGCAAAGTAGGTTAATTTGTATTTTCAATTAACTAAAATTTAACTCAAATACTCATAGCTCAAAAACTTTTTATATCGATAGCACAATGTAAAAAGGCTCTTAATTAAGGAATGCAAAATCCCGCACTTTTTCATTTCCCGGGAAAGCGGGAAATTTATTGGAAATTCCCGGGATCCCGCAAGGGAAGTAAATTAGAAAATATTTTATAATTTAACAATTTTTATAAAGAAAATGTCTTAAAGGCCTCAAATTTTCATGATCATGAAAAAGCTCAGGTGGTTTTTCTTAGAATTTTCGTAGTGGGAAAGAATTAATTTTAAATTAGAAATTATTGTATGTAATACTGAATTTAGACTGAGCAAAAACCAGATGGTTTTTGTACAAAACTAAATTGTAAAAGCCAAGTCATTTACACTGGTTATTTAGTTTTTCTTTGTCACAAAACTTTTTTATTACACACTTTTCTTTATTTTTTTATTGTTAAATTAATGTAAAGAAAATATTAATACATTTAAAAACGAATAACAGAAGACATTCGTAAAAGAGAAAAAAATTTAGAAAATAATTTTAAAAAATTGCAAAAATTTTAGAAAATCCGAAAAATTTTAGAAAATTGGAAAAAAATTTAAAAATTATGGGAAATTTAACTTATACTGAATTTAGACTGAGCAAAAACTACCTAGTTTTCATACAAAACGTTTTTTTTTATATATGCATTTTGACAACTAAAAGCTAGCAGGAGCCAAAAACCAGGTAGTTTTTCCTCGATCTAAATGCAGTATTACTTGAAAGTTTTTAAAAATCAATGGACAAATTTGTCTTTAATTCTGTACAGAATAAGTGCGATTAAAAATTTTTTTGTACAAACACTGTCTAATTGAGTGGTTTTCTTAAAAAATATATTTTTTAACAGACTCTAAAAGGAACTCAAAGAGTTCGATCAAGTATACAAATTAATCGGTGTGTTCGTTTACTCGAAAATCTTACTACATTTACTACAATTGTTGTTTTGTTTACTTTTTGAATTTTTCCAGTTGCGGTAAAATTAGCAAATTGTAGTAAGTAAACGAACAAGCCTAATGTAAAATTTTTACTATTTTCAAAACATTGGAAAATTTTGCATAAGAAAATTTGAAATAATTAACTTTATTATTTAAACTGCATTTTTTGAAATCCCGGGATTCCCGGTCCAAATTCCCGGGAATGCGGGAAATGAAAAATGCTTAATTTCCCGGGAATCCCGGGACGGGAAATCCCGGGATGCATTCCCTAGTGAGAGTGAGTAGGTACACATATGGTCAAAATAATAAGTACAGCCTGAAATATTTTCTTTAAAGGCTCGTAGCCGAAAATTTATTTAAATTAAAAGAAAAAACAAATACTATTGTGTTTTGTTTTAACCACGGATTAATACCAGATGTGAAAATCATGACAGGTTTCAAAAAGTATTCTCGCATTTTTTATATATATCTTTCTATTTTTAGATTATTGTGCTTTATCGTTTGTGTGTGTTTTTTTTTAAATTTTTGCGTTTTGTTTTGCTCATTTTCTTTCCGCCATATTTCCCAAATCAGCTGATTCATATCTGGTATAATTTGCGGTTACAGTAATTTTGACTTAGCTGCACAACCAACTTTTGCAAGAATTTTTATGCAGGTAAGCCAAAAACGCAGCTAAGTCAAATTGTTTACCTGCCTTAATGTGCAGGTATACCAATACAGACTGAAAGCAAATGAAGCTAATGATGACAACTTTGTGCTTTGCACCAGATCTTGCAATTTGTATGGTTAAAAAACGACTAAAGTAGGATATTTTTGTCACGAACAAAGTTGACAACACATTTATTTTGTGTGTTTTTTTCCTAGAATTTAAAAACAAAGCAAAACACAAGAGGCAGCTAAAGGTGATATTTTTTATGAAAATAATGTAAAACTGCCTAAAATATGAGGCAGTTATCTTAAATGTGTAGGTAAAAAAAGTGCACTTAAAAAAGACAATTGCGTACATAATTTTGTAAAAAAGAAACAAAACCAAAATTTTGTGCAGTTATAGCAAATGTGCACTTAAGAGAAAGGCAGTTAAATCAAAACTACTGTATAACATTAGAAATAAAATAAATACTAAAACAATAACAAAAAACAAAAATTAAATTCAGTCTTGTTCAAAAAGTAATTAATCAAAAAACATTGAACAAAATAATAAGTACATTTAGTTATGTAAAACAAGCAAAACAGTAACAAATTCAAGTTTTTTCTGCTAAATTGAGTGATTTTAGCTGAGTTTCGGTAAAAGCCGGTATATCCACTATTATTTTGTTGACTCTTTTTGGCATGCTGGCAATAAGCTTCCTGCAGGTCTTTACTGGTATTTCATACCAAGTTTTTTGAACAAAATTCCGTCTGCTCCGGACCAATTGGAATGACTTCTTGCAAACGCCAACCTAGCCTTTAAATTTTTTTTGTCTAAGTAAAGGGACTCTTCTGGCTATCCGTCCTGGTAAATGAGCTTCTTGTAGACCACGACGAACCGTTCGTGATGAAATTTAATTTCCAATATCTGCTGAAATCGCTCTTGAACACACAAATGGGTCCTTCTTCGCAAGAGTTAGAATACGGATATCTGTTGTTTTTGAAGTTTCTTGGGTCTTCTGCGAGTTTCGACGGGATTTTGTGCAAAAAATAGCGACCAATTAATAATTTCTGTTATAGAACGAAGACTTTGGCCACTTTCTCCTAGTCTTGAAACAATTTTTCTCTCCTCCGGAGAACAATGACTTTTTCGACCCATCGCTGATTTTTTTTTACTATATATGTCGTTATGAATAAAGATAAACAACAGTTAAATAACTAGACTTTCCAAAAAAACTAGAGAGACTGCGAAAATATTAAAGAATTCAGCAATATATTATTTCGACCAGTACAAAACTAACATAGAATGAAAACAACGGGGAAGCCCCAGTTTTGTTTTTACTTTTAAAAGCATTGCCATATTAAATTTATTTAAATAAAAAAGAATTGCCAAGTTTACTTTCCGTTAAAGTAACTAAATTAAACATAAAGAAAAAATAAGCAGGTGTACTTATTATTTTGACCATATTTGTATATGAGCATATATGAACTCACATATGCCCATATATGATCATATACGGTCATATACCCATTTCTAACTAATTTTCAGTAGTTTTTGCAAAATTTTTACACACATTTTCTATTAATATAAGAAATGTTTCAATTTAAAAAATCTCAGATTCTGAAACTTCTCAACCTTTAGTTTCATTTATACGGCATGATGGGTTAGGGCAGAGGTGGCAAGACTTTTTTCGCTGCATGCCAGAAACGAAGAAATTTTTTTTTGGAAAAATTTCTCGCGTGCAACCTTAATTTTGCTTTTTTTAAAAATTTTTAAAATTTGGAAAATTTCTCTTAAAAACATCATTGCAGATGTACATATTTATCAGCGCTACGAATAACCACCATGAAATAACCCCAAAGGGAAAAATTAAATAACATTCAAGAAATGACGTAAAAATGTTTGACGGTAATTTAATTTTTGGGTGTTTATTTAATCTTTAAATATTGAAATTATTTCATTATGAAAAAATCCCCAATGAAATCAAATTAAAACAGTTTGGACATTATTGCCTTTTCATTTTTTTGGGGGGTTATTCCATTTTTGGTGGTTTTTTCATTTTATTAAAAAAAAAGTTAAATTAATCAATTATTTAAGTACGTAAGAAATTAGTTGAAAAATGTGCTTCGGGCAAAAATTTAATTTTTTTTTAAATAAATCGCGCGGTTTTTATCATCATAATAATGAATAAAAAGCAAATAATATGAATTTGAACAGAGAAATTTCTATTTCAGATGATATGGCTCTGCGAAACACGATCAAAACCCAATTTCAAATTCCAACAAAGGGGGTTATTTCATTATGAAACTTATTTTCAGCCTTTATTTCATTGAGGGTTATTTCGTAACACCTATTTTCCCTTTAAAAAAACTTAATTTTTTAGATCCAATTTTATTACAAATTTTTTCCATTTTTGTGAAATTTTCTGGTACTTTTTATTTCTCCGATTATGAGGCAATTTCTCATCGAAACATTTAAACTTCTTTCAATCTAGAAATTTAGAAATTTTCCCAGAATTTTCTGATAATCGAACTTGCGAGTTCTTTATTAACCATATTTCTTTAAACAAAATATGGTGGCAATACAGTTTTATTCATTTTAAAAACGATTTACAAGCTCTATGAAAAATTTCACCATTAAGGAGTTAAATCACACATTTTTGTAACGAAATTTAACATTTAACTGAATTTTTTGCCGGTCTTCTAATGGTTTAAATTTTTTGAAAATATCCAACAAAACGTCGCGTGCCACCTAAAATCCACTCGCGTGCCACAACTGACACGCGTGTCATAGTTTTGCCACCCCTGGGTTAGGGTGTAATACAGAAAAACAAATAATCGTTTAAAAGTTCTTTGCTTTCGTTCCAATCACTATAAATCGAATTAAAAGCTTGAAAGTTAAAAAGCACAAATACATTGCTTTGCCATTGAGGGAGCTTCAATCAAAGTAAAGGGCGGATTATGGGACCGTAAACGTAAATGTGATGTAACTGTACCGTGCCGTAGCTAAAAAGTACACTTATAGATATTTCATGTGGTTTTATATTTTATTCTAAATTTTTTCTTTTATTTGTTAATTTTTATTTATTATTTGTTGTTTGAATCAATTTTCTTTATTCATTTCATATTTTTTCCGACTAAAATCATTCAACTATTTCGATGCCGGATAGAAAATTCTGATATCAACAGAATGATCCGGCAATTACGTTTACATTTACGTGTTAGTAACCTTTCGTATACATTTCTTCTTGTGGTTTCGAAACAGCTGATTCGTTACAGATATGTTTACGGTTGGGTAACTCAGCCTTAAGTAACAACTATAACATAAAGGAAAATAATAGCTTTATTAAAAGCATGTGGTTTTCGTTGCAATATGAAATAGATAAGTAAAAATGTTTGAGTTTACTTCTCTAAATGTTTTTCTTTGAAAGTTAGCATATATACAAAAACTAAAATCTACATTATAACCTAGAGTGAACCCCATAAAGACAATCTGATGAAATTGTTTGGTTACACTAGAAAAACCATCAACCATTGGTTCTAGGAAAGTTTTTTCATAAGTTTTTTCTTTATTTGTTTTAAAATAAATTGTAAATTCTATTTGGAATTTGTTTTATCTTAAAACCGAACAAAAATAACACTCATTGTAACAATCTTCAAATCAACTAAAATCTACAATAAAATGTCAAAAAATAACTTTTATTTCTGCTCGAAAAAATAAAAGTCAGAAAATAACTTTTATTTTTGCCAAAAAAAAATCAAAAATTTAAAAAGCAAAGAATTTTTTGGAAGACTACTCCACAACGATCAATTCTTGAATCAGTTCTGAGAAATTTGCTTTCAATGTTTTTTTTATTTAAAAATTCAAAAATAACTGTTATTTTCGGTCCCTGCTTGAGTTAACTACGATTTTTTCTCTCTGTTATTAATCATAACCTGTAAGTAAATCTAACGAATTTTCAGAGAAAATATGCGTGTATGTCAAATTTCTATGTATTGTTGTAGTTATAACATATTTTTGCAGGGCTGTTGAAAGAACCTAATTCGCATTTAATATTTTGATTTAATTAAATTTTCAAACACGAAATTAATTTTACTTTTAAAAACCAATCTGCTTAACTATCTAAAATGTATATTTTTGTTATGCGGCATATGAGTTAAAAAAAAAAATCTTATGAAGGTATTGCAAAAATGGAATCCGCATAAAAAGAGACCCCACTTCCGCATAGCTGAAATGTAATTAAAAGTTTAAACAAAAAGTGAACACTATAAAACCACAAAACATACCGCCTCCAGCAGTATATAATTTTTAATTGCTAGGGCTCGGAAGTTCATGTATGTAAATACATATTTGTTGCCGTTAGCTGGAGAACAGCGTTAATCAAATATCTTTGAGAATCAACAAATTTGCAACAACGTGATATCGATTTGATAATGCATAGTTTTTGTATATTTTACTGTAAATATATTCTATCCTGCTGGCCTCATCGAATTTTTTCAATTTTTATTCTCTGTAATTTACTTGTAAAAATTTTGTCATTATCATATACAGTGCACGCTCGATAACGTGAACTAATTAAAACCAAGGGAGTTCACGTTAACAAAAGTGTTCACGTTTTCGAATGCCAAATACGTATAAAGAATATAAGCACATATACACATTAAAGTTCATATTTTATTGTTTATTTGTACATTCGTTTGTGCGCAACAGAAATAAATATCTTAGAAATAGATTGTTTTTTATATACATATAATATAATATATTATTTTTATTTAAAAAAATCAGTCATCTTTCTTTGTACTTTCTGCTTTTCTAGCAACTGAAACACAGCTTTCTCCGTCAGACGTCTCAGTACATTCAAATCACTTTGATCGACGTCTTCATGGCTAGCCCACTGTACCGCTTTGTTGAATATTTGGACTGCTTCACTTGGTTTAATTTTCTCCAGTTGTTCTGAGATGCAATCATCGTTGGATTCATCCTCCTCTTCAATATCGATATCGTTATCCGCAATGTCTACGTCTATATCATCGTTCCATTCTTGAACAATCGGTAACGTACATTCAATCTGAAATGCGCAGCGCTTTTCTTTTTCCAGGCCCGGAGAATGTATTGTTTACACATTTAAAAATCATTTGTCTTTTCCGGTTTATCCCACAAATGGTTGATTTAGCAACATTATATTTTTTTGCTAAGCACGTAACACTTGATCCTTTCGTCAAAAACTCGAGAATTTCTGCTTTTTGTTTTAATGTCAAGCACACAGGTTTTTTACAACTCATTTTTACGCAGCGAATATAAGGCGAAACGCGCAGTACAAGCCAAAATTGCGACTAAAATGATTTGTGTGTTACATTTACAAACGAAAAGCCAAATAACTTCCTATTAGGGGACTCCCAAGAAACAGAATTATGTATGTATTTGAAATCAAAGCTAACTATGAAACGTCTATTGTTCAAGTTATAGAGCTTTCTTGCTTTGTTCACGTTTTAGAGTAGTCAATGTACAAAAAAAATTGTTCACGTTTTGGGGTGTTCACGTTTTGGAGTGTTCACGTTATCGAGCGTGCACTGTATTATCAAATTTGTTAAAAGAAAATGCGATAATAGAAATAGAACGGAAAACATTCATTGTAAATATATATTTTCACATACAACATAATTAGGTTGTTCATAAGGGGTGTGCTATCTGTTGTATCGTTGTATCGTCCTAACAAAAAACAGAGTTGTTAAAATTTTTATTTGTGTTTAACAACGATTTTCTATTCAGTTTTCTATCGGTTAGCACACTCAAACATAGGACACTAAACATACGTAAAAATGTTGTATCGTGCTATTCTCAAATGTTGTATTTTTTCAATTTAATTTTTAACAACTCTGTTTTTTGTTAGGACGATACAACGATACAACAAATAGTACACCCCTTGTGAAAACCCTTAATATTCAAAATGTTAAAGAAAATCAATAATAAATTCATATTTTTTGATTTTAATAAATATTTTATGTACAAAAAATGCGATAATAAATGCATAAATTTCCGAGCCCTACTAATTACTTTCGGCACTATGACCAAGAATCTGTCAAAAGCTTTCAAGTCGGTTAAACGGTTTTAGAGATTTTTTTACTTTTGTATTTTATTTCAAAACTATGTTTCACATATTCATATTTAATCCAAATCGAAAATTTTACATTTTATAAAGCCTGGAATAAGCAGATGTAGACGTTGATTTCTATACAATACATTCAATGAGTTAAATAAGAATAGAACAACTCGTTCTTTGTCTAGAGAGAAATTCTTTTGAGAATAAATTTACCTCTATGTTAACGTTTTCTGAAAAATAGTTGATATTAATTTTGTCAGAATTGTTTCCAAGGAAGTTGGCCCAATTGGCTTCTGAAAAGACCTGCTAACTTACCTTAAGATAAACAGAATTTAGTGCTTAACCATAGCTATGAATGTCAAATTTATATGGAAATATCTGTGGTTAACATTTAACCTTGGTTATGTTGGAAATAAGTTACTCGTTGAGTTAAAATTTGCGAGTAGCACAGTGTTATTAATGTTTTCGTTTTACATCAAATTTCAGAATCCTTTAAAAAATCTCTTTTTAACATTTTTGTATTTTTTTGTCAATTACGATTATTCGATTAATCGTATTAAATTATTCGAATTATCCGCTATTCGAGAAATGGGCATTTAAAATTATACGAACAATTTTTTAACAAAATTTTCGATTAACCGACTAACAATTGAATGCCCTAGACGTTTTTGAAGTATCCAGAACACATCTTTCATTTTTGCATAGAATTGGAGACTGTTTTAATCGGTTTTCAACTATGCGATTTTTTTCGAAGCGCATCTACCGCATAAAAAATGTGTAAGTTCACTTGTTTTGAAGTAGATTTAAAGTAAAAAATCCATTATAAATCGGAATTTAACTATGTTTCTGTTATAGCTTTGCAGTTAACCCAATTTGCCATATTAATTGATTGTTTTGAATTGAGATTTTACAATTTAAATTTTTTTCTTGTATATCTATTTATAAATCATATTAAACAATATGTTATTTTAGTTTCAGTTCAAGAGATCCAAAAGTTTTGTTGTTTTAAAATATTTTTGTTTCAGTTATTTGTTATATTTCCGTAATGAAAAATTAAAATCCAAGGTTAATGCATATGGGTTTCCTCGCTAGATTATGAAAGCGGGTAATCCCGCAAATATTTTAGGACAAAAGAAAAAAAATTTCCAAATATTATTTATAACTTTTCTACTTTTCTTTACTGAGCGGTCCATATTATAGAAATGTTGATCTAGATAATAACCACTACATAATTGGTAAGAACAATGTCAAAACCCCCACATTGGGCCAAAAATTATATTCGGAACTTTGTACTGGCACAGTAGCTATATATACAGACGACACAGCAATTGCTGCAACAAGCCAATGTCCAACGGAAGCTTCGATCTTTGTTCAGAATGACACTAATCTTCTTGAAAAATGGCTTAGAAAGTGGAATATAAAAATAAATTCTGATAAGACCAGCCACATCACATTCACATTAAGAAAACAATATTGTTCTTCATTGTATATAAATGGAGATGAAATCCCGAAACAAAATAAAGTTAAATATCTTGGTACGTCATTGGATAGAGGACTTACAAGCTAAACGACAACAACTAAGATAAAAATTATACAGGCTACTGGGACCAAAACACAACTCAATTTAAACAATAAATTGGGAATATATAAAGTTACCCTAAAACCGATTTGGTCATATGGAATTCAACTATGGGGTACATCTAGCAAATCAAATGTTGACATACTAGAAAGATATCAGTCTAAAACATTAAGACTAATAACTAACGCTCCCTGGTTTGTGGCAAATAAAATTATTAAAAAAGATCTTGATGTTCCAACAGTCCACGAAGAAATACGTAGGCTTAGCGAAAACTATCTTCAAAGATTAAGCAACCATGTAAATCCTCTGGCTATTTCGCTCTTAGATGACAGTAACGAAACGAGAAGACTGAAACGTGTACACATGTTAGATTTACCTTTTAGAGGCTAATAAAATTATATTACAGTAGTTTTGATTTAACTGCCTTTTTCTTAAGTGCACATTTGCTATAACTGCACAAAATTTTGGTTTCGTTTCTATTTTACAAAATTATGTACGCAATTGTCTTCTTTAAGCGCACTTTTTGTACCTGCGCATTTAAGATAAGTGCCTCATATTTTTCGCAGTTTTACATTATTTTCATAAAAAAGATCACCGTTAGCTGCCTCTTGTGTTTTCCTTTGTTTTTCAATTCTAGGAAAAAAAACACACATAAAATAAATGTGTTGTCAACTTTTTTTGTGACAAAACTATCCTACTTTAGTCGTTTTTTAACCATAAAAATCGCAAGATCTGGTGCAAAGCACAATGTTTTCATCATTAGCTTCATTTGTTTTGTTTGTTTTCAGTCTGCATTGGTATACCTGTACATTGAGGCAGGTAAACAATTTGACTTAACTGCGTTTTTGGCTTACCGGCACAAAAATTCTTGCAAAAGTTGGTTGTGCAGCTAAGTCAAAATTACTGTATAAATATGCATGTAAATAATTATTAACTATAAGACTTTTTATATAGTTCAATGGAACTTCATAACTCCTGTTATGTAATAAATAATTTATCAAATTTGCTTATTGTCTTAGGATAGATTGCAAATAAAGAATAAAAATTAAAAAAAAAGATACAGCTGTCATCTACACAAGCTTAAGTTCTAACGATTCTCTAAAATACTTTAACCGGGGCTAAGGGAGGTTTGAGGGTTCATAATCACGTGAAAATGCCCATATGCATTGACCTTGCATGCATATTCTACTCAAGCACGGTGTAAAAAAGAACGAAAAAACTACATTTAATAAATTGTTTTGATTTTCCTTTTTTTATATTTTTATAGATCAACTTGAAACCTCCGTTTTTTAAAGCACATTACTAAAGAAAATTATTAAATATTAACAATAATAAAAATATTGCGTTAAGAATTTTTTTTTTTAAATATATATTCCAAGAGTATGTATGTTGTAGTTTCTTTAGTGGTTTTCCCTTTCTGTTTTTTTTTTTTTTTAATTTTTAAAATTTGTATTTTATTAAAATTTTTGGTTTTACATTTTGTATTTTGTTTGTTTTATTTAAAGTAATTTTAAAGTAATTTCGTTATCAGGTTATTTTTAAGTAATTTTTAATCTTAATTAACTAATTTCGTTTTTGATGTTTAACTTTTTATATCATTTTGTTTTAAAAAAACTAGAATATATAATTGGTTTTGTGGTTGTAAATTTTCATTATTTTTTCTGTATTTTGTTGCTGTAAAAGCTTTGTGTTTATTAGTATTGCAGTTAGTAGTTGTTGTAGTAGTAGTGGTATAATGTTGGTTTGTGAAAATTGTGTACGCTGGGCTATCAGCTAAACTGTTAAATGTTGAAGTTCGAGGACTGCCTATCGGAATTTGTTTACATTTCGTCTAAGAAACTCGGCCATGTTTAGACCTAGTTCCCATATAAAGGTCCCCCAAATTTAGCTACTATGCTTGTTCGCATGTTACAGGTCGCAAACATGAAGATATTTGGTACAGTGATGCGTATGGGCATGGCCTATTAACTTTTTCAACTTCAACAAGGCATTTTCGAATTTCCTTTTAAGACGAGTATCTCGAATCTCATTTTACAAAGAATAAAGTTAGTGTTTTCCTGAGTAAAATGAGCCCTCATTTGTTAAAAATGGTTGAAAATTGAAAAATTTATGGTACTTTCTCTAAACAGTGAAAACCCGATTTTCTTTAGTTCAAGTAAAACTGTTTTTTTAAGCTTGCCGCAAATACTAACTCATAAAGGCTGGTTTACACTATAAGATTTTTGGAAAAATTTTGCAAACTTGCCTATATGTTTTGCATGTGTGCTAAAGCAAAATCGTGCCGAAAATCTTATAGTAAGGGTATTCACGATGGTACATGTGCATATTTGCAATTTGCTAATTTGCTATGCAAATTGTAACATATCGTGAGCGTCTTTTTTAAGATCAATTGCATATTTGCTTTATGAGCTATTTTGTTCACTGCTGCTAACTTTTTTTTCTAAAAATATCGCTAAATCAAACTAAAAAATCACTAGAAAATAGCTGAAAATGGTAAAATATCGCTAGATTTGACAAGAAAATAGCTAAATTGGCAACAGTGATTTTGTTTACGTCAAAAGTAAAAATAAATCGTATTTTTGAGAAAATTTGTGAATCATAAAAATAATAATAAAATAATAAATAAAAAAAAATTTTATGTTAATAAAAAATCACAAGCAATTTTTCTATTTAATTTCTTATTTTATAAATCATAATATGGCGGCTGATATGTTAAAAACATATGTTTTGTTTTATTTGCAACTTATCTTATATGCAAAGTGATTTTTGCTAAAGGTTTTTTTTATTGCAAATGAAGAAAAATAAAGCAAATTGTAAATTCATACATTTTGTTGTTGTGTTGATGCAATCGTTGTTTTTTTGCAATCATTTGCAACGTTTGCATCCTTCGCAATACCCATCGTGAGTCCCCTTAGTGTAAACTAACCTTAAATGATATTTTTGCAAGTATCAAAAAAAGTATCGGTGTTATTAAAAAATTAATGCTTATTCACAATCATTGTAATAAGCATTGTAACATTGTAAATAGCATTGTAATTGTAGTGTCTTGGCATGCAATAAAATGATAGCAAGCAATTGTCAAAATGATTTCATCTCAAGTGAAGACACTCAATGTCAATTTTATTGCAATATCATGATATCGCTGACATGCAAGCGGCTCTTGTAATGATGCCTGCCATCAAATGTCACTTTTGGTTTAATTTCAATTTTGTAATAAAAAAAAAAAATAACAGAAAATGTGTTAAAAAATGATGGTAATGAGTTTAATTATTTATTATTTGCAGATAAAAATTAATATTTGATGAAATTTTGTGTTTTTCGAAGAAAAAACAATGATATTTCTTTGCCATGAAATGGTAAAGTATTCTCCACCACGGTGCAATTGATATCATTTTGACGTTTCTCTGCAATCGTTTTGACATTTCATATTATATAATTTATTGTATTTGAAGACACACCGGGTAAATAAACATAAATTTGGTTTTTATATGCAAGAATACAAAATATGCGGCAACAAAGAAGTCACGTTTGATTCGGATACAAATGATTTTTTTTTTCGAAAATTTAGGGACATTTTTATAGCCAGAACTAAGGACGCCACTTGTATCACACAAAAAAAATACTTAAGGGTATATTGCCTTGGCTGGCATAGGTAGCCCATATTTGTAGGGAATTAAGGAAAAAAGTTTTATTACACTAATAAAAAAAATCCCGTTCAAATAAGTCAAAATTGTGCTGGCGCAAATACATGTACTATTTGCCGTAATTTTAGCAGAATTTTTACCTATTTGTACGGGCTTTTTTAGAGAAAATAACAGATAAAATAGTTTAACAGACTTTTGAACTAACTTTTTTATGAGTGTACATATGCCGATAGGTAATTTTACCATGCCGTTTTATCTACTTAACAATGGGTGCGTTCGGCAGATACAATTTAATATTCAACAGTTCCACAACAGTTGTACAAATATCTGCTGAACGACCTGCTCACTAACCGCTCAGTCTGAGCGCTCAGGTAGTGCTGTCATATTTTGGTAGCGTAAAAAATGTTTGCTACTTTTGATCAATAAGTGATACATTTGTTGTTATTTATTTACGATAAAAATAGTTTTGTAAGAATGACAAATAAAAACATAGAAATATAATTCCAAAACAAAAATTTAAAAAAAAAGGAAACTATAGAAAAAATGTATATAAAAACAAAACAAAGAAAACATCGTTCAGCAGCAGTGTTGCCAACTCTTGAAGGCAGGAAAGCACCGTGAGCATTGTGAAAACGGGTAAAAAGGGTAAAAATTTAGCAAAAATGGGGTAAAAAAGCACGATATTAATTTTTTGAAAAATTTAAGTCAAGAATTTAAAAACACATTTTAGCTTTGTAAAATTGTGTAAAAAGGGTTCAAAAAATAACCAAAAATTTACCCCTTTTTGGCACCAAATTAATATTTCAAAATTTTCAAGTTTAAATATAACGAAGTTGCTATTTAAAATTGTACTACAAACATTGTGAAAAAATGTATTTTTTGTATAGTTCGTATAATTTTTTCTACGTTGACAGAAAATTGAATAAAAATTTAAAAAAACGAGAATAAATTCCAAAAATATAAATTGTACAAAAAGCACTAAAAGCACTGCCAGAAATCTGAAAAAGCACTGTAAATACCCGCTTTTTTTAAACGGGTATTTGTAAAATATCACCGGGTATGGGAAGGAAAAAAGCACCAAAAAATACCCGAAAAGCACTGAAATGGCAACACTGTTCAGCAGAGTAAGTAATCACAAAGCGCTACAAATCACCGGTATCAGTTTAAGGTTTCTCTGCCGAATGCTACCAATATAATTTCTACTTTTAAAATAGGCGATTCTTCGAAAAATAATTTAAAATTTTGAACGTCAACACTAAAATTTGTTTTCAATTATTTTAATTTTAAAAAAGAAAAAAAAAATATAATATTTAACAAAAAAACTAGTTTCATATGTTAAAAGGCATATAAAAAATTAGCGCGTTTCATCTGCGTATATATGTATGTATGAGTGCGGTAGTTATTGGTACATATGTACAAATATTGGCGAATGGCACACAAACGCCATCGGGAAGTAGATACTATCAAATTGTCTGCAATAGATCTGTAACAAATCCTGATATATTAATTATTCTAGCCTCTTATACAAATGAAGCTCTTTTATAATACTGCAAAACGTTTGTCTCAGTGGCATTTACCGAGTTCTATCGTCGGATGCAAAAAAATGATTCCATGTCAGTATTATTTACGCCCACATTATGAAAGTACATATGTATGTAAAAAAAAACTAAGATAAATAGACATCCCATTCTGCCATTCCTTTTAAAAAAGACGGAAACAAAAGTAATAAATGTTTTATTTTTCTTTAGGATAATTATTTATGTTGAGCCACATCCATCTTCAATGTTATGTTTCATGTCTTAACCATTCAAAGATTAACAAGTCCAGCATTCTCTTTTGCACATTCATATTAAAGTAACCAAAAGAAACATAACTCCAACAGAACCAAGAACTTTACAAGTCAACGCAGGGGTCTCCCATGGTCCTGATGAATGGCACAAAGATGTCAAATATAAAGATATAACAAAAGTTGCCAATATTATACACCAGATGTCAGGCATTTCCAAATAACGCTAACGAGTACTATTGAATAACGCTTATGAGTACTACCGGAAGTCGTTATTAAAATAATTTGACAAGAGAAAAATAAACACCCTACACTATAAATTTAGTTAATATAAATTTTATTTCCCGGTTTGCAACATTAAAATTTAAATATGAAAACAAAATAGTCGCGCAAACTAATTAACATTTTGTAACACAAAGTATGTTATTGTAACTGAAAATCAATTTTTTACAAAACGTAGGATTTCCAGTGTTTTGAGAAAAAACTATTTGCTTTTGCATTTAAATAAAATTCAGAATCCGACCGACCGGTTTCGGCAAAAAAACCCTATATTTGGCAACTTTTCGGAAAAATTGTGGCCAACAAATGCCGAAACATTTAAAATTCTTTTAAATATAATTTAGAGAAATACTAGAGGTAAATCAAAAACACATCTAAGAAAACTAGATTGTGAATGATTTCTGCTATTTAGAGAAGCTTATATTCCATCCATATCTGTTTTCTTCCCTCATCTAGAAGTGGCTTAACATAACGTCTTTTGTTAATTTTGTTTTCATAATAAATAGAATTGATTTTATTTAAAATTTAAGAACTTATTTTCATTTTTTTTTCTAATTACGTAATTTTAAAGAAAATGTTAACAAAAACTTTCGGTGTCTTCCGAATAAAGCGAATATTCGGTTTTGTTTATTGGTACTGACAAAGCCAGATTCCGGTCGGAATTTAAAAATTACACTGAAATCATAATTAGAATATTATAAGGCATATTATAGGTTTTTTCGGAATAGATTTGATTTCGCAAACTTTTTTCTGAAACAGTCCAAAACAAATTTTTTCTTTCGGAATTTGTTAAGGAAAATTTTGTGTTGAAAAAAAAATTTTTTTTTTTTAAATATCGACTATGCTACGGGCTTTATAGTGGTAATTCTTCTCAAGAAGGCGTAAAACAAAAAAAAAATCCTTTTTTTCGCGCTCAGAAACCAAAGTGGAATTGATGTTTAGAGTAGCTTTAACTCACAAAAATTATTTAAAGTGCTTTGTATATATTCCCTAAAATGTCTTTAACTATTTTACTTAAAAAAATATATATTAAAAAAAAATTTTATTGGTAAATTAAATAATTTTCAGATTTATAAGCGAAAAGTATTTTTTTATGAAAAATTAAAAAACTTCACTTTGATCGGCGATCCTACTTTTTTAACTAAAAATGGGATCTTCTATCAAAAATAGCAATTGGAACACATAATTATCACCAAAAAGTTTTCTTTTACTCTCCCTATAACAAATCCTAAACACAAACATTTAAAAAATGTTTCGGCTGAAATAATTTTTGTTCAACCTCAAGACCAAGCCAAACAATGAATGGTGTAGGGTAACATATTTGTTGTGATTTTTTTTATTTTAACAAAAGAAATTGTTTAATTTTTGTACAAACACATTTTAACACTTTGATGGTTATATATTCTTTAATGGTATAATTATTATTTATCTACACGCATTTTAACTATGTGTTTTATTTATAAAATTTGCAAAAACACTACAAAACCATGTATATTTTACAAAATTTTAAATTTTATTTAAAATTTTATTTTTTGTTTTTATTTTGATATTTTGATTAACAGCCATATTTGTTTAGAGAGAATTTTCAAAATAATGACACAAAAATGCAGTGACAATATCGCCATCTGTTGGAAATTTTTGGAACTAAACAGGGATGCATTTTGTTACATCTTTATATTTGACATCTTTGAATGGCAACATCAGCTTTTAATGCAACAGATGGCGCTGACTGCTGTTTTGTTTTTTCTAGCAATACTAGCTGTGTTTGTGCGGCAAGCTATCAAAGTTGACTCATGTCATTCCCATACAAATTTGGCATTAGTAACGTTGAGAGTTAACATTAAACGTTGGCTAATGTCAAATTTATATGAGAATGACATATGCTTACGTTGATAGCTTGTCGAACAAACACAGCTACTGTTTTATTTTATTGGGGAGCAGTGTTGCCCAAAAAGTTTTAGCTTATTCCCATTTTAAATGTTTAAATCCCCAATGTTATACCTACCCAATTCATTTTAATTTAAACAAAAACTCAAAAAAAAGAGCTAAGTTAGCATCGCTCTTAAGTTCAGAAAATTATTAACAAATGAGTGAGCAAATTAAATAAATTTGAATATTTTACGAAGAAATATTTACGTTTTCACTCGAACTATAAAGGCCTCAAATCTTTGTTAAAATTAAGAAACTAAAAACATTTTATTATACGAAAGACAATTAAGCTGAAATGTCACGGTTTCAAAATAAAAGTCGTATGTTAAATTTTCGAGAGAAAAAATTCTACACAATTTTCACACGGAGTTCAATGGTGAAGTCTTTTTTTTCTAAAATTTGGAAATCTAGTAAGGTGTAAGTTGTAGGGCTCATAAACTCTTTTGAACAATAAGTTTGCATAAGTCGAGTTTACACGATTTAGAAGGTACCCAGCAAAAATTTTTTGAACTGGTTACCTCTGAATCTGTTCTAGAACTGGTCTTTTTACCACCGGTTCCATGGAACAGGTTCCAGAACTGATTCCTGGTAGTCAAAATGTAACATTTCACTGTCGCAGAACCAGTTCTATAACTGGTTCTAGAACCGGTTCCAAAGCAACCAGTTATAGTTTGGAGGAAAAGAACCTGTTGCTTTTGGGACAAACTCAAGCAAAAACGAGTAAAAAGGTTAAAGTCGGGCATGCCGACTATACAATACCCTACACCAGTCTGGTGTATTGTTTGGATCCGAAATTCGAATGGGTTAAAATGGGGCTTATGTCAAAATTTTCTATAATGTGAGTCAGCGCACCAAATTTCATTAAAATATCTTAATATTTGCGACCTGCAGTTTGTAACCAAGCCAATTTTGGGGGGACCCTTATATGGCCACTAGTTCTAAACATGGACCGATGTTCACCAAAATCAATAGGCTTCGTATAAACAGTATAATTTTGGTAGGACCCTTATATGGGCACTAGGTCTAAGCATAGACCGATGTTCACCAAAATCAATAGGCTGCGTTATTGGGCCAATATAGGTCTGTGTACCAAATTTCATCAAAATATCTTAATATTTGCGACCTGCAGCGTATAAACATTATAATTTTGGTAGGACCCTTATATGGGCACTAGGTCTAAACATGGACCGATGTTCACCAAAATCAATAGGCTGCGTTATTGGGCCAATATAGGTCTGTGTACCAAATTTCATCAAAATATCTTAATATTTACGACCTGCAGCGTATAAACAGTATAATTTTGGTAGGACCCTTATATGGGCACTAGGTCTAAACATGGACCGATGTTCACCAAAATCAATAGGCTGCGTTATTGGGCTAACATAGGTCTGTGTACCAAATTTCGTCAAAATATCTTAATATTTACGACCTGCAGCGTATAAACAATATAATTTTGGTAGGACCCTTATATGGGCACTAGGTCTAAACATGGACCGATGTTCACCAAAATCAAACTTGTTCGTCCTTGGGCCAACATAGGTCTGCGTACCAAATTTCATCAAAATATCTTAATAGTTGCGACCTGTAGAGTGCGCACAAGATTGCACAAGACAGACGGACAGACGGACATCGTTAAATCGAAATAAAAAAAAATTCTGAACCGATCGGTATACTATAAGGTGGGTCTACGACCAATATTTTTTGGTGTTACAAACATCAGCACAAACTTATAATACCCTGACCACATAGTGGTGTAGGGTATAATCACCGATGATAGAACATAAAGTAGAACAGGTTGCATGCAAGTACAAGTTGTTCTACAACCGGTTCTTTGCATCCGACAATTTCGCTGGGTACATAAAAGGTTATATGAAAACCCCTGGTACTTTTCGAGCCTACACAAAATTTATTTTTTCTGAGTTCTGTTACATGAACAACTTCAGTATTTGGAAAATAGAAAATTGTTTCATTAATTATTGAGCTTGGTTGCTTTTCGTTATTTCAAATATTTGGAGAACATTTCCTCAATAATTCAAAGATTTTGTAGAAATTTTGAAATTCTTTAACAGACCTAATTTGATCGTCTTTAATTTGAAATAATACGCATATAATTTATACCAATATTCTTTTAATTTTGGGCCTAAAACTAAATCTTTAAAAATTTACAAATTTTTTAATCTGTCCGTAAAACGAAGTCGAAATCCCTAATTTGGGCCCAAATCCCCTTACCTAAAAACTCTGTAAAACCTCATTTGACATAAAAAAAATCTAGCGACATCTACAGTTTGTTTACAAAATTATCGATGTCAAAGATGTCAAATATAAAGATGTAACAAAATGCATCCCTGTTTAGTTCCAAAAATTCCCAACAGATGGCGATATTGTCACTGCATTTTTGTGTCATTATTTTGAAAATTCTCTCTAAACAAATATGGCTGTTAATCAAAATATCAAAATAAAAACAAAAAATAAAATTTTAAATAAAATTTAAAATTTTGTAAAATATACATGGTTTTGTAGTGTTTTTGCAAATTTTATAAATAAAACACATAGTTAAAATGCGTGTAGATAAATAATAATTATACCATTAAAGAATATATAACCATCAAAGTGTTAAAATGTGTTTGTACAAAAATTAAACAATTTCTTTTTGTTAAAATAAAAAAAATCACAACAAATATGTTACCCTACACCATTCATTGTTTGGCTTGGTCTTTAGGTTGAACAAAAATTATTTCAGCCGAAACATTTTTTAAATGTTTGTGTTTAGGATTTGTTATAGGGAGAGTAAAAGAAAACTTTTTGGTGATAATTATGTGTTCCAATTGCTATTTTTGATAGAAGATCCCATTTTTAGTTAAAAAAGTAGGATCGCCGATCAAAGTGAAGTTTTTTAATTTTTCATAAAAAAATACTTTTCGCTTATAAATCTGAAAATTATTTAATTTACCAATAAAATTTTTTTTAATATATATTTTTTTAAGTAAAATAGTTAAAGACATTTTAGGGAATATATACAAAGCACTTTAAATAATTTTTGTGAGTTAAAGCTACTCTAAACATCAATTCCACTTTGGTTTCTGAGCGCGAAAAAAAAGGATTTTTTTTTGTTTTACGCCTTCTTGAGAAGAATTACCACTATAAAGCCCGTAGCATAGTCGATATTTAAAAAAAAAAATTTTTTTTTTCAACACAAAATTTTCCTTAACAAATTCCGAAAGAAAAAATTTGTTTTCGACTGTTTCAGAAAAAAGTTTGCGAAATCAAATCTATTCCGAAAAAACCTATAATATGCCTTATAATATTCTAATTATGATTTCAGTGTAATTTTTAAATTCCGACCGGAATCTGGCTTTGTCAGTACCAATAAACAAAACCGAATATTCGCTTTATTCGGAAGACACCGAAAGTTTTTGTTAACATTTTCTTTAAAATTACGTAATTAGAAAAAAAAAATGAAAATAAGTTCTTAAATTTTAAATAAGATCAATTCTATTTATTATGAAAACAAAATTAACAAAAGACGTTATGTTAAGCCACTTCTAGATGAGGGAAGAAAACAGATATGGATGGAATATAAGCTTCTCTAAATAGCAGAAATCATTCACAATCTAGTTTTCTTAGATGTGTTTTTGATTTACCTCTAGTATTTCTCTAAATTATATTTAAAAGAATTTTAAATGTTTCGGCATTTGTTGGCCACAATTTTTCCGAAAAGTTGCCAAATATAGGGTTTTTTTGCCGAAACCGGTCGGTCGGATTCTGAATTTTATTTAAATGCAAAAGCAAATAGTTTTTTCTCAAAACACTGTAAATCCTACGTGTTGTAAAAAATTGATTTTCAGTTACAATAACATACTTTGTGTTACAAAATGTTAATTAGTTTGCGCGACTATTTTGTTTTCATATTTAAATTTTAATGTTGCAAACCGGGAAATAAAATTTATATTAACTAAATTTATAGTGTAGGGTGTTTATTTTTCTCTTGTCAAATTATTTTAATAACGACTTCCGGTAGTACTCATAAGCGTTATTCACGTCAAATATAAAGATATAACAAAAGTTGCCAATACAATACAAAACACCAGGTGGCATGCATTTTCAAATAACGCTAATGAGTACTATCGAATAACGCCTATGAGTACTACCGGAAGTCGTTATTAAAATAATTTGACAAGAGAAAAATAAACACCCTATACTATAAATTTAGTTAATATAAATTTTGCCTCCCGGTTTGCAACATTAAAATTTAAATATGAAAACAAAATAGTCGCGCAAACTTATTAACATTTTGTAACACAAAGTAAGACAAAGTATGGTATTGCAACTGAAATCAATTTTTTTACAAAAAGTAGGATTTCCAGTTTATTAATTCAATATATAACTATTTGCTTTGATTTTTTCCAATCCGAATAAATTTTATTTGAAACTTATTAAATACAGAAACATTTAAATAAAATTCAGAATCCAACCGAGCGGCTTCGGCAAAAACCATATATTTGGCAACTTTTCGGAAAAAATGTGGCCAACAAATGCCGAAACGTTTAAATTTGTTTTAAATATAATTTAGAGAAAAATACTAGAGGTAAATCAAAAACACATCAAAAAAAAAACTATATTGTGAATGATTTCTGCTATTTAGTGGCTTAACATAACGTCTTTTGTTAATTTTGTTTTCATTAATAAATATAATTGATCTCATTTAAAATTTAAGAAAGTATTTTTAGTTTTTCTTCTAATTATGTAACTCTAAGGAAAATGTTAACAAAAACTTTCGGTTTCGTCCGAAAAAAGCGAGGTTTCGGTCGGGTTTTAAAAATTACACTGAAATCATAATTAGAATATTATCAGGCATGTTGTAGGTTTTTTCGGAATTGATTTGATTTCACAATTTTACTTTCGCAAACTTTTTTCTAAAACAGTCCAAAAATTTTAGTTTTTTTTCGGAATTTGAAGTTTAAGTTTTTAAAGATAATTTTCTGTTGAAAAGAAAATGTCGACTATGCTACGGGCTTTATAGTGGTAATTAAAACGTTAAAATCTTCCCCAGAAGACGTAGAAAAAAAATCTTTTCAATTCACTTTCAGAAACCAAAGTGGAATTGATATTTAGAGCAGCTTTAACTTTATATAAACTGCATTGTATGTATTCCCTGAAATGTCTTTAACTATTTTACTAACAAAAATATATATTTAAAAACTTTTTATTGGTAAATTAAATAATTTTCAGAGTGATAACCGAAAAGTATTTTTTTCTGAAAAATTAAAAAACTTCACTTTGATCGGCGATCCTACTTTTTTTAACTAAAAATGGGAACTTTTACCAAAACTAGCAATTGAAACACAAAATTACCACCAAAAGTTTTCTTTTAACATTTAAGAATTTACGAAAAAAATCCTAAAGAAGCAAAAGTAAAACTTACGAAATAGTACTACTCAATCATATAATTTCATACGAAATATGTGGTAAACTTTAAATATGCGCACTAACAAATTTTTTTTAAGTGAAGTTACAAAAACACCATTCTTAACTTGTAATTAGCTATGATTATCTATTATATTTGGTCTAAAGATGCAAAAATATTTATTTTTGGAAAAGCAATTTACGTTTTCAATTTCCCATTCAAACGAAATTGAAGTCTGTGATATGCCTGTGTATTAGGGCGGGTCGATTTAAAAATCGCTCAACTGACAAGGAAAATCGTATTATAGGGATCAAAATAAGAAAATTTGCCCGAGGAACCATACCTCTAAAATGAATTCTGATGTCCCAACATTTGACCCGTAGGGTCAAATTTTCAAAAATCTCACTTTGACCCATTTAGAGTGCCCCAATCGAGTTCAAATGTATGACCGACCGCCACTAACTTTGGAGGGCCGACCCACCCATGCCAGTGGCACAACCCCTGGAACCTTCCTGGGGGGTTCCCCATACAAACATTTAAAAAAATCACCAATTTTGGCACTTTACAAATTGGTGCTCAAATGTCCCACAAATCTGGGTTTTAGGGAGAAACCATGGGAATCTTTCATTTTAGGTATAGGATATGTTCAGCGAACTTATGTAGAACACTACGTTGAACATTTTTATGGAACATTCTAACCCTCTAACTCTTCAATGAAAAGGAATTTCTTGGCCCCTTTTTAAAAAGGGACAAAAAAGACCCGTAAGTTGAAGAGTTAGAGGGTTAAAATGTTCCACAAAAATATTCCGCGTAGTGTTTTATGCAAGTGTCAATTTATTTCAAATCATCTTCTATTGCAGTTATTTTAATATTAATTTTAACAACATAATTCTCCGAGTTCTCTAATAAAAACTTATGAACTGAGATATTGCTGCATAAAAAAAAATTTCAAAATGTGTAATATTATATAAATGTAAAAATTAAGCTGAAACATAAATTCCAATTTCTATCACTACTTCCATAAACTTAATTTTTTTGATTTTGACACACTATAACAAATCCTAAGCACAAACATTTAAAAAAAAATTCAACTAAAATATTTAGTTGATCTCTTATTTTTAAGTAAATGAATGTTCCTTTTAGTTTGACTCTAGATCATAAATTAATATCACTTTCTGTTTAAATTATTTTCAAATCAAAGAAAGATGATACAATTTTTACAAGTAAATTACATAAATATATTTTTATTCTTTGTAATTTACTTGTAAAAATTTATCATCTTTCTTTGATTTGAAAATAATTTAAACAGAAAGTGATATTAATTTATGATCTAGAGTCAAACTAAAAGGAACATTCATTTACTTAAAATATTTTTAGTTCACCCAAAGACCAAGCCAAATAATGAATAGTGTTTTCATTTTTTTTATTTCAACAAAAAGAAATTGTTTTATTTTTGTACAAATATGTTTTAGCTCTTTTAATGTTATATATCCTTTTATGGCATAATCTACGCGAATTTAAACGATGTGTTTTATTTATAAAATTGCAAAAGAACTACAAAACCATAAATATTTCTCATAATATTAAATTTTATTTAAATTCTTTTTTGTTTTGATTTTGAAATTTTGATTAGCAGCCATATTTGTTTGGAGAGAATTTTTGAAATAAAAAATTACATAAAAATGCAGTTGACAGTCGCCATCTGTTGGAAATTTTTTGAACTAACTAGGTCAAAGACGTAAATATAAAGATGTAACAAAATGCATCCCTGTTTAGTTCCAAAAATTTCCAACAGATGGCGATGTTGGCACTGCATTTTTGTGTCATTATTTTAAAAATTCTCTCTAAAAAAATATGGCTGTTAATCAAAATATCAAAATCAAAACAAAAAATAAAAAATAAAAATTTATATAAAATTTTAAATTTTGAAAAATATTCATGGTTTTGTAGTGTTTTTGCAACTTTTATAAATAAAACACATAGTTAAAATTCGTGTAGATAAATAATAATTATACCATAAAAGAATATATAACCATCAAATTGTTAAAACGTATTTGTAAAAAATTAAACAATTTCTTTTTGTTGAAATAAAAACAAAATCACAACAAATATGTTACCCTACACCATTCATTGTTTGGCTTGGTCTTTTGGTTGAACTAAAAATATTTCAGTCGAAACATTTTTTAAATGTTTGTGTTTAGGATTTGTTATAGGGAGTAGGGAGTGAAAATAAAAAAAATTAAGTTATCGTGATAAAAATTTGAATTTATGTTTCAGCTAAACGTTTACATTTATATACTAGTATACGTTTAAAATTTTTTTTCTATCCAACAATATCTCAGTTCATAAAAGTATTTATTAGAGAACTCGGAGAATTATGTTGGTAAAATTAACATTAAAATAACTGCAATAGAGGATAATTTGAAATCAATTGACACTTGCAATCAAATTTATCAACACTTAGTTTTTTAATTCAGCTTTTTTCGGCTTCCATTTCAACTTAAATCTAATTTTACATTTCAGAGAAATTATGCTAAGAAAAATTCAAAAAAAAACTTTAAAAACTACATATTTTATATGTTACTGAAACGCAGAAGTTTTCGTTAGTTAAATTTCATAATTACCGATTAAAATTAAAATCCGATTAACATATTAACATATTTATGAAAAAGGATCTTTTTTTCGTTTCCATAAATTCTTAAAAGGTAAAAGAAAACTTTTTGGTGGTAATTTTGTGTTCTAATTGCTAGTTTTGATAGAAGATCCCATTTTTAGTTAAAAAAGTAGGATCGCCGATCAGAGTGAAGTTTTTTAATTTTTCAGAAAAAAGTACTTTTCCCTTATCAATCTGAAAATGATTTATTTTACCAATAAAAAGATTTTCTAATATATATTTTTTTAAGTAAAATAGTTAAAGACATTTTAGGGAATATATAGAAAGCACTTTAAATGCTTTTTGTGAGTTAAAGCTACTCTAAATATCAATTCAACTTTAGTTTCTGAAAGTTTAAAAAAATATTTTTTTTTTGTTCTACGTCTTCTAGAAAAGCTTTTAACATTATAATTACCACTATAAAGCCCGTCGATAAACCACTCGATATAAAGCATAGTCGATATTTAAAAAAAAATATTTTCTTTTCAACACAAAATTTTCTTTAACAACTTAAACTTCAAATTCCGAAATAAAAAAATTGTTTTGGACTGTTTTATAAAAAAGTTTGCGAAAGTTAAATTCCGAAATCAAATCTATTCCGAAAAAACCTATAACATGCCTGATAATATTCTAATTATGATTTCAGTGTAATTTTTAAATCCCGACCGAAATCTGGCTTTTGTCAGTACCAGTTTCTTTCACTGGGAAGAAACCGAAAGTTTTTGTTAACATTTTCCTTAAAATTACGTAATTAGAAAAAAAAACTGAAAATAAGTTCTTAAATTTTAAATGAGATCAATTCTATTTATTATGAAAACAAAATTAACAAAAGACGTTATGTTAAGCCAGGGAGGGAAGAAAACAGATATGGATGGAATATAAGCTTCTCTAAATAGCAGAAATCATTCACAATCTAGTTTTTTTGGATGTATTTTTGATTTACCTCGAGTATTTCTCTAAATTATATTTAAAAGAATTTTAAATGTTTCGGCATTTGTTGGCCACAATTTTTCCGAAAAATTGCCAAATATAGAGTTTTTTTTGCCGAAACCTGTCGGTCGGATTCTGAATTTTATTTAAATGCAAAAGCAAATAGTTTTTTCTATATTGAATTCAAAACACTGGAAATCCTACGTTTTGTAAAATATTGATTTTCAGTTACAATAACATACTTTGTGTTACAAAATGTTAATTAGTTTGCGTGACTATTTTGTTTTCATATTTAAATTTTAATGTTGCAAATCGAGAAATAAAATTTATATTAACTAAATTTATAGTGTAGGATGTTTATTTTTCTCTTGTCAAAATATTTTAATAACGACTTCCGGTAGTACTCATAGGCGTTATTCAATAGTACTCGTTAGCGTTATTTGGAAATTCCTGCCATATGGTGTATAATATTGGCAACTTTTGTTATATCTTTATATTTGACATCTTTGGCGATGTTGCATCACCATATTACAAGGGTGGGTACGGATTTGTCCGCGAGGGCCATATTGTGGTTTTCATAAATTATAAAGGGCCGCACCGTACAATAAAAAAAAGAAAACTACAAATCCGACTAATGTTTTTTTTTTGTTTGTAAAACAAAAACGGTTTTCAAATCCACCTATTCCAAAAAAAATCCGTCTCTTTAAAGGGACACTATGCACTAAAGGGTTAATGTGGACGATGATTACAAACTTAAAGCTGCCTACACACTAGGGAACATGGTTGAGGGAACAAAAAATATCAAAAAATTTTGTAAACACGAAATGCACGCTCTCAACACCCACACACACACAAACTCACTCACACATTCACAAAAAATGCTCTCTTTTTCTAAGTATGTTCCCTAGTGTGTAGGCAGCTTAAAGATTTAGTAAGTAATTTAAAGCTTCTCATAAATTAAAACGCCGACTTTTTCCCACACACCAATGCGGCGCAGTATTATAGGCAGCAGTAGCACGAATTTTAATAAACTTTTACTTGATTAATAAATTCTCAAACTAAATTTCTGACTAAAGTAAATTTTAAATTTCAACTCGCGCTTTTGATTATAAAACTCGCCCACTCAACAAAAAAAGTCTGTAATGGCTATTTAAACTTTTGATGTTATTACTGAAAAAACTATTATGCGCCCTTCGGTATATTTTGCTAATTGTAGAAACTCAAGCCTACTGATTTGTAGTATAATGAAATTAGTAGAAAAAATTATTAACCGCCCAGTCCCAATGTAAAAACGGTAATGACATATCATTATTTTTTGGACTACGAGTAATGACACCCACTTACCTTCTGCATTATTTTAAAACATATAATAATGAGTTACTGATAATGACTATTTTTATCATTATTTCAAATATTTCAAATTTTCTAGATGAAATCTATTTCTAGACTCAATGTTTTTTATACACTCTCTACGGGGAAAGGGACCGGTCCCAGATGACACGCAGGATAGGTCCCAAGGGGGCGGAGACCGGTCGCTGATCGGTCTTTTTGTTTGAAAGAGACATATCACTTTAACATGGCGTTGTCATTGGAAATGACCAATTGCCACAGTTTAGACACATTGTTGCAGTAAGGTGGTGTGTCTAAAAATAGCTTTTCAAATAAACTAATAAAAAATTAAGAATTAAAAATAATCTACTTGGCGTCGAAGTAAGGCTCGATAACACAACCTTCTGCTTGTAAGGCAAACGCTCTACCGTCTGAGCTAACGTTGCTTATGCGTGATGGCTGGCTGATGGTAAAGTTATATGTTTTTCGTTTCTGTTCAAATAAAAAAGTGAAAGAAAAAACAAACACACACACACAGCAAATAAAAAAACATGGAAAAAAAATAGAAAATAAAACAACATTAACACACACACAAATATGGTGGAAGTGTCTTGAATATGCCCCCCATTGACGGGTCATGGGATAGGTCCCTTAATGACAGTTGACTTGTTTTTTGCGTTGGACATAATTAAATTAAAAAATCAATTAAAAATTAGAAAACTACTTCAAAACCTCTGATAATATAAATAAAAATTTAAAAATTCCCCTTAAGTTACAAAGAAAAGTTAAATGAAATACCAATTGTTAAAACTAAAACAGCTTTAACATTAAAAAAACGTTGAAAATACAAAACTTAAAATTTCTTAGCAAAACATTATAGAAATTTAAAATAAGAGCTAAAATAAGCAAATCGTGAAAAAATAAAGTTAAAAATAAATAAAAGAGTAAAATAAATAAAAAATATTTTTAAAAATATGCCGCGAATTTTGTTTTTATTTAGGTATCGGTCAAGTTTTTTTAAAAGCAACAGTGAAAATAACGGATCAGAAAATACTTAGAAAATTAATTCATTTTCTATTGTTCATATTTGTACTAATTTAGTAATATGCCTTCGGTTGACCGGTCACGGGATAGGTCCTTGGAGGGCAATTGACTCCTCATTCCCCGTAGGGTATGTACTCACATATTTTTGATATTTTGTATGTTGGCGAGTAAGCTTACTTGTGTACAGCAGTTAGAGTTAGAGCTATTGACTGGCAATCTGTAGACCCAGGTTCGATTCCCGCACCAGCAAATTTCATTTAAAGAAAAAAATACAATTTTTTTTAGATAATTTATTTTTTTGAGAATCTATTTTTAGACTCATTATTTTTGTCAGTACTGGTAAGTACATAGGTAACGATATATTTTGCTGCACCACATCGAAAAATCAAAAAATATATCGTTACCCATGAACTTACCAGTACTGACAAAAATAATGAGTCTAAAAATGGATTTTGAAAAAAATAAATTATATAAAAAAAAATATATTTTATTGTATTTTTTTTAAATAAAATTTTCTGGTGCAGGAATCGAACCTGGGTCTACAGATTGCCAGTTAATAGCTCTACCATCTGAGCTATATCGACATGTAATATTTAATAGATAAAAACATATTTCACCTGCTGCACACAAGTAAACTTACTCGCCAACATACAAAAAATCAAAAAAAATATGTGGTTACATATATCCTTACCAATGTTTAAAAAATATTGAGTCTAAAAGGAGATTTCAAAAATTTGTTTGTCATGTATTTCTGAATGTCGACATTTTTCGTAAAAGAAGTGGAATTTGTTTTGTAAAGAATTAAGGGCCAGTTTTATAGTCAGAACTAAGATTGACTTTTGTCTTAAATACTTCTTAAGTAACAATTTTTTAACTAAAATGGCCATAAGGGCAAGATCGATTGTTCCTTCAAATATCTTTTAAGTAAGCAATTTTCAAATCGATCTTAGTTCCGAAAATATAATTGGCCCTAATTTTTATCTAAAAATTTTAGAAAAAAAAATTTAAAAACAAATTGCGAAATAAAATATTAAAAAAAAGTTTTTTACTAAAAAAAAACTAAATTTGAATTTCAACAAGGGCCGCACAAAAATCAGCAAAGGGCCGCATTTGCCCACCGTTGCTATATTATATGTCTCCGATAATAGATGAAATAGGTCTGTAGGAATGTACTTCTAAAGTTGTCAAAATACGAGTATAATAAAAAGTATTCGAACGAAGAATTCAAAAAAATTGTATAAATGCGAAAAATATTACAAAAACTGGGGAAAGTATAACAAAATGAGTCATAAGTAGGCCAACCAAAAAGAAGCCAGGGCATGTTTTTTATTTGAAGAGATAAAACAGTTTAGATTAAATACAAGTTCTGATCTTAAAAATATAAGAATTTTAAGCTATATTTGTTAGAGCTTTTTTTTGCTTATTTTATCTAATTTTGCTTGTTTTTGCTTATTTTGTAAATATTGGCTTATTTTTGCTATTTTCTTTGAAAAATAAGCTTATTTTAGCTTTTTTATGCGAAAATAGAGCATATTTTTGCTTTTTTTCAAAAAGTCAGTCATTTTTAAAATTATTTTAAGTCGACATAAATTTTTTTATTTAAAATTTGTTTTTTTAAATTTATTTTAAATTAAAAAATCTCTTGTTAAAATAAACTTTTTATTTTTTCAACCTGAATTCCAATAGTAAAAATATGACAATGATGATTTCCTTAGGCAAAAATGATTTTAGCACATTTAATTCTTTAATGCATTTCCCGATGAAAATAAGTTTAAGAATGTCAGAACTTTGTCTGATCCCTGAAGTTCCAAGGAATGTAGCATTGTATTAAATAAAAAATTTTAATTTTATGAGGATTTTAATGAAGAAGTGATGAAGTTTAAGGGCTTATTTTTGCATTTTAACTGCTTATTTTACTGTTTTTTTCGAGCTTTAAACATTGCTTTTGGTTGCCCTGGTCATAAGTAAACGTAACGTGTCGAATTAGCTGATTCAATCATACACAAGCGACTTCGGTACGTCATGCGCGGATCCAGGTAAAGATTTTGTGGTAGGAAGTTAGAGTGTCTGGATCCGCTCCTGTCCTACGTTAACGAAATGAGTACACAATACCCATATACATATATAAAAAGAATATTTTATTTTATATGACGGAAAAAGAGTGGAGCTACTATATTATATGTTACTATGTCTAGTTAGTTTTAAATGCATTTAGCGTGATAAAATATGATATTAGGTCCATTCGTTTACTTTTCTCAGTCAAATCCAATAAGTATTACTCAGTACAAACTTACAGAGAGTAAGACAAGATTTACTCTCAAAATAAAATCTTCCCAAACATATACGCGAAGAGAAAATTTGCAACAATTTGCAAGTTTGTAGATACAGCTGATTACAACACAAACTATACAAATAAATTTTAACTGGTCGCTATGGAAAACGATATTTTTTGATGTTAAATCTTAAGCAGAAACTTTTTAGAAGGTTTTCTTATATTTCCCATAATTTATTTTGAGAGTTTCATTGCTTTGAATTTCCATAAAATAACATAATTGTAAAATATTTTTTTTTTTGTTTTCAATAAATAAACATATGGGAAAATCTACGAAACAGGTCGATTTCAGATTTTAAAAATGAAAAATTTCAAATTAGTGGCACACATTTTTTCCTAGATTAACTTATTTAAAATGCATTATAAAGAAATAATCTGTTCGCGTGAATCGATTTTTTTGAGTGCTAAAAAAGTTATAAACAAAAACCCGCACACATTTTCGCTACTAAGTATTTTAAAATTTTTGAATTTTTTTGGCATGTGACTACACATTTTTAAGTAACCTTTCCGCGCTGAATCCGAATTTGATATCCAAATTTTTCCAACACATCTGGTTTTTGAGAAAATTGAGGTCAAAGTTAACAAAAACCTAATACTCTAAAAATTCAACTTTCAATGGACAGATAAAAAAACTTATGGTTAAAATCTGGATTATATAATATATATCGCCATTAGTATTGTTGTGTGTAAGTGCTAAAATTATCGGATTATCCGTTTCGTTTCTACATCACTTTTAGCTCCAAAAATCTATGAAAAGCTACAAAATTTAACCTAAAATGGCTCTGGATACCAAAACAATAGTACGATATATTTAGCACTTACACACAATAATAGTATTGCTGATACACACCGATCACGCAGGACTGCAACTAATTATTTCACAAACTGCGGATGTGCCCTCCAAAAAATATAAAATTTTATGTTCTTCACGCATAGACATGAAGAGATTATTATTCTCAATTCTTTTTTGTTTCTGAAGGCACACTAATTCAATTGGCCACATTTATTTTGTTTATTTGTCAGTTATATATCAGTATCAAAAAATTTTCAATTACATTGAGGTTGAAAGCGCAAAAATTAAAAATTTCTGAAATTATTCGTTATTCAAAAAACAGATTTACAGATTTTAAAGAATCTAATTGAGGGCACCTATTTTTTTTTAACATCTTAACATCAGAATTATTGTCCACCAAAGGTTTCCGCTTATGCTCAAAAAGTTATACCCAAAAGAGTTGAACAACTTTTGAAAGTTACAAGCAAAATTAGTGTAGTTTTTAATTGAGTAGATCACATTAAAAGTATAAATATTAAAATTTAAGGTGTCAGCCTGATACCATCAAAAATATATATTGTTATTAAAATGGTTTGCCCATATTTGCCCCGTAGATTTGCCCATACGTTTTAATATTTTTTCTGCTTGCAAATTCTTACTGCAGTAAAAATTTGCAAGAAAACGAAGAAGACGTAGAAACTCTCGTCATAGAACTGTCACCTTATGCTCTCTTTTTTCTTTCTGTTTACTGAGTATTTGTGTTAACGAACGCCATTCAGTAAAAATTTGTACAAATTTGTATAAATTACCCAGGAATTGAATGGAGCTATTGCTATTATTAGTTTATAGCAATTTGTACAAGTGTCCACACTAAAAATATGCGCTGGAAAGTAAATATGCACTAAAAACAAAAAAAAAATGTATCGATTTAAAAAATTATACTCCTACTTTTTTATGTATATAAAACACATAACTTGAGTCAGAAATGGATAAGAATTTTTATTTCAAGTAAAAATGAAATGTTAAAAAAATCTGGGGGGGCTAAATTATTTCTGGGGAGTGCTTAGCCCCCCCCCCCCCCTTCCAGACCGGCCTATCTACACCTATGGAGATAAAAAGGACTTTTTGCATCGATATGTAACAATGGACGAAACTTGGATTTGCCACTTCACTCCAGAGTCGAATGAAGATTGCCGAAACAGAGGCCAATGATAAATCATTATAAAAAAAGGTATCGAAATGTTAGAAAGGCGTTGGAGTGATTGTATCGCTCTTGAAGGAGACTATGTTGATGAATAAAGTCGAATTTTGGCACAAAAAAAAACGATGTTTTCTGGAATAACAGCTGTTTTTGGACTACGTTTAAAGGGCTCGTTAGCCATACGTAAACGTAACGGGACCGGCAGAAAATCTGCAGTTATAGATAAACGAAAACGTATCATATGTTTTTAACAAAAACTTTTAGTTTTATCACTCAATATTGTTTGTATTATCCCTTTTGAATAGTTTTTTTTGTTTTCAATTTTGTTTAGTAAACATATCATGCAATATCAGATGACACGTAAATAGGGAAAGAAAATCAAATTGCAACAGGTTCGTCCCGACCCGACTCGTTTCGTTTACGTAGAATAAGTGCTTCTGTGTATTTTCTATAGATAGGTTGAATCAGCCGATTCGTCACGTTACGTCACGTTATTTTTAATCATATTGTTACCACATCCAGATTTCCTAACTGTTGGAAGATCGCTAATATAATAAATGTTGGTAAGAAAAATCAACCTAAGTCACCGGAGGATTATAGACCCATAAGCATTCTTCCAGCAATATCTAAATCATTCGAACGTCTTCTCTCGAACCAAATTGTTGAACACTTGATATCCAATAACCTTCTTACTGAGGTCCAATCTGGTTATCGACCTGGTATGAGCTGTAGCACAGCATTACTAAAAGTTTTGGAAGATATTCGTCCGTCGTTTGATTTAGGTTATATCACAATCGTTGTTCTTATCGATTTTTCGAAAGCGTTTAATACAGTCAAACATGATGTCCTACTTATGAAGCTTTCAAAGTACTTTGGATTTAGCGATTGTGCATCTAAACTTATTGGGTCTTATCTATCTGACCGATATCAGAGAGTTATTTCTAAAAATAAAATTTCTTCCGTGAAGCCTATTTACTCTGGTGTACCAAAGGGCTCAATTCTTGGCCCAATACTCTTTAGTTTATTTATCAATGATATTGTACACTGCTGCACTAGTGCAAAAGTTCATCTTTATGCTGATGATGCACAAATATATTTATCTCGCCCTATCGGATTGATTGAGGACTTAGTATGTCGTCTAAATGAAGATTTACAGGAAATATGTCGATGGTCTTTGGACAATAACCTTTTAATTAATGCCTCAAAAACTCAAGCTCTTGCTATAAAAATTGGTGGTTGTAATAATGATATTGTGATGCAAAATCTGGTTGTGAAATATGTCAATGTTGTAAAAAATCTTGGATTCTTAATTATCTTGGTACTTAATTCTGATCTGAAGGATCACATTAATTATACAGTAATGAGAATGTACAACGTTCTTCGAAGGCTATGGCATTCTTCTGCATATATTTCGAGTGAAATGAAACTTAAACTTGTAAGGACATTAATTGTACCCATAATTACGTACGGCGCTATTGTATACGGTAATCTTGATGCGATATCATTAAATAAATTACAAATGACTATAAATAATTGTGCCAGATATGTTTACAACAAACGAAAATATGACAGAATATCTCAGTACTCCATAAATATTTTGGGATGCAGCTTACAAACGTATTTGAACATCCGTAATTTAACATTTTTACACAAAGTTATTTATTCGCAGAAACCAGAGTATTTATTTGAAAAGTTAACTATCTGTCAATCTAGTCGCACAGGCAATCTGGTTATGCCTTGTTATAACTATTTATTATCCTCAAGAATGTTCTTCCCATTAAAACCGATCGCAGTGTTTTGTTATTTTAAATGGCAGTTACTAATCATTTTAATAACTAAAAATTTTGTTTGACCTAGAATGTGTTATTTTTATTTTTTATTATTTATTTTAATTTTTGTTTTGTTCAATTCGAATTTTGTTTCTTTGATTATGTTATTTGAAGCCGACTTATATATTGTTAATAAGTTATTATTGCAATTAAAATTGTATTAATTATAAATTTAATTATGTTAATGTACAATTGTTCGATGTGTTTTAAGAGACTTTAAGTCTTGTTTGCACTAAAATAAAATAAATAAATAAATAACCAGTAATAAACATTTCTTAGAGATGGAGCATTATCACTAGGCCAACCAAAAAGAAGCCATAGCATGTTTTTTATTTGAAAAGATAGAAGAATTTGAATTGAATACAAGTTCTGATTTTAAAAATATAAGAATTTTAAGCTACATTTGTTAGTGCTTGTTTTTGCTGATATTGGTTAATTTAGCTTGCTTTTGCATATTTTGAAAATATTGGCTTATTCTTGCTATTTTCTTTTAAAAACTTAAGCTTATTTTAGCCTTTTTCTTTAAAAATAAAGCATATAGTCATCAAAGTAGCCAAAATCGAGTTTTCGATTATACTTCTGCGCCCAAAACTAACGATTTTATAACCGTTAAATTCAAATTAACGCACACTCAAATAAAAAAGGCTGTAAAAGTTACTGAAAAACTGTAATTTTACATAAAAATTAACTAATATTAGACCAGCAGATCGTTTAGCTAATTTTAGCAAAACGTGCCTGTAATTATTAGTAAAGTGAAAGTAGTAGAAAAAATTTGTAAAAGTCTTAAATTTAGTAAAATTTTAGTGAATTCAATTTGGAAATTGATTTGCTAAAATCAGCCAAATTTGTTACTAAATATTAGTAAAATTAATTTTATTGAAAAAATTTGTAAATTTTACTAAATATTTCTACAAATTATGTACGTTTTGTAAACACCTTCTAAAAAATAAAAATTTTAAGCTGGGCCGTATTGGGTTAATTGTTATAAAAATATTGTATGCCATATGAAATATATTTTAAATTCCTGTCCAAATCGGACCATAAATCATGGAATTATAAGCAAGTCCAACTTGGAAAAAAAAGTTACCCCAAATCTTTCTTTCACCAAGCTTGAAGAAGTTAAAACAAGCACAGCCTATTACCAAAATGAGTTAATGATGGTCTAAAATCCATCTGTCCGAATTTGTCAGCATATGCCTGCAAATCTTTCTTTCGTAATAAACACTTACCATTATAGAACAATTTTGCACTTAAAATCCCCACTGAACAAATTTGCCTTATACACCAATATCCAATTATTAATGCCATGTTGTTTGGTTGACCACACCTTACAAAAGCCATTTTTATAGCCCACAATTAACAGCTCACCCTTTTGATTCCATTCCAAAATAGTTACCAAATTTTTGGATGTATTCAATTTGAAACTTTGCCAAAGTCACTATGTCGCAGACGTGATGTTACTTTGCAATCCTTGATGTACACAAAATGCTACAATGGATAACCATCCTTACTGCCACCAGGATTTTGAACCTTATATAAAATTGTCATTTTCTTTTTTAATAATCAGAAATTTTCACACTTGAAATTAATTTTAAAAAACAAATATGTAAATAAAAACAAAACAAAAACTGTGCTGCCAAATTAAAACATTTTTATGCTATCACATCACAGGGCGCGAATTCCATAGACGATTGAAGTTAAGTTTACTTAGCGTCTTCACGAGACATTGATTTGTTTGCCCAAAAACTAATCGTCAGCAGAATAACGGGAAAAAATTTGTCCATTTGTTTTGGGTGGAGAATACGTAATTCATTATTTTTTGTTGGAGTAGGTCACAAACGAAACTATGTAGGTTATTTTGTAAAACGCAACGCCTTGCGTTGCGTTGAATTGTGTGTAAATTGTTACAAAAACAAGGCGTTGCGTTTTACAAAATAACCCCTATTTATTCTCATGTTTTCAATGTGTTTTTCACTAATTTTTTTCCAATAATAAAAAGTAAATTGCATTAAATTCAATAATAATACAAATTATTTCTTAACATTTCTTTATTTTTTAGTAATGCCACTAAGTAAAAATTAGATCTGGTATCGTGGTTGTTGTTACACATAGTTGTGAAAACAATTGTGCTGACAACGTTGTCTGAACAAGAACAAAACATGTGTAGACTACAAGTTAGGGGCACAGATCCGATCGGGCCCAAATTTTTACCACGGGTAAAAATTGTTATTGGGATTCCAAAAAAACTTTTTTTTGTCGGTCTGACCTATCTCGGTAGTTATTTCGGTTCAAGGTTCGAAGTTGCACTTGCTTATAACTCCATGATTTATGGTCGGATTTGGACATAATCAGGGAGTGAAAGAAATTTAAAAGATCTTTCATATGATATTCAAGATTTTTATAACAATTAACCCATTACGGCCCAGTTTAAAATTTTTCATTTTTACAAGGTTTTTTTACGAAAAGGGTTCTTTTAAGAATATTGCGTATGTAACAATATAATTTGTACCTATTAGTTTATTGTCGAGACACATCTTTTATTCAAGATATAGCTTCACCTTTTAAGCTATCAAACAACAAAGTTTTTAGGGATCAAACTTATACTCAAAAAAATTCATGTCAGTTATAAAGTTATATAAATATCTTCGACTAGAACCAAAAATAAGACCGAGTAGTTAATCCATTGAGAAACAAGAAATTTTTCAAGAGACTTTTTCATGGTAAGACTTTAGAATTTTGACGATTTCTGAAATACAATTGATAATTTCTGAAATGCAATTGATAAATCTGAAAAATAATTGATAAGTTCTGAAATACAATTGATAAAACTGAAATTCAATTGATTATTTCTGAAATACAATACTATTGATAAAACTTAAATTCAATTGATTATTTCTGATTATTGTATACTATTGATAAATCTGAAAAACAATTAATAAGTTCTGAAATAAAATGATAGTTTCTGAAATACAATTGGAAATGGTGTAGATGTACTTCTTTTTTAACAAAAACAGTAATGATTTTAACTAGAGATGGGCGCGTGACACGAAATTTTCGTGATTCACGTGTGATCGTGAGTTAAAATGATAGCACTCACGTGAGTCGTGCTTGAGCGTGGGTTAAAAAAATGTTCGTGAGTCGTGCGAGAGTAAATTTTTGTGCGTAAGTTTGCGTGATTATATTAAACCAGATTGCGATATTTTACAATTTTGGAAAAATTGCAGAGATCTTCCCCTCCTACAAATAATGTGTAGTCCAGTCAGTTCAGGTACTAGTGAACGGGTGTTTTCTACTTCTGCCAGAATTCTTATGTAAAGAAGAAATCGACTTCTTGTACAAAACGTTGAAAAAATTTTGTTCCTCCACAAAAATTTGGAATAACATGGAATAAATTTACAGTAACATTTAAACATTTAAAGTTATTTAAAAATATTATAAAATTAAATTAAAGCAATTAAATACGCTAAAATCCCAAAACCTAAACAACACATTATGAAAAATAATCTGTTAAAATCATGTCCCTATTCAAATTTTATTCTTGCCTAGAAATATTTGTTAAATTTAAGTACAAACTCAATGAGAACTTCTTGTTCTCGTCTAGGAGCGTTTCTAAACATTTAAAATATCAAAGAAAAAAACGAAAAAAATTAAAATTTGCTTTGTCATCTTCCAATTTAATACTCTGTTGTTTTGACAGATCTAGCAATGTAGTGACATCCATTCACGTATAATCAACAATAGAAAATAATAGGGGTTTTCATATAAACTCGTATTCTACTCGTAAACAGTGTAAACCTGGTATGTTTATGTCAAACTCCATACATAAAAAATATGGTTTATATTTATACAAGGTTTACAAGGCATTTACGAGTTTGTATGAAAACCCCTAATATGTTTCTAAAGTATCAGTAACATTTATATTTGCACAAGCACTTGCATATTAGTTAAATTTTTAACAACATTTTTTTATAGTTAAGCTAACTTTAATTCTAAATAAATAAAACTTATATTTAATAAAGAAAGTTTCCTTAAATAATTAAGATAAAAAATAAATTTCATATTTTTCGTGAGTATTTCGTGAGCGTGGATTCTTCGTGAGCGTGATTTAAAAAAAAAACGTTCGTGCGTGATTACTATTTTTCTTTCGTGAGCGTGAGTCAAAATTCGCTCACGCGCCCATTTCTAATTTTAACATTGAGTTGTCATAGGAGAGGAGTACTCCCACTTCAAAATTTCTTCAGTACTTTTTAAACGAGTGCTAAGGAATCTCTTTTTCATCAATTAAAATTGAAAAAAAAAATTCTTCGCAACAAAAAAAATATTTTTTTATTTTACAAAATATTTTTTATTGCCGCCACCGGGTATCGAACTTGCGACCTCAAGATTGCGGGTCTAACTGTCTACCGCCGAGCTATTCTTTGATATGAAAGTTGACTGGCATAAAAACACCACTTTGTCATTGCGAATTATGATGCTTTGTTATATTCAATAAAAGTGCAAAGCTGCACTGCAATTCAGTTTTGTTTTCAGTACTATTTAGTGCACAAAAAGCAATTTTTCATAATTTTTATTTTATATGTTTTTAAAAAATGAAAAATTAAAACAAAGTAAATTTAAATATTAAAAAAAAATGAAAAAAACAATAAAAAAAATAAATAAATAAAAAATTTTTTTTTAAATATTGGTCCCTCCAAATGATACCAAAATCACTTCTTAGGGTCACTTTTAGAGCAATTATTCTTTAGAAGCAATACTTAAGTGATGTTTTGGACGTTGCCCTGTGGGCCAGCATCGCCGTTTTTTGGCCAGGCAAAGGGAAAATATGTCTATATATTCAAAATCTAGGACTGTTGAACATTTTGTGAGTGACACATTGTATCATTGTGGTTACTCGTTGTTAGTTGGCGAGAGTTCAAAGTCAAAGTTTTTTTTTTAATTTTGTGACATTTTTTATTTTATAATGATACAATAAAAACATCATAAATAAACAATAATTTGTTTCAAAAACAATCTCAAATTATAAAACTGAAAATAGTTCTCAAAAAAAAAAAAAAAAAAAATAGAAACCTGTTAAGTATTTATAAAAAAGTAACAAAATTAATTAATTTTACATCAAAAATATGGGTTTTTTGAAAATCCTAAATTTAAAAAAAAAGCTCCAAAATGTTCCAAGAGATATATGAAAAACTTGAATGCCAATGTATTCCATAAAATGTCTTTTACCTAGGTTTTTGCGACCGTTCATAAACTTTCGAGATTTTGCCCTTTAACTGAAAAGTACCTTCAGGTCTCGCTGATTTCCAGCATTCCAGAGTTTTAGTAAAAACTAATAAATAGTACTAAAAATTACCTTAAATGAAGGTCCTGGTTTTCTTATACAGACTAGCCCCCTAAAGTCCACGTTTATGGGACATTTGAGTGCTAATTCTGAATGAGTACGAAATTATCCCTTAAACATATTTTAAGTTTTGACTTATTTCTGGCATTATTATTATTATTCTTTATTATTCTTTATTTCAGTCTATGGATATTGAATTGAAGTTAAATTTTCAACTTCGATGTCTTCAGAGACTTATCGTAGAATTTCATGACAAATATTTTTGCGGAACATTTTAACCCTCTAACTCCTCAACTTATGGGCCTTTTTCGGCATAAAACATAGGGCGAGACGAAAACTTTTAAAACGCCGATACACTTTCTTTGGTCCCTCTGCGAGAATTAGTTGTCATCAGAACCTTTTTTTGTTTTTTTTTTTACATGTAATTTATTTTCTAACGCATAACAACTTTAAATTTATGGCCGCCATATTGGATCCGCCATGTTGAATTTTTAAAATTTGGTTTCTGATTCGTAATCTCCTACCCAAAAACTTCCCCTGGTGGAAATTTGGAGTAAATCAGGCGACATAAGAAATTTAATGAAAAAATTGTTTGTCGCCATATTGGATCCGCCATTTTGAATTTCAAAATTTTAATTTCAGATTTTTAATCAGCGGATCCCTTTGTGATACCTTTGAGTCTCATATACTCAATATTCTAGTTTTGGCCAAAATTCGATGATGCTGGCCCACTGTGCGTTGTTCAGAATTAATTCTAAAAAAGCTGCAAAACTTACTAACGGATACTTGTGAAGCAGTGAAAAGCATTACTTCCAATTTTTTATGGGATTTTTTGCGTGATCGGTGCAACATCAATTAAAATATACTTGGTATTACACTCATAGAAAGAAATCTGTAAAAATATCAGAAAAAGCAGAAAAAATGCTGAAATTATATTTTTTGCTAAATACTAGTAAAACAAGAACAGGAAAAATAAAACTGTTAAATTTACAGAATTTTTGGTTGTATTTAAGTTAACTTTCAGTTAACTGAAAACAACAAATTGTACTGTAAAATCTGCAAAAATTTTGCATAATATTATGTAGTAGAATAAAAATAGGAAAAAACAAACTGTTATATCTACAAATTTTTGTTATTTTTAAGCTAACCTGAGTTGAATGCAAATAGCAGTCTATTCTGCTAAATTCAGCTGAAATATTTGATAAAAATATTGTAAACTGCTATATTTCAAGGCTCTAATTTTATTTGAATTTAAATGAAAATCGAAAAAAAACTTCGGAAATTTAAAATTTTTTTGTGATTTTTTAGGCCACTAATTATTTTGCAAAATTTTTAGTTGATTTTATCAGGTTAGTTTGTTATTTTCTATTAACAAAAATTTAACTCAAATATAACTAAAATTCTGTATATTTAACTGTTTTATTTTTGCTGTTCCTATCTTACTAATATATAGCAAAAATAATCTACTAATTACAGCAGTTTTTTCTGCAACATCATTTTTAACTAATTTTAGTAGTGCAAAAAGTGACAAAAAAAAATAAACAAAAATACAATTTTTGAAAGAAAAAAAAAAATAAATACATACATGCATGCATTAGGGTGACTTTTTCATTCTATGTAAAACAAAAGGTTTTCGATTTTTTTTAAATCAATGATTTCATTGTATTTACATATTTATAAAATATCTTTAATCTGCATTTATAATCATAAAATTTTTGTCCTACATTGTTATTAACTTTGTTTCAGTGCATTAAAATAAAATCAGTAGTCATGTTCATTCATTCGTCGCTGTTTCAGTGACGACTAAAAGCAAGAGTTACCGCTGAGAATTTTGAAAAAGTAGCACAAAGTCGTTTTTTCAAAATAAAATCGCACAAAAAGTCGTTTTTCAAAAAAAAAAAAAAAAAAAAGTCGCACACTTTTTTAACGCTTTTTCTTTGAACACATCCAACGAAAAGAAATTAACAATTCAAACAAAAAAAAAATAAGAAATCCATCGAAAAATTTATTGTTTTGAAAATTTGTTTTTGTACAAGTTCAGTAATGGGAACTCAGTCTTCTATTTCAGTATCTACCAAATTCGGAGTTGATGGCATCGAGTCACAGGTTTTGACTTTTAACTTATTGGTTAATTTAATTTTCATTAATCCCAATTTAGAAAAAATTCTTTACGCACACGCGCTGCTGTGAGGTTAGCTACACTTAAAATAAATTAGTACTAGTCTGTTTAAATGAGTTCTTATTCCATTGAACTAATTTTTATGTTATTTTGTCTTAAAATTTAGGATTAAACTAATATTTTTTATAATTGCAATTTTGCATAACTATTAATTTCATTCGTATTTGAACTAATTTTGAAAGCTAATTATTAGTAATTTTTGTGTTTCTTAATTGTAGAATTTTGCCAGCTAATTTAAATCACATTTGTTTTTAAATAATTGATGAAACTCACAGTGCGCACTATATTAAGTTTTAAATTAGCATTTGTGGTAAATTTGACAATTTTCTATGGATTTAACTTCAAAAATCTTGCTATTTTACAACGATAGCACATTAGTACTTAAACTGTGAATTCATACATTATATATATGGAGGCCGCTATTTTCCATATTTTTAATTTCATAATCAGAAAATACCTCATTTCTCGGAAGCTAAGCGAAATACAGCAAAGTGGCCAAAAATTCGTAAAAACTCCGTACCTATAAATTTCTCCTTAAACTACATTTACACACGAGAGAAAACTGCTATAGATAGAGCAAAAAACACCCATAATTTGCTTAAGTCATTCACAATAGAGCTATTTCGAAATGTATTTTACTATATCTCCAGTAATTTTTTCTCGCGTGCAAATGTGTCTTTATAATCTATATACATATCTATACTTTCAATAATAAATATGGTGATATATTGGGTCGGATCCGGAGTGTCCAAAAATCCAAATTTTAAGCGGTATTTTAATAGAAATTTTTTACACCAAGTAAAATTGCTGTTGAATTTAGCCTACATTTTTTACTTAAATTGCCCGATCAAAAAAACATTATATCTGGCATATGTAGTCATATCTCATTTGATATAGATCGACATATGATCTTATCCAAGTTCATCTTAAAATTGGGGTATCCAGTAATATCCAATCAGATCCCTCAAATATATTACAGGATTAAATTAGATCCAAATAGATCTCAAAATTGGGAGATCCAATAATATCCAATAATATCAAATTGAGATCCTGATAGATCCCAAAATATCCCATGGGATTAATTTACATCCAATTAGATGCAAACGGATAAGCTAATTTTGGCAGATCGACTTGGATAATTTGAGATCAAAATTTATCCTATGATATATTTGGAATTATTTAAATTTTAAAAAAATTTTAAAATTAACACAAAAAATTAAAAAAAAAACATTTATTATTTAAAAAATATTTATTTCATTAAAAAAAAACAAAAAAAAAAATGCCGTCGGCAGGATTTGAACCCACGTTGCTGGCGTTGTAGTCGGCCACTTAACTCACTCAGCCAAACACTGCTATACAACATCACTGACTATATGAGACAACATTGTTCGTGTTACTGAGTTATATATAATTATATAAATTAATATATATAGATGACTTAGAAAAAATAAATTAATAACATTCTTTCAAAAAAAAAAAACAAAAATTAAAAATCTTAAAGGTTTTCCACTGACGGAAATTTTTTGGTGAATAAGATAAAAAAAAATGTTTGTTGAAGGGTCACGGCACCGATTTCAAAAATCTAAATATCAAATGTATTTTAAATAAGGTATGACATATATAAGCTTAGCAATCCTTTGGAAAAAAATACTCTTATTCAACACTTTTCACAAATTGTTTTGTACAAAAAAAAAAATTATTTTGCTCTGGAAGAACTCAAATTCAGAACTTTAACGAAATTATTATATATTACGATATCTAATTATATATTTAAAATACTATTAATTGAAAACATAATTTGCAGATGCTGTTGACACAAAATAGTTTAACCTTTTTAAGATCTGTAAAAAAAAATATTTATAAGTAAATCAAGTTGAGTTAAAAAAAGTAAAAAAAAAAAAAATTTTTGTGCCCGAGCTGGGATTCGATAATAGTACCTCAGTCACATATATAATTATGTATGGTGTTATACATGACAATATATAATAACATATTAAAATATTATTAACCCGAGTAAAAAAGTTTTGATATAATCATATATTATTTTATGTAATTGCATATAGTAATTTGTGGTTACATATGGCCACATATGCTTTTAAATTCAAGCAGATATACTTTTATATAGTCATATGTTAGATATTTTTTCCTCAAAGGCTTTAATATGGAGACATATGCGATTTTATATTATTACATATTTGCCTACATATATATGTATGTGCTATATATAAGTACATAAAGTAACATATAAAATGGGGGAAAGTTTTTAGTTGATCTGTTATTTTTAAGTAAATGAATGTTATTATCATGATTTGATAATTTGATTTGAAAATAATTTAAACAGAAAGTGATATTAATTTATGATCTTGAGTCAAACTAAAAATAACATTCATTTACGTAACATATAAAAGATATAATTACATGTACGTTTATATATAATTTATTATGACACTATACATAATAATATAAAACTATGTGGATCCAAATAAGAAATATTTTATAATTTGTGTTAGTTATGATTATATATTGACGGATATGAACCCATATATAACTTAAACATATATCAATACATAGGCAATTTTTTCAAAGTGATTTTATATAAAAATATATAAGGTCCATATAAAACCGTATTGTATTATATTTGGTTCCATGTTATCAATGGTTTTGAACTAGTTTTAGATTTAGTAATTACTAGGGATTGGCGCGTGGCACGAAATGTTCCTGAGTCACGTTATTCACATGTGATAGTGAGTAATAATTACTATACTTAAGTGATTCGTGCGTGAGCGTGAGTAAGAATAACCCGTGCATGATTCTTGTGTGAGTGTATTTTTTGCATCATATGTTTTTTAGTAAATTTTACTGTTTTGCGTGAGAATTTTCTGATTGTAAGTTTTTAATATACTCATGTGTGCTGAGTAAGAAACGAAATGCTCGTGCGTGAGTAATTTGTTTTTGTTTAGGAGCATGACTCAAAAATGGCTTACGCACCCAAAAGATTAACAACACTGAAGCTTTAATACGAAATTCTCTATACTATAACGTACACTTGACTGATTTCTTATATCTTGGTTGTATACCATAATCCTATTAACTTTAAAATTTCAGTGTTGTTAACTTTATTTTAAAACTACTAAATTAAAAGAAATTTTTTTTTCATGTTTATTGCACGGTCATGATAAATCTGGATAAAAGTAATGGAAGATTTATGGAAATTATAAGATCTCCAGCAGGCCTGGGGTTAATCATTACATTTTGTAATTAATTACACATGCAATTACACAATTACATGTAATTGTAATTGAAAAAAAACTCATCTATAATTACATATTATTTGTAATTGCAATTCAAAAAAGAACATTGCAATTACAAGTAATTGAAATTTTTTTTTTATTTAAAAAAATAATTTTTGTATGTATATTGTTAGATATGGTCCTATATAATATGATAAAAAGTATAAGGTTAATATTTAGATATAATTGTATCAAACTATCTCCACTTTTATAACATTTTATATAATTTTATACAAAAAGATATAATTTGATGTAATTGGATGAGGACAAAATTCGGATACAATTGTATCGAATTGCATAAAATTGTATCAAATTATACCAAATTGTATACAATTGTATACAATTCGATACAATATAATACAATAAGACGTTCTCATTTTTCGGATATATTTATATCTAATTACATAAAAGATTATATATAATTAAATATAACTTCATATGGCTCCATATCATTTTTTTTTACTTGGGAATTCCAAGTTGCAGTAAACATAACTTTCAGGTGCTGTTGGCAGTAAATGGGTTAAGATCTGTAAAAAGAATATTTACAAGTAAATTAAGTTGAGTTAAATATAAATAAGTAAAAAAAAAAAATTTTTTTGTGCCCGAGCTGGGATTCGATAGTAGGGTCTCTCAGGTAATATGTGACTATATATAATTATATATTAAACATATAGAAAATATTACTGATGTGGGACCATATATAATCATATCTAAAATTACATTGTTAATCTTGCACCATATATGGAATAATATATAATCATATCTTATATCATTTGATATGCTTATATGCCACCATATGTGATCATATATTATGTTATATTTGATCATTTATAATTATATATGACAACAGATCTGTCATATCTCATTATGTATAGCATATATGGTTGATATCTAATTTTATAAAAGACAATATATAAAAATATATGGTTATATAAGGTACCACATAAGAAACATATGATTATATATGGCTATTCATGACAACGTATATACTCACATATTATAAGATAAAACAAGATATTACTATATACGACTAATAGGGTGGGTCGATTTAGCAATCGATATTGCGTACTTGATTTTTCGAAAGCTTTTAGCATGGGAAAAAAAAGTTCCTCTACGACATATCAAAAAAATCATTTTCGAAGCTCCCAAATTTAAATTTTTTGCAATTTTCTAATAAATCTAGATTAGCGCCATCTTGAGGTGGCTTTTTGAAACAACTAATAAAGTTGTAAACAATATATCATTACAACCTTTCCAGAAAGGTATTACTTATGAAAATCGGATAAAAAATGTGGCAACTAGAGGTAAAAGTATATAAGTAAAATTATTTTCTCCTTGTTGTCATCAACATCATTATCATCATTTCTCATCATTATCATCATTTCACCCTCAAGCAGAAAATAATTTTATTTATATACTTTTACCTCTAGTTGCCACATTTTCGATTTTCATAAGTAATAACCTTTCTGGAAAGGTTGTAATGTTATATTGTTTACAAATTTATTAGTTGTTTCAAAAAGCCACCTCAAGATGGCGCTAATCTAGCATTTATTAGAAAATTGCAAAAAATTTAAATTTGGGAGCCTCGAAAATGATTTTTTTTAACTTTTTTTCCCCATGCTAAAAGCTTTCGAAAAATCGAGTACGCAATATCGATTGCTAAATCGAACTACCCTATTAGTCGTATATAGTAATATCTTGTTTTATCTTATAATATGTATAATATGTAATGTAATATGTAATATTTTTATATATTGTCCTTTATAAAATTAGATATCAACCATATATGCTATACATAATGAGATATGACAGATCTGTTCTCATATATAATTATAAATGATCAAATATAACATAATATATGATCTCATATGGTGGCATATAAGCCATATATTTTGAGATATAGTTATATATGCCCTGTTATAAATTTTTTTTGGTTGTATGATGTAAGATATTTTTATATATGATTATATATTATATTAAATGATATAAGATATGATTATATATGATTCCATATATGGTGCAAGATTAACAATATAATTTTGGATATGGTTATATATGGTCCCACGTCAGTAATATTTTCTATGTGTTTAATATATAATTATATATAGGTCACATATTATCTGAGAGACCCTACTATCGAATCCCAACACGGGCACAAAAAAATTTTTTTTTTTTTTACTTTTTTCACTCAATTTAATTTACCTTGAAATATTCTTTTAACAGATCTTAAAAAAATTAACCCATTTACTGCCAACAGCACCTGAAAGTTATGTTTACTGCAACTTGGAATTAATAATATTTTAATATGTTATTATCAGGGCAAGGACTTTCATGCACCAAAAAATCGAAAATATGCGCTTAAAATATGCACTATAAAATGGAAAATATGCACTTAAATATGCATTTATAACGAAATATGCACTAAAAACCAAAAAATATGCAATTAAAAATAAATGTTTTGTTTTAATTTATTATTAAAAACTAACATAAACGTAAAAATTAAGGTATCGGTTACAATAAGCTTTTTCGTTTACTTACTACAAGTTACTATATTTACTACAGCTGGAAAAATTCAATACAAAAAGTAAACAAAACTTTGCAATTGTAGTAAAAGTAGTAAGAAATTCGAGTAAACGAACACACTGAATATGTCTTCAAACACACATAGTTAAATATATTTTTGTGTGTGGCATTTTACCTGAAAAAAACTTTATTATAAAATAGAACTTAAATATGTGTTCTATAAAATCGTACTCACTTTCGTAACTCAGAGAAAAAAGTGGCAGAAATTAATGCTCGGGGACAAGTTTCCTTAAAATAATTTTTATAAAATTTTTCAACTTTCTGTTTGTGAGCAATAACACCCGAAAACGTTAATTTAAAATTGCATCTATAAAAAATGTGTTAGTGGATGACAACGTATTGTATACTATGTGTTTCCCTTTCTAGTGTGTAGTGTTATATTACCAACAGAGCTTCCAAATAATTAATTCTTTAGAATTTTTTTTAGTTTTAAAGTATGAATTCTTAAATCGAATTTCATATTTAAAAATATTAAAAAATATGCAATAATGTGCAAAATATGCAAAAATATGCAATAAAAAGCATAAAATATGCAATAAAATATGCACTTAAAAGCAAAATATGCAAAAATATGCATTTATAACAAAATATGCAAAAATATGCAACAACAAATCGATGCCATTTTTTTGCAAATTCTTTGATTCGGAAAAGTATTTGGTCAAAATCATTTTTGGGCTACTGACTACAAACATGCATTTGCATGAAAGTCCTTGCCCTGGTTATTATATATTGTCATATATAACCCCACACATAATTATATATGTGACTGAAGTACTATTATCGAATCCCAGCTCGGGCACAAAAAAAAAATGTATTTTTTTACTTTTTTTAACTCAACTTGATTTACTTATAAATATTTTTTTTTACAGATCTTAAAAAGGTTACCCAAGTAAAAAAAATGATATGGAGCCATTTGAAGTTATATTTAATTATATATAATCTTTCATGTAATTAGATATAATTATATCCGAAAAATGAGAACATCTTATTGTATCGAGTTGTATACAATTGTATACAATTTGGTACAATTTGATACAATTTTATGCAATTCGATACAATTGTATCCGAATTTTGTCCTCATCCAATTACATCAAATTATATCTTTTTGTATAAAATTATATAAAATGTTATAAAAGTGGACATAGTTTGATACAATTATATCTAAATATTGACCTTATACTTTTGATCATATTATATATGACTAACAATATACAAAAATTATTTTTTTAAATAAAAAAGATATGCAATATCTGGAGATCAGACCTGGGGGATTTCAATTACAATTGCAAATAAATGTAATTGAAATAAAAAAAAACTCAATTACATTTCATGTAACTGTTATTGAAAATTTTCAATTACAAGTAATTGAAATAGTAAAAATTACTAAAAATATATGATGCAAAAAATAAACTCCTACACGAATCATGCACGGGTTATATATTCTTATTCACGCTCACGCACGAATCAAGTACGAATTATGTATTCTCAGACTCGCGCACGAATCACTTGAGTATAGTAATTATTACTCACGATCACGGGTGAATAACGTGACTTACGAACATTTCTAGTCATGCGCCAATCCCTAGTAATTACTAAATCTAAAACTAGTTCAAAATCATTGTTAATATAGAACCATATATAATATAATACGGTTTTATATGGACCTTATATATTTTTATATAAAATCACTTTGATATAATTGCTTATGTGGGATGATGTATAATTATAGATGATTTTATAAAGAACGTTATATTGTTATATATTAAAGAAATCATGAAATATTGTAGATATGGAACCATATTAAGTTATATATGGGTTCTTATTCGTCAATATATAATCATATCTAATACAAATTATGAAATATTTCTTATATGGCTCCACATAGAGTTTTATATTATTATGTATAGTGTCATACTAAATTATATATAAACGTATATGTAATTATATCTGTAATATATTACTTTATGTACTTATATATAGCACATGCAATTATATGTAGGCCTGTATGTAAAAATATAAAATCACATATGTCTCCATATTAAAACCTTTGAGGAAAAAATATCTAACATATGACTATATAAAAGTATATCTGCTTGAATTTTAAAGCATATGTGGCTATATGTAACTATAAGTTACTATATGCAATTACATAAAATAATATATGATTATATCAAAACTTTTTTACTCGGGTAAACCATTTTCTGTCAACAGAAATATATAATTAGATATCGTAATATATAATAATTTCGTTAAAGTTCTGAATTTGAGTTCTTGCAGAGCGAAATGATTTTTTTTGTAATATTTGTACATACAATTTTGGCAATATTTTAATTTTTGTACTCCTACTTTTAATACAAACAAAACAATTTGTGATTTGAATATTTTTTCCAAAGGATTGCTAAGCTTATATATGTCATACCTTATTTAAAATACATTTATATTACCTTTTAAATAACATGTATATTGCTCTTATCCCATTATTAATTTCGCAAATACAGACTGTTGATATTTAGATTTTTGAGCCATATAAATCGGTGCCTTGACCCTTCAACAAACATTTTTTTTATCTTATTCACCAAAAAATTTCCGTCAGTGGAAAACATTTAAGATTTTTAATTTTTGTTTTTTTGAAAGAATGTTATTAATTTATTTTTTTTAAGTCATCTATATTTATTTATATAATTATAAATAACTCAGTAACACGAACAATGTTGTCTCATATAGTCAGTGATGTTGTATAGCAGTGTTTGGATGAGTGAGTTAAGTGGCCGATTACAACGCCAGCAACCTGGGTTCAAATCCTGCCGACGGCATTTTTTTTTTTTTTTTTAATGAAATAAATATTTTTTAAATAATAAATGTTTTTTTTAATTTTTTGTGTTATTTTTTAATTTTTTTTAAAATTTAAATAATTCCAAATATATCATAGGATAAATTTTGATCTCAAATTATCCAATTCGATCTGCCAAAATTAGCTTATCCGTTTGCATCTAATTGGATGTAAATTAATCCCATGGGATATTTTGGGATCTATCAGGATCTTAATTTGATATTATTGGATATTATTGGATCTCCCAATTTTGAGATCTATTTGGATCTTATTTAATCCTGTAATATATTTGAGGGATCTGATTGGATATTACTGGATATTACTGGATACCCCAATTTTGAGATAAACTTGGATAAGATCATATGTCGATCTATATCAAATGAGATATGACTACATATGCTAGATATAATGTTTTTTTGATCGGGTATCTGGTTGTCGTCCACGCTATAAATGCATTTATCAGCACAATTTTTGTAGCAAAATAATTAAGTAAAACATTAGTTCAAAATTAGTTTAATACTGAAAAAATATAACTAATACTTTTGCTGAAAACGGAATTTCAGCAAAAAAAAATTGCTGAACACTCGTAGACTTGATATACAAGACGTTTTACTAATTTTTCTACTAACTTATTTTTTTTTTTGAGTTCATAAACATTTTACAAAAATCTTTTAATTTTCTAGATTTTTTCAAAATCCTCTTATTTTGAAAGTTTTGCTTGTAATGTTTGAATGATTCTTTTACGTTTCAATTTGTAATTTTTTAAGTGAAGTGAAAAGTAAAATTTTTTTAGATTTGTAACACATTTTTCATTTTAAACTCCCGATTTTTTTATGTGTTTGTTATAAACGTAATAATTTGTATAAAAATTTTTAAATGAGTTTGTTATATAAAAAGTTTGCTGTAACCGTATTAATATTTAAGTAAATACTTTGGGGCCAGAAAAATCGTCTGTTATTAAAAAAGTATGTTATAACTGCTGTTCGTTGTAAGTGAGCTCCACTGTAATAGTATTTTTTTAGTAAAATTTAGATTTAAAAAATATATTGGAAAATAAAAAATAAATGAAAATATTCAAATAAAAAGTTATGAAAATAATATACCTGAATTATATTAAAAGGTTTTTCCTTTGAAAAAACGCATATTAGACCGATAGTTTCCTCTTACTGTGACAATTATATGCATGTACCAAATGAAATTTAAAATATTTTGTGTTTATGATTTCTAATGACAATAAAACATTTCAGTGTTTATTTGCAAACTCAGAATGTATGGTATTATTAAAAACATATGTAACTAAAACTAGTATTTCAAAACTCGTATTTAAATTCAGTCTTGTGAAACAGTCTCTGCATAGTCTCAATAAACTATTAGGTCGAATTTTTAAAGATTATTGTTTTAGGAAGAAAAACAGGAAGCTGTAGGGTAGATGGGGGATCCTTCGCCAGTGGGGCATATACACTAATCCCATTTTTCTCCGATGTTAAGGGAGATAAAAATTGGAAAAAATATATTTTGTGCATTTTTCAATTACTTTTCCTTTACATCCACTTTGACGAATTTATATCACATGTGGTCGCAGACAGATGTGTTTTTTGGGTGCCAAAAAAATAATTGAAAGCAACTACATTTTGCAATAACTTCCTCAAATCGTGTGATAAAAAAATAATTTTTCATTATGGTAGACCTATGATCCTAAGCTTTCAGAAAATAATAATTTTATATTAATAAAAACTTAAAAAGTGTGAAAATATATTAATTTTATGTTAGTGCCTGTCTCTGGGACACAATCACCAGATGGCCCCTGGAGCTACGAAGAGTTGGTGCATCCCTACCTAAAATGCTCTATAAGGCTTTTCTATATGTTTAAAATATGTTTAATAGTATATTGGAACAATCGTGTTCATTCTTAAATTTATATTAATTATTCAGTTTTTTGTAATTTAATTTTTAATCATTATATTATAGTTTTAAATAATTTTTTTTTAATGTAGTGAAGATTTGTTGATTAAAAAGAATCATATACCTTAAAGAACTTATTCTAAATTATTTATTTCAGTCATTAAAACATTGACTTCGCCGTATTAACAATATTTTTTTGTTGAAATTGTATCTAGATCTTTTGGCGAATATCCCCCAAGTTTGGGGCAGTTACGCCAATTTGGGTTACTTTGAAAATCATTAAATTGGTGTCACTTGAAAATGCATTAATTGCCAACCATTGGTTCTAGGAAAGTTTTTTTCATAAGTTTTTTCTCTATTGGTTGTAAAATAAAAATTATAAATTCTATTTGGAATTTGTAATATTTCATCTTAAACCGAACAAAAATAAAACTCATCATTAAAAAAGTAATAGAAAATATGCAAATAATTAGAATAAAAATCATAGAAATTAAAGCCAAGATATGTAGATCTTCAATTTGAAGGTAATTTTTGAAAAATAATTAGGCGTTAAGAAATGACAGTGCTTTAAAAAAAAGTGGCGAAGGATCCCCCCTCTACCCTACTGGTACTGGAGTGACTCTTTGGCACCAGTACTTTACCAGATGATTTGCACCTCAATTCAATTTACAATTTTAAGTGTTTATTTGCAAACTCTGATTAAATGTAAAAAATAATAATTTCAAATCTCATATTTTAATTTAAGTATTTTTTTAAACAGTCTCTACATAGATCGCATTTAACTAGAACACAACTGTTTCAAAATGATTATTTTGAGAACTAGTTATGTAGTTACTAATCAAAAAACTAGCACGTTTAAGAACTAGTTCGACCATTCGCTACTGGGTAACTTTTGATCATACTCGAAATATTTTTGTTTGATTAGAAGCTTGTTCGTTTAATTACTACAACCCATGTGAAAATCGAAATATATATGAACATACATGATCATACATTGACTAGTATATGATCATGCATAGGCATACATGATCACCTACGTCAATGCATAGTTCAATGTACGACCATAGATTATCTCATATATTTCCATATATCTTCGGATCCGAAATGTATCTTATATAAGCATACATGAATTATATGTGAGCATATATGGTCATATATGAACATGTACAGTCACATGCCCTCAAATTTCGGATCCGAAGATATGTGGAAATACATGAGATAATGTATGGTCATACATTGAACTATGCATTGACGTATATGATCATGTATGCATATGCATGATCATATACTAGTCAATGTATGATCATGTATGTTCATATATATTTCGATTTTCACATGGGAAGTTACTACTTTTACTCCAGCTGGAAAAATTCAATACAAAATATAAACAAAACTTTCCAATTCTAGTAAAAGTAGTAAGAAATTCGGGTAAACTAACACACTGTATGATTAGTCGCGATTACGATTAAAATCGATTGCATGCTCTACGTTTGCAAGATATCGTGATATATTGAAATTAGCAAAATGATAATGTTAAGCTAAAAACAAGTTGTGATGTCTCAAAAATCTTTTGAGCGAAGATTTTTCCAGATTCGTGCTCAGCATACCTAAATTAATTAAAAACGGTGCACACCAATCCCCCAATAGTGACATATAAAACCTTTTTTTACATATAAAACCTTTTTTTTGCTTCCTGGCGAGTCAAAAATTCATGAATTTTTGTATATATTTCTATCGTGTGTATAACAATTTTTTTTAGAAATATTTGTTAACCTACAAAAAGTTCAAAAGATCCTCCTCATGTGTCATATATATTAACTTGAAATTCGGCATTTTACAGTTTAGCTGACTCCCTAGTCTACATTAGGCCGTCCGATGTTTAGCAAATTTTCGAATAAACAATACAAATTTCTACTAATTTTCTTTTCAAAAGTTCAAAAGATCCTCCTCATGTGTCATATATATTAACTTGAAATTCGGCATTTTACAGTTTAGCTGACTCCCTAGTCTACATTAGGCCGTCCGATGTTTAGCAAATTTTCGAATAAACAATACAAATTTCTACTAATTTTCTTTTAGTAGAAATTTGTAACCGATTATGGCCTATAGGCTAGGTTATTGTAATAAATAAAGAAATTAAATTAAATTAGAATATCGTGTGATAGCAATCAAACGATCCGTACTGATGAACTGATGTCGGGAAAAATAATGTGGGGCTACTTTTAGACCGCTACTGGGGTTGAAAATTTGATATTTAATGAAAAAAGTTTAAATTTATTTTTTGCAAAATGGGTCTCAAAACTTTTGTAATTTATATGTAGGTGATTTTGGGAAAAATATCTGAAAATTTAGTTTTTTATGTGTGTTTAATTTTGCATTCATAGGATTTGTATTTATTTTGCTACAAACATGTTTGTTTTTTTTTTCTTTTATAAATGTGGCCAACTGACAAGGAAAGACTCCCAACGCGGACTGGCAGATCTTAATGAAATTCGCTTTCAACAAGGCAAACTGGCCCCATTTTATGAAATTCATAAACAGGAATCTTCCTGTGGCGGATAGTTTTAATGAAATAAACAACAGCACTCAAATTGACAACATGATAAATGTTTTTAACAATGTAGTAAAAATGGGAATAGATGAAAGTGTGCCCAAACGTTGAATAGCACCAACTTTTAACCCTTACCAAACAACATAAAAATTATGATGCAATTAAGGAACGTATTTAAAAGAAACTGGAAGCGTTACAGAGATGTTAATGATCGTCAAGCTATGACACGTTTAAATAAAAATATAACGAATGAAATAAACCACTTCAGAAACCAATCTTGGCATAACATGTTGTCCACTTTGGACAAAGCATCTTCCCCTTTTTGGAAAGTTTCAAAAATGTTAAAGCAATATTCTAATTTTAAAACACAATAATGTAGTATGTTTCACTCAGCAAGAAAAGGCAGAAATTTTGGCTCACAACTTTAATTTGGACCACTGTATTTTACCAAATTTAAGTGACACTACTACGATTACTGAGGTTAATGGTGTTGCAAACCTTGTTTGTAACATTAACCCAATTCCACAAAACTGTTACTTCACTACTACTGCAAAAGTTGGTGTAATTATAAAAAAAAATTGAAAAACAATAAAACATCGGGTTTAGACGCTATTAATAATAAATGTCTAAAAAATTTACCAAATAAAGGTATCAATTATCTAACGAACATCTTTAATGCTTGCCTTAAATTATGCTACTTCCCCAGTGCTTGGAAAATCTCAAAAACCATTCCAATACTCAAGCCAAATAAACCTCCTGAGTCTCCACTTTCTTATAGACCGCTAAGTCTGCTCTCTGCTATAAGTAAAATCTTGGAAAAAATTATTAAGGAAAAGCTTACTAATTTTATCGATGCAAACAATATATGTACGTCGTATGCAACAATTCGGGTTCAGAAGTGAACACAATACGTCTCAACCGATACTAAAAATCAGAAAATTAGTTAAAAATAATTTTCAAAACGGCAAATCAACTGGAATGATTTTGCTATACATAAAAGCTGCTTTTGACTCCGTCTGGCAGAATGGACTTATTTTTAAATTGAAAAAATTCAACTTTCCAATTGAACTCATAGAAATTATTCAAAACTTTCTTCAAAATAGATCGTTCAGCGTTTACTTGGGGAAAACTTGTTCACAACAAGTAAATATCATTGCAGGATGCCCACAAGGCTCTTCTCTTGCCTATCGCCAATTCTTTACATTGTCTTTACTGCTGACATTCCAACATTTTCTAATTGCATTACGTCTATATTTGCAGATGATACATCAATTCTTAGTTCTGATGTATATTCAGCTGATATTATTGCAAACTTGCAGTCTGCTCTTACTGGTTTGAGCAATTATTTTGATAAATGAAAGATTTTGGTTAACCCTAAAAAAGCGCAGGCTATTTATTTTACAAGAAAACGTAAGTCTTGTTTTCTACCCCAGAGTTTACCTAGTTTCATGAACCATGATATTCCATGGGAAAACAACGTCAAGTACTTCGGCGTAATGCTTGATACAAAGCTCAATTTTGACAATCATATTCCCTATGTAGTGGACAAAATTAACAAAATTATTCGAATAATGTACCCAATTATAAACAGAAAGTCGGAAATGAACATGGACAATAAAAAACTTATCATCAAATCAATATTCCATCCCATAATGTTTTACTGTGCTGTAGTTTGGTACACGTCTGCAAAATGTCATATAAAAAAAATCCAAGTAGCACAAAATAAGCTACTTAAAATGATATTTAAACTACAATGGCACTTTTCCACCCGACGCCTACATAGTCTCGCTGGCTTCGAACTTGTTCTGGATAAAATTGAAAGATTGACTCTAAATTTGAATGGAAGATGCCAACTCTCACAACATGTACATATCAATGAACTGATCTCATAATAATTTTATCTACTTTAACTCCCTTTTATCTTATACCTCTGCTTCATAAAGGATTTTGTAAATTTTTTCCTCCCGTTTAATAATAATATACATAAATTTCATAAATTAAAAAAATATATTTATATATGTAAGTAGAAAAGGAACGAAGTTCCTAAACTCTTTTCTTCTAAGTCAAATGTAAATAATAGTGGTATTCATATAAATTAGTATTCTACTCGTAAACGGTGTAAACCTGGTATGTTTATGAGTTTAATTTCAAACTCCATACATAAAAAATATGGTTTATATTTATACAAGGTTTACAAGGAATTTACGAGTTTATATGAAAACCCCTAATATAAATATTGTGAGAAACAAATTGAATTGAATTGAAAAAAAAGGATACATATTTTTGTTAGCTGCCCAACTCATATTTAAGGGTTAAAAATGGAGTAAAAATTGCCTAATTTTTTGTTTTTTCGGGTTATTTTATATTTGCTCCAAAGTAATAGTCCGAGAGCTGACGACACATTTTTCCAGATCCTCAAGGCCCCATCAATGTGACTACTTTTTTGAAGATTATGCTATCAAAAAATAGCTAAAAAAGTTTTCAACTTAAGGTCCCTAAATGGCAATAAAGTTATGGCTATAGGTGAACAAAACTTTACAATTTTCAAATATAAAAAAATCAAATTTAATACCATAGAACGCGATACTTCAAAACTATTAAATATTTTGGCGATAAATACGAATATGAAGTCTAAATTTCAAATAGAAAAACGGGTTTCGCGATATCGCTGATTAAATATTTTCCAATGGAAATATTTTATTTTCAAAATTTTTTTCAGTTTAGCTTCCAGTATCATCGAATTCTTATTTAATGAAAAATAGCCAGGATAACGTTATTCTTCCTGCAACGGTGCTCTATTAGTTTTGAATTATAGCTTTAAGAAAATTATCTTTATATACGAGTATTAAAATATTTTTTTTTTCGTGCATGCTGGCATAAAAAATTCAAAATTATAATATTTTGTGTTTTTCGCGAAATCATAAAAAGGCGAATATTTCGGAAACGGTTGACAATTTAAGAGATTTTATTTCATATTCCCAAAGTATAAAAAATTGTGATTCAAAATTTATGTAGAAATCTTGAAGGACATAGAGCGTCCGTACTGTCGGTGGTTTTTTGATTTAGCTCCTAACTATAATAAATTTTTTATTAATTTCGAATAACTTTTATTAAAAATTAGCATATACACTCAAAAAAATAAGTTAGAAGAAACATTAGTAAAACGTCTTGTATATCAAGTTTACTAGTTTTCAGCAATTTTTTATGCTGAAATTCCGTTTTCAGCAAAAATTTTAGTAATATTTTTTTAGCACTAAACTAATTTTGAACTAATGTTTTACTAATTTATTTTGCTACAAAAATTGTGCTGATAACCGCATTCATAGCGTGGACGACAACCAGATAAAAATATGTAGATGTCGCAGCTTCTCTGGAAACGGAAAAGACAAAAAAAAAACAACTCTACACATATTCTTTATTTAAATTTTCAGCAAATAAATTAACTAAAGTAATATTTCGCTACAAGTTTTTTGAGTTTTTTTCAGTCTACTAATATACAGCAAAAAGTTTAGTGATTTTAGCAATGATTTTTTTCATTTGCAGTCGACTAAGTGTTAGCAAAACCTTTGCTGAAGATTACTATTTTCTGGTAAAAATCAGCTCGCTGATTTTCAGCAAACCTTTTGCTGAAATTACCAACTTTTTTGCAAGCACGCTCCTGACTAAAAATTTGCTGACACAGGAACATTTTTTGCTGACTTTACTGATTTTTTGAGTGTACGCATATCAGTGATTTGAAGTCAAAACTATATATCATACATGTGGCCCGTCAGTCAATTTCGTGCGGCCCTTCATTAACTTTAAAACAATAAAAAAAAAATTTAAATTTTAAACAAAATTAAAAAAAAAAAAAAATTAAATAAAAAAATAATTAAAATCAGAATTTAAAAATATACATAATACAGAAAAAAGCGATAACAAAATAAACATTCAATGGAGCCTCGAAAAAATTACACCGATCAACAAATATCGATTTTATTGTAAAACTTTTTAAAGCATTTTCGCCTCCTACATACAAATATTAAGTGAAAAATTCCTTCTCGTTTATTTAAACCTTAAGCCTGTGAAAAATACTTTATGGCTCAATATGACATAGAAGTACTTAGTACACTCATAAAAAAAAGTTAGTACAAAAGTCTGTTAAACGCGTTCTAATTCAGTTGAACTAATTTTTCCTGTTGTTTTCGTTTAAATCCGTTGTTTAGCTAAAGTTGTTAGTTATCCAATTTCAACACAAAAACATATTTGTGCTGTACTTGAACTAATTTTTCCTCCTGATATTTAGTTATTTTTTTATAAATGATTTTGACAATGTATCAGCTAATATAGATAAATTTGTTGGCAACTTTTTTAATATTTGTGTTTTCAAAAGAAAACGATAGGGGCGCTAGTGTATACACTCAAAAAAAAAAGTCAGTAAAGTCAGCAAAAATGTTGCTGTGTCAGCAAATTTTTAGTCAGGAGCGTGCTTGCAAAAAGGTTGGTAATTTCAGCAAAAGTGTTTGCTGAAAATCAGCGAGCTGATTTTTATCACCAAAAATAGTAATCTTAGCAAAAGTTTTGCTAACACTTAATCGGTTGAAAATGAAAAAATTCCTTGCTAAAATCACTAAACTTTTTGCTGAATATTAGTAGACTGAAAAAAACTCAAAAAATTTGTAGAGAAATTTTATTTTAGTTAATTTATTTGCTGAAAATTTAAATATAGAAATTGTGTAGAGTTGTTTTTTTAAGCTGCGAAACCTAGATCTTGTCTATCTGGTTGTCGTCCACGCAATAATTGCGGTTATCAGCACAATTTTTTTAGCAAAATAAATTAGTAAAACATTAGTTCAAAATTAGTTTAGTGCTAAAAAAATATAACTAAAACTTTTGCTGAAAACGGAATTTCAGCAAAAAAATTGCTAAAAACTAGTAAACTTGATATACAAGACGTTTTACTAATTTTTCTACTAACTTATTTTTTGATTGTAGAGTTTGCGCTAAATTTGTCATCTCTAATATAGTTGGCACTAATTTTTGTCGTAAAAGTATCATCTCTAGATGTCAAGTATTTGTTTTTACTAAAATTGTTGTATTTTAAAGAATAATATTTTCTCCAAATACCAAAAGGTAATTTTAAAAAACTGAAATCTTCAATAATGTTACAAGACATCTTAAAAATTGTTACTAATTAAAGAAATTAAATCACAGTTCAGTAGTGATTGTCGTTTAAACAGGTTCATTTTTATTTTTTCTTCCTAATGCAGTCTAAGCAGTGTTGCCATTTCAGTGCTTTTCGGGTATTTTTTGGTGCTTTTTTCATTCTTGTACCCGATGATTTTTTACAAATACCCGTTTAAAGAAAGCGGGTATTTACAGTGCTTTTTCAGATTTCTGGCAGTGCTTTTAGTGCTCTTTGTACAGTTCATATTTTTGGTATTTGTTCGCGTTTTTTAATATTTTTCTTCAATTTTCTGTCAAAGTTGAAAAAATAATACGAACTAAACAAAAAATACATTTTTTCACAATGTTTGTTACAATTTTAAATAGAAACTTCGATAAATTTAAACTTCAAAATTTTTAGATATTAGTTTGGTGCTTTTTTACCCCTGTTTCGGTTATTTTTGAACTTTTTTACACGATTTTACAAAGCTAAAATGTGTTTTTAAATTCTTGACTTAAATTTTTCAAAAAATTTATATCGTGCTTTTTTACCCAATTTTTGGTAAATTTTTACCCTTTTTACCCGTTTTCACAATGCTCACGGTGCTTTCCTGCCTTCAAAAGTTGGCAACACTGAGTCTAATAGTGCTTGTGTTAGTTGCTTTAGAGCTGTTGGTAGTATATTTACTAGATGCATAACATGCAGTGGTCTATTCCATAAAGGGTGTTCTGGTGTCAATAGTGATCGTGATTTTAATGTTTTAATTTCATCAAATAATATTGTTTATAACTGCAATAAATGCGCTAAAGGATCTAATAATTTAATTGCAATGATAACAAGTTTGTCAAATGAAGTAAGAGAATTAAAAACGTTATTCAATGCCTGTATCAAAGGTTTAAAAGGCTTAATTCTTTCATTCACTTTTTAAAAATTAATGAAATTTGGGTTAAATTTCATTCCGTAATAGCATTCTTATGGAATTAATTCGATAGCTTAATTCACAATAGCTTAAAATTATATGAATTCATTCTATTTTGATTGAATTCTAACTGAATGAAACCCAATTTACCTGAATTCATTTAATAAAAAGGTGAATGAAAAATGATTTGTTTTCATTCACTTAATCAAATGAAAAATTTAAATTTGCATGTAATTGCTGAAATAGTAGCATAATACAAATGAAAAACGTTTAAAATTCGTCTAACAGAAATAAATAGTATCGTATGCTTTGTTACAGCTTGTATGCTTTTGTTTTGGTTATATGTTAGTTTCAAACTACACTGCACTAAGTGAATGGTAATAAAATTTCTTCATTCAATTAGTAAAATGGTGAATGAACATGCGATTTGAATGATTCAAGTTAGGAATTCATTCCATTCATATTAAAGCTTTGGGAATGAAGCTTATGAATGAATTCTTTACGAATGCTTTAAGGGAATGGTACATGAATATTTTTAAAATCTGAATTTAATTTTTCGTGATTTAAGCTAAATTGAATTAAGTTTTTCGAAGCTCTGGCCTGTATATACAAAAACAATGCATTTGAGAGTGCTTCTTTTAAAAATAAAAAAATCACATGCTGAGTCAAGCTTAAATTCAAAAAATAATGATTTACAACAAAAAGGTCGTTCAACTCTGAGTGATTCCTTTTCTTCAAGTTCTGCTTTTCGTAATGATGTTGTTGATACTACTGAACCAAGTAATAATGTTTTAAATTCTAATAAACGAATACGAAGAGCTAGCATTAGTCTTTCTCTACATGATGATGATCATATTCCTAATGATGTTATTGCTACTAGAGATGGGCACGTGAGTGAATTTTCACTCACACTCACTCACGCTCACGAGAAAAAAATTATAATCACGCACAATCACTCACGACAAAAAAATTACTACTCACACTCACGTGAGTAAATTGAACTTTCAGTCACACAGTGATTCACGAAACAAAATAATATTCAAAAATTAAGAAAAATGAAACTTGAAAACGTGCCCAGTATTGGGTTTGGGGTTCGAAAATTCCCGGGCGGTATTTCCCTAAAAAAATTTGACGGGAATCCCCAGGAAAAAATTTTTTTTCCAATCGGTTTCAAACCACACTAGTTCTGCAACTGGTTCCACTGCAACCGATTCCATGAAACTGGTTCCGGAACCATGACTGACATATAAGCAGTTCTAGAACTAGTTCCAGAACTGATTCTATTGCAACCGGTTTCACTTTGGTGCTATAGAAGTGGTTGCTTTTGGGACAATTTCAAACAAAAATCATCGGTATTAGAATTGAGAGTAGAACGGTCTGTAAAGAAAAGGTAGCTATTCTATAACCGATTTTTTGGAATAGAAACTTTAGTGGGTAAGTAATTACTAGGGCAAGGAATTCCATGCACTTAAAAATGGAAAATATGCGGCTAAAATAGAAAAATATGCATTAAAAATATAAGAAATATGCATTAAAATCTATTATTTTTGCAAAAATAATAATATGTTTTTAACTTTAGCATAAGTAGATCAATATCAATGATTAACCCATCAAGGCAATGATGGTTTTGTAGCGAAAGCCGAAAATACGTTTTCTGTTTTGCTGGCCTTATCGGATTCTTTAAAAATTTTTTATTCTGTGTAATTTACTTGCGAAAATTTTATCATCTTTCTTTAATTTGAAAAATAACTTAAACAGAAAGTGATATTAATTTATGATCTAAAATCAAACTAAAAATATTCATTTACCAAATAAAAAGATCAAATATACATCCCTATAAACAATTTCACTGAAATTCAAGTTGAAATAAAGTTCAATTTCAGCCCTGTTTTCCAGTTTCAAGGCTTGAATACAACTTTCAATATATTTTATTTCAATAGCATACTCCAGCAAAAGGGAAACAAAAATTCAAGTTTGAAATATTTTTGTTAAATAAACAAGTGCTAGAATTTGAAATATACTTTAATTCAAGCAAAATTTAAAGCACTTGAATTTTTAAAACCTGTGTGCTTATTGGGATACCATTCATTCAAAAATAATGCACTTTAAAACTAAAAACTATATTTAAATTAGTTATTTTGCAAACAGACACACAACTCGGAAATTTTCCATGGTCAATAAATTGAAATTTTCATATATTTTGATTGAATCAATATATGAAAATTTCAATTTTTTATATTTTTTTACAAAATAGAAAATGCTCCTAAAAATTAAAAATGTGCACAAATATGCATTAAAAAGCACAAAATATGCATTAAAAACGCATTAAATATGCATTTAAAGCCAAAAATGCAAAAACGTGCATTTTTAACAAAATATGCAATTACAAATCGATGCCATTTTGTTTTAAATCTGATGATTCGGATAAATATTTAGTCCATATTAGTTTTGGACTATCGAGAAAAAACATGCATTTGCATGGAATTCCTTGCCCTAGTAATTACCAATATCACATATACTTAAACCCGTATTCATATGAACCCGTATTCTACTCGTAAACGGTGTAAACCTGTATTTTAAACTTGGCAAATTATATTTTAGCTTGAAACTTGACAAGACCTAAATTATTTTGGCATAGATTTTTTTGACTTGATAAGAGAACTATTTAAATGTCTTACAAAAAGTAGACATTTAAACCGAAATTCATTGATTTAAATATTTCCATTATTTCATCCTTAAAATTGACGTGCTATATCCTTTTTGCTTAATAACATCTTGAAGACGCTTTGGCATTGAATGTACCAAGTTTCGGGTCACATCCACTGATATTTTTCGCCATTCTTCCATAAGAACTTTCTTTAACTGGCTAAGGGATGAAATATGGTGTTCTCTTACTCGTCTATGCAAAACATCCCACATATGTTCGATGGGGTTGAGGTCTGGAGACTGGGGTGGTGTTTTCAAGGTATGGGGAGTATTATATAAGATCCAATGTCTTACAATTTCAGCTGTATGCTTAGGGTCGTTATCCTGTTGAAGGTAGTAACGACCACTAAGGTTAAGCTTTTCTGCGCTTTTCTTTAAATTAAATATTACGCAAACTATCAAGGTATTGTTCCTTTTTCATTATGACTTCGATAAAAACCAACTCTCCAACACCTCCGGCAGCCATACAGCCCCATACCATGACTGAACCTCCCCATGTTTTACAGTACACTGAATATTTTTTTGTTCAAGCTCAGTACCCTCTTTACACCAGACCACAACTCGTTCATCCGACTTATAAATATTAAATTTGCTCTCATCCGACCATATTACTAAGTCCCAAAAGTCATTTTGTTTGGTAATATGCTCCTTAGCGAACGCCAGTCGCTTTTAGTTATTGACTTTGCTTATACAGGGTTTTTTCGACTAACTCTGGCATGATAACCAGCATTATGGAGAGTTCTACGAATGGTTCGAGGGTGAATATTCTTACCAGTCAACTCGTTTAGTTGTGCAGCTTGTCTTTGGATTTTTTTTGATGATTTGAACTATTTTCCGATTTTCTCTTTCGGTAATCATTTTCGGACGACCATTTCTATCCTTATTTTTATAGTTTTGGCTTCCTTGGAATCGTTGTATTATGATGGCGATTGTTGACTGTGGTCTCTTAACAATTTCTGATATTACCTTAATAGTTTTATTTTCTTTCCGCAAGTTTAAAATAATTTTATGCTCTTCTTCTGTGGTTTCTTTACCCTTTCTTCCCATTTTTAAATATAAACGTTAAAAATTCGCAAAAGAACGCAATTTTTTCTTGGGAATAACAGAAAATATTTCAAATTATTTGAAATTAATTAAAACATGTCAAAAAGAAAAGAAGTGCTACCACATTGTTGGCGAAAAATAAATGGTCTTAGCAAAAAACCGAATACTTTTGTCCAAGTAAAAATATAACCGTTCATCTTCAAAATTAATTCTAAATCTTAAGAATTAATAAAAAAAAAAGATTCTGTTTTCTGTAAAATGAGGTTCATTATTTGCTAAAATAAATTAAAATAAATAAATTTAAATACCGTTCATGGTGTGCTTTTAAAGACAAATGATATTCATAAACGAATACTTTAGTCCACCAATGTATAACCTTTTTTGGGAGAATATTGCCCAGTGAAATAATTGCATAATAATGGAAGCTAAACTGGAAAAATTTTAAGGAGAAAAATAATTGAAATTAGACTTCATATTCGCAATTCGTATGACGTACTATGGTATTAAATTTGATTTTTTTTATATTTGAAAATTTTACATTTTTGTTCACCTATAGCTGTAATTTAACGTCATTTAGGGACCTTAAGGTGAAAACTTTTTAACTCTTTTTGATTGCATATACATCTAAAAGGTAGTAACATTGATCGGGCCTTTTTTCAATTTTTGCTTTGGCAGAAAATTGAAAAATGAAAATGCGTATATCACATTATCAGCAATCCATCGAAAAAAAAAAATTGAATCTTATTTTGAAGGCTTTATGATTTTTTTACAAGCACCACTTTTCGAGTTGGTTTTAATTTATATTTTATATTATTTTAGTTAACCAAATGAATTGAAGGCGTAGTTAAAAATCTCTGATTTTCAATTTAATTGTAAAAAGTCAATAAAATACTTTTTTTTTAACAAATTGCACCATTATTTTATAAAAATTTTTTAGCATATTTTTCTAACATATTTTTTTTTACTTTTTAGCATTTTTTTCAAAAAAATCCTAGCATTTTTCCTTATATAATTTTTGACAACACTGGTGATGAGTCATCACTGATGACGCTTAAGCCCCGTTCACATTATCACACAAGTGCTTATACATTTCTTCAGACAAGTATGACAAAAAGTATGTTGAAATTGTCTGGTTGTCAAAAAAGTATAAAAGAAAATCTTTTCAGTGTTCAGACTGTTATCGACACACACAACAAATAAATTAAAACATTTATTTTTTCTTCTATTGTTACACTTTTCACCTTTAGTTGTTTTTAATCTTTGTTTACAGTTATTTGTGAATAACACAACACTTGTGTTGAGACAAGTGGTAACTTTATGAATTTTTTTTATTTAATCTTCAATTACATAACCGAGCCCAAAGGGCATAATATGGTTATTTCAAAAAATAAATCTTGTCAAAAGAGTATGACGGCTTTTTAAAATGTGTGCACCCATTTTGACATGTGTGTAACGAACAGTGTTCACACTATTATACATTTCCTTTATACAACAGATTTCACACTTGTATGATAATCTAAACGGCGCTCTACCAATACAAATAAAAATAATATGGCGCTTGTTAAGAAAGTTCTAGTTAATAAAATAATATGATAAGGTTTGTTTTATAATATAAACTATATTTATTTACGGGAATACTATTAAATATGTTATTGTTTTTCAGCCCTTTAATATTTTCATCTTAATTCTACCTGCAGGTAGACGAAAAAAGGAACCAAATAATAAGCGGAAGCTGGCACACATATTGAAAATAAAAGTGATATTTAGTGCAAATAGTGTTTTTGGATTGTGTAATTTATTCGAAAATAAAATTAACAATATTTACATGAATTTGGTTTTATTCAATTAATAAAAAGTGATTGTAATTTTAGCAGCATATTTTGCTGATTTCAACTGTCCCACTTTCATTTCTATTAAACGAACATTCTTCTAAATTTTTGAATGTTAACTGAATTTTTTATCTGTTTTGAACCAACTAACATTCAGCAGAATACATGTGCTGATTTCAGCTGAGTAATTTTCATTTCCATTAAACAACATTTCTTTTAAATTATTGTATTTGAACTAACTTTTTTACCTAAAATTTAGCTCACCTAAATTTGGCAGACCATGATTCTCAACATCATTGAAATTTCTGCTGGAGCAAATTCAGGTACTATTTTCTGTTATTTAAGCAGACTTTTTAACTATTTGTACGGGCTTTTTTTATGAGTGTAGTCTCATATTTTTTATAAGTTTAAATTAAAAAAAAAAAAATTCCTTTCATTTTAGAAACTGTTTAAGGCTATTCTACGGACCTCGTAAGGATCTCTAAAATTTACTTCTGAGAATTGTACTTAAAGCACTTTAATTTGGTAAAACCAGGGTTGGCATGCAATACCGATAAAATACCGTTATCGATTCAAAACCCTTTCAACTGACTACCGTTACCCCTAAAATACCGTTACCGAAATAACCGAATTACTGCTATCTTTAAAATACCGTTACCGAAATAACTTAAATACCGTTACCCTTAAAATACCGATACCGAAATAAATTAAATATCGATACCCTTAAAATACCCTTACCGATATAAATGTTATCGTTACCCCTAAAATACCGTTAACGATATTTTTAATTTTCTGTTCTTGGCAATTGCACTGGATTATTGAGTATTTCTCGTACATTACGTTGGTAAATTGGTTCTGTTTTTAATCTCGTTTATTTTTCGTAAAAAAAATTGAAGGATGCATCGAAAAAACTTACTACTGATATTCTTAAAATACCGTTACCGAAATAACCGAAATACCTCTAACCTTAAAATACCGTTACCGAAATAATCAAAAAACCGTTATCCTTAAAATACCGTTACCGAAATAACTAAAAACCCGTTATCCTTAAAATACCGAAATAAATGAAATAGCGTTACCCTTAAAATACCGTTACAGAAATAATCTAAAATAGCGTTACCCTTAACGATAACCGCATCGTTTCGGTTACCATCTAGTTAAACACATTAAAATTTTATTTTATACTCAAAGAAATAAACCTGGGAAAATGGCAAAGCAATTAGTAGATTTCTCTGCTATTTTTACAGGGGTTTATTATTTAAAGGATAAATTTTTTTTGCCGATTTTTGCTAAATATTAGTAAGATCAGAAGATCAAATATAATAATAGTCATCCTGCTAAAATCAACAGAAATAAAATATATGTATGATGAAAAATAGTAGACTGCTGATTTCACAAAAATATATTTTTATTCTCTTGAAACAATTTAAAACTTTGTTGGGTTCTTTTATTATACCAATATTGAGCATAATTTGTTGCTGATTCTAGCAGAGTACATTTTTATTTTAATTAACTAAAATTTAGCTCAGATACAACCAAAATTCTCTATATTTAACAACTTTATTTTTGCTACTCTTATCTTACTATATTTAGCAAAGAAAATGTGTTTATTTCAGCAGTTTTTTATTCAAGGTAATTTTGAATTAATTTTTAGCAGCTTTAGCAAAACTTTTTACGGGCTTTTTTCTATTAGTGTTCTTAACCTGACCACTAGTGTTTCCAATTCGGTTAATCGATTAACCGATTCCTCGATTAATCGCCTCTATTTCGGTTAATGTCGAAACAAATAATTTAAAAAGAACTTTAGCTTTTCTTACTTCTCTCAAGAGAGTGTGTACAATCGGTTCAAAACCACATCAATTCTACACGTTCCACTAGAATACCATGTAACCAGAACCCGTTTCAATGAAATTACTTTTTTATTCGAATTAAAAAAATAACCAAAAAGCAGAAAATGAAAGTTAAAAAATATAAATTTATATGCAATTTGACATCTATAACCGCACATTGATTGTGTACATCCTATTTATGAATTTTTACATTGATTCAATTAAGTTTCACTGGAATTCGTCCATTGAAAGTTTTCATTGAACTGATGCAGTTTTTAAAAAATTTTATGAAAAATTTCATATTATTTATTAAAAATTGTATACACCCAAAAAAAAGTTTTATTAAAAAGAGCTTCATAAAAATAATTAATTTTGGGAAGAAAACTTCATTAGCTTACTGAAAATTTTCATTAAAACTCGTCTGACGATCTATCTGCGTAACTCGTCGCTCAAACTTTAGGTTATTTTTTTATTATTAATGGCCCTTAGAAAACGGAGACTGAGGAAATCAGGGAGGGAAGAAGGAAGAATCTTAATAAAATCTTCAAAACTTCAGATACACTCAAAAAAGTCTGACAGTTACTACATGACAGTTGTTTGTGTAGTAATCAGTAGTTGTTGTTTTTAACAGTAATTACAGTTATTTTTCTATAGAAAAAAGCAAAACAACTTTTATGACGGTTATTTAAGAAAACAACTAACGAAAAGTACCGTAATTTCGTAACTGTTGTTTAAATCAGTTATTTTTAATATCATAATAAACAACTATCAAAACAGTATTTTTACAGTAAACAGTAGTTTTTGTTAGTTATTTTCAAAATGAAAAATTTCGTTGAATTTTTTTTAATTTTAAAAATTCTTATTACACTAAACACTTGTTACTATTGATATATTTCTAGTTTGCAAATAAAAATCAGAAACTTGTATCTCCAATGCATAAAAGCATAATAACTGGAGAACGCTTTGAAATTTTTACTTCGAATTTTAATTAGGCTGAAGTATAACACATATTTTTGTAATCGAGAGAAAAAATATTTTTTTTTTTATTAAAATATACTTTTATAAAAAAAAATTGACTGTAAAAACCAGTAGTTTTGACCGATTTTGACGGTTGTTTTGAAATTTTTGTAATAAAAATTTATCAGTTAATTTTACGACAGCGGTAGTTATTTTTAAAGCATTTATTAGTTATTGTTTAATAGTTAAAAATAACAAAATTTTTAGTTATTTTAAAGGTAAATACCTTTGTCGCCTTTTTAACTGCATATACCTCTGTATTAACTGTCATTTTCAGTAGATTCTACCGACTAACTTTTGTGAGTGTATAACATTTATTTAAATGCAATATTAAATTTTTTGCGGCAGTATTGACTATTGTTCTTAATTTACTAATATTTGCCAAACCAAAAATCTTTCAGCAGTGCTTTCTGCCATTTTCAATCAAATTTTAGTAGCTTTATAAAAATTTTTGCAGACCTTTGTCTACTAAGAAAATTTTTAATTAAAAAAAACCTCAGATTCCAAAACTTTTCAACCTTAAAATATTGAAACTTGTTTTAAATATAGCGAGTTTATATGTCACGTTGATATTTAGCAAAAACAGGCAGATCTTTGTGTTTTTATTGATAAAAACTTAAGGAAATATATTAATTTTGTATTAACGATTAATCGATTAATCGCCAATTTTCTCGATTAACCGACCCGAATAACCGGTTAATCAATTTTAGGCATTTTTCGAATAATGCATTAACCGGTTAACCGCCTACGTCGAATAATTGGAAACACTACTGACAACCCTTCCCGCTTTTGACGGGATTATACCGCTTTTAAAGTAAATAATTCAGCCATATCCCATTTTTTTAATATGATACTCAACTTTTGAATCAAGTGTTCATAATTAATTTTTTCTAGAGTTCTCAGGCAGGAAACGATCCCAAAAATGAATCGGAAAAGTACTCAAAATATATTATTAAACTTTCACTTGTATCAAAGTGGCGCATTGAAAAGAGCCTTCTTTTGGATACAAAAATTACTCAAATAATCTTTAGGCTAAAAAATTTATATTTTTTTGAGTCAGTTGTTCGCAAAATATTCAAATTTACTTACATTATTAAGTCGTTTCTGAATCTTTAGATTTAAAAAAGTGCTTAAAATTTATAAAAATATTTGTGCTTTGTTTGAATAATTTTTGACTTACTGAATAAGAACCCTGATAAAAGTATTTCTGGCAGAGTTATCAGTCTTGTGATTGAATTTTTAAAATTTCAGAATTAATTTAATGTAATGAGATCCTGAGAGGTTTGATATTTGTTATAAATTTTCGATACAAAAATGTTGTAGACCTATGAGTTTTAAATTTCATATACATTCAGATTTTCTATTAAAATTATATTTTTCCACGTTTTGTATCAAAATTCCATTCGTCACGTAATTCAATGTCATTTACACATTTCAATAAATACAACAAGGGGTCTAAATCCATTAGGTAAATTTAAAAATATTTAAAAAATTGCTGAAAACCGTATATAAAATTTTTTGAAATAACGAAAACTATATTTTCGGAGATTAATTCGAGAAAGTTTTTTTGACTTCAGATTCATATTAAGGAGAGCAAAATATTTTAAAAATATTTATTGAGTATGTGCCTATATTTTTAAATATATTTACATAAAATATATAAAAAATCATAATGTATTTCCCTGGGTGAGGATTAGTGTTTCCAATTATTTGACATAGGCGGTTAACCGGTTAATGCATTATTCGAAAAATCACTAAAATTAGTTAACCGATTATTCGGGTCGATTAATCGAGAAAATTGGCGATTAATCGATTAATCGTTTAATGCAAAACTAATGTATTCCCTTATTTCTTTATCAATAAAAACACAAAGAGCTGCCTGTTTTTTTTAATATTAACGTGACATATAAATAACTCGATGTATTTAAGAAAACGTTTAATATTCTAGCCCAGTAAAATTTTCTGTTCCAAAGAATCGGTTGTAGAATAACTACTTTTCCTTTGAAATCCCTCCCACTATCAACGCTAACATCGATTTTTGTTTGAAATTGTCCCAAAAACAAAAGGAATCAGTTCTAGTAAAACCAGTGGCAGAACTGTTGAAACTAGCATATTTTTTGCCAATTATTAGTAACCCGAGTAAAAAAAATTGATCTCGCGCAATATCTAATCATATCCAATTTGATATTGTTTAAGATCTGCTGTAATATCTAGCTGATCCAATTAGATCTCAAAATTGGGTGTATCCAATCATATCGTATTAGATCCAATTGTATATATGGGGATAAACTAAGATCAAGTTATATCTCAAAATTGGGAGGTCCAATGATATCTTTGGGGATAAACCTAGATCTATTTTGATCCGAAAATTGGCGGATCCAGCTATATATTTGGGGATATTTTTAGATCTAATTTGATCCGAAAAATGGCGGATCCAATTAGATCCAGCTATATATTTGTGGATAAACTTATATCTAATTTGATCTCAATTTTGGCAGATCGAATTAGATCCAGCAATATATTTGTGGATAAACTTAGATCTAATTTGATCCGAAAAAGTGGCAGATCGAATTAGATCTAGCAATATATTTGGGGATAAACTTAGATCTAATTTGAGCCGAAAAATGGCACATCGAACTAGATCCAGCAATATATTTGTGGATAAACTTAGATATAAATTGATCTGAAAAGTGGCAGATCAAATTAGATCCAGCAATATATTTGTGGATTAACTTAGATCTAAATTTATCCGAAAAATGGCAGATCCAATTAGATGCAGCAATATATTTGTGGATAAACCTGGATATAAATTGAATAGAAAATTGGCAGATCAAATTAGATCCAGCAATATATATGGGGATAAACTTGGATCTAAATTTATGCGAAAAAGTAGATCTAGGTATATGTGACCTTCTCCGAGAAAAGGGACCTAGTATGTCAAAAAACGGGTTTGGACTTAAGAGTGGATTCTGGTACCTAAAAGGGTGTAGAATAAGATGAAATGAGTTGAGGCACCTAACCATACCAAATCGCATCTCCCAACTGAAGGTGTGTTTAAAGTGATAATGCGTTATAAAACTTTAAATGCGTTTTTCTCAAAACTTAATTTTCACACACTAGGTCCCTTTTCTGGGAGAAGGTCACATATATATTTCAGGATTAAGTTGTATCTAACTTTATCTGGAAAACGGCAGATCGAATAAGATCGAGGATTATATTTGGGGATTACGTAAGATCTAAATTTATGAAAAAAATAACAGATGAAATTAGATCCACTAATAAATTTCGGGATTGCGTAAGATCTTAACTTTTTCAATAAGTAATTTAAAATAGTAATTTGGTAAAATCTTAAATTTTCCCATAAATTGCAGATCGAATTAGATCCAGCAATTTATTTAGGTATTAAAATGGCAGATAGAATTAGAAACAGCAATATATTTGGGGATTGACATCTAAAACTATCCATAAAAATGACAGATAAAATTAGATGCCGCATTATATTTGGTACTACGTAAGATCTCCATTTATTTGGGATTAAATAAGATCCCAGACATATATTGCCAACTGTTCAAAAAAGAATACACTGGCAGAGCACTGTTCGATATGCATTTTTTTTACAAAATGAATTTCTTTTTATAAAATTAAAATTTTTTTTCTATAAATTTTTTTATAAAATTATATATTTATTTTTTATTAAATTGAAATCTTTGAATAAAATAATTTTATTTACATCTTTTTAACGCTCTACACCATTTCAATTGTATTAATTGTTTTTAAGATTTATTAATTGTATTTCAGAAATAATCAATTGAATTTCAGTTTTATCAATTGTATTTCAGAACTTATCAATTATTTTTCAGATTTATGAATTGTATTTCAGAACTAGTCAATTGAAGTTCAGTTTTATCAATTCTGTTTCAGAAATTATTAATTGTATTTCCGAAATTATCAAACTGTATTTCAGAAATTATCAATTGTATTTCAGAAATTATGAAATGTAATTTAGAAATTTTTCTCTATTAACTATGATAAACAATCAACAAGTTTTGAAATAGATTTGATTATTTCTGAAACACAATTAATAATTTCTGAAATACATTCCCTAATTTCTGAAATACATTTAAAATTTGTGAAATGCAATTAATAGCTTCTGAAATACAGTTAATATTGTAGTTGAGTTACCATTTATGACCATATATTGCTTAAATGGCACCTTATATGACAATATACTGTTTAAATGGCACCATATATGGTATGTTCCCTATTAAAAAAAATAATATGGAGCTTTATATGGTAATATATAACTTAGAGTCATCCACGTACCATTTGATCCGAAAAATGGCCCGATAAAATTGTATCAGTTGTTTATCAGTTTTTAACTTATTGTATCAGTTTAGATCTGACCTGATTAAATTATGTGTTAATCAGATGAAATTGTATCTGATTTTTGACCTGATACAATTTTATTGGTTAATATCACATGGTATCAGTTTAGGTCCAAATAGATATATTTGTATACAAAATTATATAGTTATATCCCAATTTTGACCTGATATCAGTTTAAAACTTTAATACAAATGTATAAGGTAAATGTTGGATACAATTATATTTTATTTATATAAAATTGAACCAATTACGATCAAACCTGACACCATTACATATAAACCGATAAAATTGCATCAAGTCAAAAATCGGATACAATATCATCTGATTAACACATAATTTAATCAGGTCTGATCTAAACTGATACAATTAGATAAAAATTTATAAATAATCGATAAAAATATATCGGGCCATTCTTCGGATGAAACTGTATATTTATACAGATATAACTTAATCACATATATGACTGTATGTAACTATTTTTATTCGGATTGGTTAAATGATACGATATATCAAAGTATATGGTACTATATATGGTAGCATATATTATCATATCTGGAACTGTATTAAAAATGTTGTTGAAATGGCACCATATATCATAATGTATGGTTTAAATGTCACCACATATGGTAATATATTGTTTAAATGATACCATATATCAATATATATTGCACCATATATAGTAGCATATATTATTATATCTGAAACTGTATTAAAAATGTTGTTCATGAGGTCTCATATATGAGCATATATTGTTGAAATGGCACCATATATGATAATATATGGTTTAAATGGCACCATATATAGTAATATATTACTTAAATAACACCATGTATAAATATATATTGCACTATATATAGTATCATATATTATCATATCTGGAACTGTATTAAAAATTTTGATCATGAGTTACCATATATGGCCATATATTGTTTAAATGGCACCATATATAATAATATATGGTTTAAATGGTACCATATATGATAATATATGGTTTGAATGGCACCATATATGATAATATATGGTTTGAATGTCACCGTATATGATAATATATTGCTTAAATAGCACCATATATAAATATATATCGCACTATATATAGTACCATATATTATCATATCTGGAACTGAATTAAAGATTTTGTTAATGAGGTACCATATATGACCATATATTGTTTAAATGGCACCATATATGATAATATCTAGTTTAACTGTCACCATATATAATTATATATTTTTTAAATGATACCATGTATAATTATATATTGCTAAAATGCCACCATATATATTAAGATATAGTTCTATATATAACTATATATGCAATAAGATCAACCATGTCATGTAATATATAATTATATATGCCATATCTAATATTATGAAGGCCGATATCTAATTAGATGAAATTATATATGGGATAATATAAAGAAAAATTTTGTGAAAAAACGTCATATATAATTATATATGGATATACATAACGACATGTATAATTATATATTGTAATATATGCCATATATGATTATATATAATTTTTTTTACTCGGGAAGTTAAGAATAACAAACCCAAAACTGCCATATCGATAAATTAATGTAGATTTTTACATCATTAGAAAAAATTATAAAAATCTGAAAAACTTTAGATACAAAATTATACTTCCAACAATAAAATATAATATTGCATTTAAAAAAATTTTTATCCAAACCCGAGTAAAAAAGTTTTGATATAATCATATATTAGTTTATGTAATTGCATATAGTAACTTATAGTTACATATGGCCAAATATGCTTTTAAATTCAAGCATATATACTTTTATATAGTCATACATTAGATATTTTTTCCTCAAAGGTTTTAATATGGAGACATATGTTATTTTATATTATTACATACTGGCCTACATATGGCTAAAATCAAAAAATGTGATAAGTTTTTGGGCCAAATTTGTGGGAAACAAAAAGTGTTAATATTTCGGTTTTTTCTTAATGGAATCAGTAAGTTTAGTCATTATAAACTTAGTTGCAAAAAATCTCTTCCACAAGTTGTCGCAATAACTTTTTTTGCACAATTTTAATTTTTTTTGTGGTAACGGAGTTTACATTTTCACAAGCAAAAGATATAACAAAAAAAATTGCGTTCGAATTTTCTTCAATTTATTAGTTTTTCGTATTTGGGGTTTCAACATGCTTTTCATTAACATACAATTTGTGTTTATCAAATTGGCGGTTTCGCAAATAAAAATACAATTCATTCCGCGAAAAAAATTTTATTTTTTTTTAATTTTGTATTTTTGCTCCTTTTAAATGCTTTTCAAAAATATAAAATTTTTTAAAATCCAATCAGCGGTTGCGCAGTTACAAAATAATATATTAAAAACATAACATTTCGCGATCAAAAAATTCTTAAATTGTGCGCACAAATTTAATTTGTCAAGTAATAATGTCAGTAATGGCTCGAAATATCGATTCCAAACCAATGAAATGCAAAATCAATCGTTTTTCGCTCCAGCAGTTTAGGGTAAAAAACTGATAACTTTTTTTTGATTTGACGCAAAATTATTAGTTGAATCGTCTTGTGACGCATAAATATTAGTTGAATCACTTCTGTTTATGGTTATTTTAAAATATTTTAAACATTTAACTACATTTTTTTGAACGCAATCTGATGCAAACAATTTTGGTTACAGTTACATTACAGTTACGGAGTTTACATTTGGCTACTTTTTTCATTTTCTTTCAGAAACGCTTTGTCCGAATTTTCTTTCCGAAACAAAATCGTGTAAAAATTAGGAACCCGAGTAAAAATAGTTATATAGGAAATTATATAATTTAATATGGACTAATATGTTTATATATAGTCAAGTGTAACACTATATCTTTGCGGATATAATTATGTATAGCTTTGAGTTTTTCACAAATTTCTTATATGATGTCATATATAGATCAGTATAAATATACATGTCCCCATATATATTTATATGTGCCATATCTATTTACATATGCTATGACAATTTTAATACATCGTCATATATAATTAAAAATGGCTTTATCGGAAAATATATAAAGTTATATATAGCTCAATGTTAATTTTTTTTCTAATTTGTTTTAGATATGTTTATGTATAGCGCAATGTAAAAAAATTCTATGTTTTTTTGAGATATATTTATGTATGATTTCAAAATATAAAAGGCGTACTCATTACAACTCCTAAATTCCTTGTAAACCTTGTATAAAAACAAGCCATATTTTTATGTATGGAATTTGACATTAAACTCATAAACATACCAGAATTATACAGTTTACGGGTAGAATACAAGTTTATATGAGAAGGCTTAAAATGCTTGGTTACAATTATGTACAACTTCTTCTAAATTTTTATTTAAATTTTTAATTCTTAACTTAAGGGTGTTATTTTTCAGTACTTTTTAATAGTTTTTGTTTTGATCTTGAAGTATGAAGCGTTATATAATTATGTCTTTCTACATCAAATTAGATATAATTATATCGGGTCAAAATCCGGATAAGATTCTATATGATTCAATATATTTAGATCTTATCCGATATAATTTTATCCACCATTTTTCGGATCATAGCATATCTCCAATTATATTAAATAAGATATCATTACATATAACATCATATTATTTTTTTTACCCGGGAACGGAGTTTACAACATATTTTCAAATCTTATTAAAGACATCCTTTTTCATCTCGACAATGTGACATGCTGCAGAAAAACTTCAAGTCTGTTATACTAGATGATTGTTTACAGTACATCGATCATTTGAGTATAAATAACATTATACTTTTCGCAATATAATTAATAGATAACTCCAAAATTCGTTTGTATGCATTTTTATCAAAAATTATGACGAAAAATCGTTACAGACCCGAGTAAAAAAAATTGATCTCGCGCAATATCTAATTATATCCAATTTGATATTGTTTAAGATCTGCTGTAATATCTAGCTGATCCAATTAGATCTCAAAATTGGGTGTATCCAATCATATCGTATTAGATCCCATTGTATATATGGGGATAAACTAAGATCAAGTTATATCTCAAAATTGGGAGGTCCAGTGATATCTTTGGGGATAAACCTAGATCTATTTTGATCCGAAAATTGGCGGATCCAGCTATATATTTGCGTATATTTTTAGATCTAATTTGATCCGAAAAATGGCGGATCCAATTAGATCCAGCTATATATTTGGGGATAAACTTAGATCTGATTTGATCTCAATTTTGGCAGATCAAATTAGATCCCGCAATATATTTGTGGATAAACGTATATCTAATTTGATCCGAAAAAGTGGCAGATCGAATTAGATGTAGCTATATATTTGGGGATAAACTTAGATCTAATTTGATCAAAAAAATGGCACATCGAATTAGATCCAGCAATATATTTGTGGATAAACTTAGATCTAATTTGATCCGAAAAAGTGGCAGATCGAATTAGATCCAGCAATATATTTAGGGATAAATATAGAGATTGACATCTAGAACTATCCAGAAAAATGACAGCTAAAATTAGATCCCGCATTATATTTGGGTACTACGTAAGATCTCCATTTATTTGGGATTAAATAAGATCCCAGACAGATATTGACAATAGTTCAAAAAATAATACAGTGGAAGATCACTGATTTTATAAAAATTAAAATATTTTGTTAAAATAAGGTTTAAAATCAGAAGATCTCGAGTTCGATACCTTTCACGGCTATGCATTTTTTTTATAAAAATTGTATCATCTTTCTGTGATTTGAATATAATTTAAACAGAAAGTGATATTAATTTATGATCTTGAGGCAAACTAAAATAACATTCATTTACTTAAAAATAACAGATCAACTAAAAACATTTCCCCCATTCAAAAGAATTTCTTTTTATAAAATTATAATTTTATTTTCTGTAAATGTTTTTATAAAATTATATTTTTTTTATTAAATGGAATTTTTTTTAAAAAATAATTTTATTTACATATTTTTAACGCTCTACACCATTTCCAATTGTATCAATTGTTTTTAAAATTTATCAATTGTATTTCAGAAATAATCAATTGAATTTCCGTTTTATCAATTGTATTTCAGAACTTATCAATTATTTTTCAGATTTATGAATTGTATTTCAGAACTAGTCAATTGAATTTCAGTTTTATCAATTGTATTTCAGAAATTATTAATTGTATTTCCGAAATTCACAACTGTATTTCAGAAATTATCAAACTGTATTTCAGAAATTATCAATTGTATTTCAGAAATTATGAAATGTAATTTAGAAATTTTTCTCTATTAACTATGATAAACCATCAACAAGTTCTGAAATAGATTTGATTATTTCTGAAATACAATTAATAAATTTCTGAAATACATTCCATAATTTCTAAAATACATTTAAAATTTCTGAAATACAATTAATAGCTTCTGAAATACAGTTAATATTGTAGTTGCTGATGAGTTACCATATATGATGGCACCATATATGACAATATATTGTTTAAATGGCACCAATATGGAGCTTTATATGGTAATATATAACTTAGATTCATCCATATACCATTTTATCCGAAAAATGGCCCGATAAAATTGTATCAGTTCTTATTTGTATCAGTTGTTATCTAATTGCATCAGTTTAGATCTGACCTGATTAAATTATGTGTTAATCAGATGAAATTGTATCAGATTTTTGACCTGATACAATTTTATTGGTTTATATTACATGGTATCAGTTTAGGTCCAAATAGATATATTTGTATACAAAATTATATAGTTATATCCCAATTTTGACCTGATATCAGTTTAAAACTTTGATACAATTGTATAAGGTAAATGTCGGATACAATTATATTTTATTTATGTAAAATTGAACCAATTACGATCAAACCGATAGAATTGTATCAGGTCAAAAATCTAATACAATTTCATCTGATTAACACATAATTTAATCAGGTCAGATCTAAACTGTTACATTTAGATAAAAATTGATAAACAATTGATAAAAATATATCGGGCCATTCTTCGGATGAAACTATATATTTATACAGATATAACTTAATCACATATATGACTATATGTAACTATTTTTCCTCGGGTTGTTTAAATGATACGATATATCAAAGTATATGGTACTATATATGGTAGCATATATTATCATATCTGCATCTATATTAAAAATGTCGTTCATCAGGTACCATATATGAGCATATATTGTTGAAATGGCACCATATATGACAATATATGGTTTAAATGGCACCAAATATGATAATATATGGTTTGAATGGCACCATATATGATAATATATGGTTTGAATGGCACCATATATGATAATATATAGCTTAAATAACACCATATATAAATATATATCGCACTATATATAGTACCATATATTATCATATCTGGAACTGAATTAAAGATTTTGTTTATGAGGTACCATATATGACTATATATTGTTTAAATGGCACCATATATGATAATATCTAGTTTAACTGTCACCATATATAATTATATATTGTTTAAATGATACCATATATAATTATATATTGCTAAAATGCCACCATATATATTAAGATATAGTTCTATATATAACTATATATGCAATAAGATCAACCATGTTATGTAATATATAATTATATATGCCATATCTAATATTATGAAGGCCGATATCTAATTAGATGAAATTATATATAGCATAATATAAGGAAAAATTTTCGGAAAAAACGTCATATATATTTATATATGGATATACATAACCACATGTCTAATTATATATTGTAATATATGCCACATATGATTATATATAATTTTTTTTACTCGGGGAGTTGAAGTCGTGTTAGCATAGACATACAGAAAAGTTTGTAAAATGTATTAATTTTTACTAAAAACGTTACTTTTCCTCTTCATAAAAATTCTTACAGTTAGTGTTTAGCTTCATTGGTTATTAAAATATAAGCTATTAAAGTTAAAAAACCTTATGAGTTACTGGTTACGGAGTTTACATTTGGCCTATAAAATTGGCCACAAATTTTATGTATTAACCAAAAATTCGTCAGATTGTTATAAATTTTGTAAAACAGGTGACAATGCGCTGATATATATCAAAATATATAACTCAAATGTAATCCATGCATTAGAAATTAGCTGGTTACATGGTTTTTATCACATTTTTTGATATAACCCATATATATGTATGTGCTATATATAAGTACATAAAGTAACATATAAAAGATATAATTACATAAACGTTTATATATAATTTAGAATGACAATATACATAATAATATAAAACTATATGTGGATCCATATAGGAAATATTTTATAATTTGTGTTAGTTATGATTATATATTGATGAATATGAACCCATATATAACTTATAACGTTCTTTATAAGATCATCTATAATTATATATTATCCCACATATACAATTTTTTCAAAGTGATTTTATATAAAAATATATAAGGTCCATATAAAACCGTATTATATTATATTTGGTTCCATGTTATCAATGATTTTGAACTAGTTTTAGATTTAGTAATTACTAGGGATTGGCGCGTGACACGAAATGTTCGTGATTCACGTTACTCACACGTGATCGTGAGTAATAATTACTACTTAAGTGATTCGTGCGTGAGCGTGAGTAAGAATAACCCGTGCATGATTCGTGTGTGAGTTTATTTTTTATATCATATGTTTTTAGTAATTTTAACTGTTTTGCGTGAGAATTTTCTGATTGTAAGTTTTTAATATACTCATGTGTGCTGAGTAAGAAACGAAATGCTCGTGCGTGAGTAATTTGTTTTTGTTTAGGAGCATGACTCAAAAATGGCTTACGCACCCAAAAGATTAACAACACTGATTTCTTATATCTTGGTTGTATATCATAATCCTATTAACTTTAAAATTTCAGTGTTGTTAACTTTATTTTAAAATTACTAAATTAAAAGAAAAAATTTTTCATATTTATTGCACTGTCATGATAAATCTGGATAAAAGTAATGGAAGATTTATCGAAATTATAAGATCTCCAGTAGACCTGGGGTTGATCATTACATTTTGTAATTACCCAATTACATCTAATTGTAATTGAAAAAAACTCATCTACAATTACATATTATTTGTAATTGCAATTCAAAAAAGAACAATTACAAGTAATTGAAAAATTTTTTTATTTAAAAAAATAATTTTTGTATATTGTTAGATATATATATGATATATGATAAAAAGTATAAGGTCAATTTTTAGATATATTTGTATCAAACTATATCCACTTTTATAACATTTTATATAATATTATACAAAAAGATATAATTTGATGTAATTGGATGAGGACAAAATTCGAATACAATTGTATCGAATTGCATAAAATTGTATCAAATTGTACCAAATTGTATACAATTGTATACAATTCGATACAATATGATACAATAAGATGTTCTCATTTTTCGGATATAATTATATCTACTTACATAAAAGATTATATATAATTAAATATAACTTCATATGGCTCCATATCATTTCTTTTACTTGGGAAGTTTAAATTTAAATTTTATTAACAGCCTTTTTACATTGAGACATCGACATAAACATTTTTAGCTTTATTTTATAATATCAATTTACTCTGCAAAAATCAGCAAAAAAAATTTGCTGAACATTAGTAATCTGAGAATATCATAAACAATTGTTCAATTATTAGTCTTCGTCGGGATTTTAAGGGCCATTACCAATAAACAAATAAACCTAAATTTTGAGCTAATTTACGCAGAGAGAATTTATTGGATGAGTATCAATGAAAGATTTCACTAAACTAATGAAATTTTCTTCACAAAGTGAATGAAATAGATTTTAAATTTTACGAAAGAGCTTCATCACTTTTATCAAGATCTTTTTAATAAAACTCTTTCATTGGGTGTATAAAATTTTCAGTAGATAATAAGAAATTTTTCATAAAACTGCATTAATTCAATGAAAATTTTTAACGGACGAATTCCAGCGAAACTTCATTGAATCAATAGGATTTTCAAAATTTTATATTTTTATCCAAATTTAACGGTTAAATTTTGCGAAAATGCAATTTCTGGAATTAAATCCAAAACAGATTTATTTATTTATTTATTTTATAAATCCATTTTGGATTTAGGATAATTCAATTCCTGTGTTCGCATTTTTCCAAAATTTAATGAATTTTTTCACAATATTAGCGAATGAGTGTTAAATTTTGATAATAATATTAAATTTTGAAAATTAAAAACAAAATATGGATTTCTAACAAAATAAAATAAATCCAAAAATAAGTCCATTGATTAAAAAAGGCCTAATGCTAACATCGGCTGAAAAACTGCTCTCACTTTTGAAAATTAGTTTTACTTTTTAAAAGAATTAAAACAGAAATCAGAAATGTTCTATTGTATTTCATAAAGCTTACTCCAGCCAGAAACGTAGTGTGTTTTGAGAAGTTTAAAAAACACCTTTTTTTTGGCCTTTTACAACGTTTTTATATAGTTTTTTTTATGAACAGAAAATTCGATATTTTGTAAAAAATTTTATTAAAAATTAATTGCGATAATGTAAAACAAATCCTTTTTCCGATGGGTCTCGCTGTGGCAATGTAGACTTGCTCAAAAAATTGTATCCTTCAATGCATTTTAACATTATTTGATCATATTTTAGTTAGTATTTGTTTTTTCTAAGCGTTTCTTGCAATTTTTTAGCCAAAGTTAAGAAAATCATGAAGGGAAAAAATTAAAGGAAAACAACAAATAAAAATCTAATATGACAATATCATATTAGAATTTGGACTTGAGGTAGAAGAATATTCTAACTAAATATATGGAAAAATTCAATATTAAAAATGTAACCGATTAATCGTCCTATTTTAACCGATTATTCGGGTCGAATAATTATTTGAGTTTTAAATTATTTGTTTCGACATTAACCGAAATAGAGGCGATTAATCGAGGAATCGGTTAATCGATTAACCGAATTGAAAACACTAGTGAGGATATAAAAAAAGAAAGACCCTCAACTCGAAGGCTATTCAATGGACATGTTGCTAAACCAGGGATGGAAAACATGGTACAATTGTACTTTTTTTTGATACATTTTGACCTCCGTTGGTACCGTGGTACTACCGCGATCCATTTGGTACAATTTCAAAAATTTCCAATTTTAAAATTTTTGTATTAAATGAACTTGTACTTTAAAGCTGTCAACAAATATTCGAATTGCAGACGTGGACTAAAATCATTCTAACAAAAACTTCTAACTGACTACTTTTGGGCTCAATATTGGAAAAAAATATATATTATTATTTTCCCGTAATCAGCTCATCAATACGCGTCGATTGAGTGCTGCTACTACATAAAATTCGAGAATTTAACCCGCCTCTTTCGTATATTTTTTGAATAGTAAAAAATATTACATTGTTTTCTTAGGACGGGTAAGTTATCTGAAATATAACCAAAACGAAACATTAACAATATATATTTTCATATACATATTTGATATTCACAACTACCCGAGTAAAAATAGTTATATATTGTCATATATCATGTGATTGGGCTACATCTGACAATGAATGGAGTCACATTAAGACACATTTCATTATATACAACTACATCTGATATTATTTTTTCAACGAATTTTTTGGAAGGTAATTGATATTATTACATATCCCCAAATCTGACTCCATATATAACTACATAAGCCTTATAAAACTAATCAAATTATATGTAGTGATCGATATGATTATATATGATTTGATACTAAGTTTTATAACACTGTATGTGTCGTCGTACTAAAAATATAATTTAATCATCCTAATTTTTGCATTAAAAATACAAAAATTGTGATGCCTATGAAATTGTATTGTCTATCATGAAAATGATCAACCCCCTTTTTGAAACTACAAATAAAATCTAATATGACAATATCATATTAGAATTTGGACTTAAGGTAGAAGAATATTCTAACTAAATATATGAAAATATAATTTAATTTAATATAACATCAAAATTAGTTATCTGCAAATTCAGAGTTAATTACTCCCTAGCCAAATAATTTTCACGTGATGTTTTGCATGTAAAATCATATTAAAAAATGATGCGTACGATTTAGAAGACAAAAGTATTCAAATAAATTTTTATTTTATGTTTTAAAATTCAATGTCAATTTAATAGCTGGTATGCATAAAAAGTATACTTACTATTAGACAATGTTATATAAAATCAGATATTTTTATATCGAATTAGATGTAATTTGATGTGCTGCATATGGACAAATCTCGGATCAAACTGTATCAAAATATATCTTATTTGATATAATTAGACACAAGTAGATGACCCATTTTTCGGATCAAATTGTATGTCGTTGTACATGGGGACTTATCAAATAAGATATAATTATATATGACACCATATTAAGATTTTTACCCGGGACATGTAGATGACCCATTTTTCGGATCAAGTTTTGGAAATTGGAAAATTGTTTCCAAATTTTAAAAGTTTTTAAAAGGAAAATGCACTTAAGGTGAAACGCGACAAATTTTTAGAAAAAATGTGTGTTTCTAGCACGCAACGAAAAAAGTCTTGCCACCCCTGCCCTACCTCATATACGCATCGTTTATTTATTTAAACTATCGTTGGTTTATTTAAACTCTATACTTGGTTGAAACTTCAAAATGCACCTGTGGCCCAAAATCTTGCAAAACTGAATGTTTAGATAATTTTATATTTTATACTAAACTTTTTTCCGTAAATTCCAAAGTCCAAATGCTTTTAGCGGTCTAAACGTACATCTGAGGGATATAAACTCACGAAGTTAGGTTTTGTATTAGTTCAAAACTTTAAAACGTATATGCGTGGCCCAAAATATTGCGAAAATAAATGGATAAATATTTTCTTTCACAGCTTTAAATTACAAAACTGTTAAGCTCCAATTTGAAAAAAAAAAAAAAAAAAAAAAAAATAATTTTTTTTCCTTCAAACTTAGAACTCCTGTAGAGGTCTAAAAGTAACCTTCAAAAATTGTTTTTTATTTTTTCTGTAATCAGCTTACCAGTACGGATGGTTTGATTGCTGCCCTTACATGAAATTCGAACATTTGCTAAACATCGGGAAGACCTAGTGTACATGTGTTTGTTTTTGGTGTTTATATTCTTATGCTTAAGTTTAGTCCCTAAATTTGGTATTTTCAATAAATCGATTTTAAGTCATCCATTGTAAAGTAAATCAATTTCATAAATTTCACTTTTTTTTCTATATAAGTTTTGTTTGTAAATATATAAATATTTTAAATTTTGTTAAAATAAAAACTAAAACAAAATTCAGTTTTTAATAATAAGTAGCATAACATTGCTCACTAATTATTATTAATTTGTTAAACTACTTACAAGGAAGCACCGTTGATGGGTTCTTTTCGATTGTGATGAAATTCGGATATGTGACAGAGCAGAAGGAGAAAAAAGACACGATTTTTTTAGCGGCGCAATCTGACGTTTAAGAATTCAAATGTGGGGTAACGCATTATTAAATTTTTTATGCAACCATGCCTGAAATTTGCGAAATTCTGATTTATTTTTGAGCAGCGTTGAAGTACTCTAGAAAACAAAATTTTGTATACCTCATTGCCCATCTCATAAACTGCGATTTATTTAAAATAGAGGTAAAAATTCTTGGGGAAAGACGTTTAAAAACTGAACGATTATGAATAAAAAAAATAAAATGAAATAAACCGAATATTTATTAAGAATAAAATTATGAAACAATCGTGTATATTCCTACCAAAAGTCTGTTACTATTAGTTGTGACTGTATTCTCCTTGTGTTTGTTGTTGATATCATATGATAATATCATATTAGAATTTGAACTTGAGGTAGAACAATATTCCATATTTATTCAAATTTCTGTTTGAAGACTTCAAAAAAATTAAGACCTGTAATCGAAACAATGATAACACTGACAAATACACTTATAGAAAAAGTCTAAAAGTTTTAGTTAAACTACTAAGAATTAGTTAAAAATGACTTTGGAGAAAAAACTGAAAAAAAAAATTTTTCCGAACGTAGGGGTCGTTATAGCTTCGGCATTTAAAGACGGATTTAAAGTGTGATATATCGCTCTTTTTGCCTCGGGGAGATCAGTGTTTTGCTATAAAGGAAAAATCTAATAAAAAAAAATTTAAAAAGGCGACCCCTACGTTCGGCATGCAAAAAAAAATTCTATCGGGTTTTTTTTAATTTTATTTGTACTATCATCATTACAATTAAAAATATATATTAAATATCTACAATATTTGAGATTTTACGAAAGTATTGCAACAAGTAAATAGCTTTTTATTCTAAAATTAAACACAAATATAAATATTTTACGTTTTAAGGAAAAAAAGATAGGGAAAAACCTTTTGGTTGTTTAAGAAATTTTGTCATTAACTTTTTCCAGCATCTTCCTTTCAGAAGTTGTAGAAGGAAATTAATTAGGTTTGCAAATTTCTTATAAGATCAAAATTTGAAGACCTCTTCTTGTCTTCGAAGCTGGTTGTTAATTTCTCAATGACAGTTTTGAACATTTCTTGTTCAAAATTTTTATGTAAATGGGCAGTAGAATTCCGCCTTGGAAGATTAAAAATTGTTTTTAAATTTTTATTTTGAACAACCTGTGGTTTTTTAAGATACGTTTTAGCACATCTCGTTGACCAGACTTGGCATCCGTATGTCATAATTGGTCGTATGCACATTTTATAAAGTAACAGCTTATTTTTTTGGTTAAGCTTCGACTTCCGGCTAAGCAGGGGATATAGGGCTCTTCCACATTTTAAGGCTTTGTCACACGATTGCAAGACATGTTGTTTGAAAGTCAATTTTTTGTCAAAAATTACTTCCAAATATTTTATGGGGTCGAGTAAAGGAATTTCAGACCCCTGAATAACAAGTGTTGTTTGTGGGATTCTTTTTGGAGACTTGTTGAAAGGAAAAATAGTAGCTTGGATTTTACTTTGATTAATTTTTATTTTCCATTTCTTGAAGTATTTTTCAGTGTGTATTAAAGCTTTTTTCATATTTTTAACAATCGCATTTGAAACTTTACCATTCGTTGTTATTGCGGAGTCATGTTCCTTTGCGAAGAAATTTCATTTTCTATATTGACTACAAAGTTTCTTTCCGATAAAAAGCTTTTTATAATTTTTTGTAAATATATTGGGTAACCAAATTTGTTGAGCTTAAATACAACACCGTTGTGCCATACAGATTCAAAAGCTTTCTCTATATTAAGAAAAACAACTCCAGTACTTTTACGTTGATTTTTGTTTGTGGTTATTTTATTAACAATTCTTTTAACCTGATGAATCGTAGAATGTTCCTTTCTAAATCCAAACTGCTCTTTGCACAAAATATCGTTTTCTTCTGTAAATTCATTTAGTCTGTTTAGAATTATTTTTTCAAAAATTTTGTCCAGGCCATTTAACATACTAATGGGTCGATAGCTTTCGGGTGACTTTCGCTCTTTTCCTGGTTTTAATATTGGTATTACCTTTGCAGTTTTAAATTGCTTAGGAAAATAACCGTTTCGTAAACACCAATTGAAAATATTAGTAAGAGTACTGAAAAATACATTTGACATTCTTTTTATAATAATCGGTTTTATCCCATCTATACCAGGAGCTTTTGAATTTTTTTGTCTATTAACGTAAAATTTTACCTCATCTATTGTTGTCAACTCCTTTGTCATATTAGAAATATGCTGTAAATCTAACCATTTAATATGTTTTAGTACCATGCGATCAGCAGCCGACGGTAAGTTATGAGTCAATTGATGAGAGCTTTTAAAAACATCTGCTATAATATTAGCTTTAATTTTATTATTGTCCACTTCAACGCCATCTATTAGTAATCAGTTTCAGTTTCAGTTTCTACGTTTTGAACTTTTGTTTTAGGTTTTTGTCTGCTTGTTATTCTCTGGCGAATCGCCATGTATTCGCGATGGGATGGACAAATTGCATCATCTGCACGATGATTATTATTTTATAATTTATTTTTTATACAATTAAAGCATTTATATATAACGGGACCTTCAGTTGAAGTTTTGTTCATCTGACAGACTGAATAGTCATGGGCTCCTCCACATCCTAGACATGCAGTTTTTCTAAAACAATTTGCTGCTTCATGGCCTCCATTCGAACGCGAGGTTTTAATATCTTTTATATTCTCGGGTTCTATGTTGTACGTATTTCTGAATTCCTCTGAAATTAACTTCAGATCAACTTGTGGAAGGCCAAAAAGCATAAGTTTAAATCGTTTGTTGTCCTTAATTGGATGCGTAAAATATTTTATTTATATCTTTCGTTTTAAGTATTTCGATAACTTCTTCATAATCGGCCAAAGTATTTGGCATTACTTTTGTCCCTATAGACCATTGACGGACTTAGGCCGGTCTGGGGTGGGCAAATCCCACCCTAGCCGGCTTTTTACCCACCCCAGAATTAATAAAATAATCTATCTATAATTCTTGCATCTATTATTTTGAAGGCATTTCATATGAAAATGGCGAAGGATTTTTAATAGCAAAATATAGCAGAATCATTTTGGTGCTATAGATTCCTTAGATTTAATAGCTTTTTAAAGGATTAATTAGTTAATACATATATATCTAACAAGGAAATTACTTCAAACTAAACACTACTTTTGATGAAATTTCAATATGTTGTAGAAATAAAAATTCTAAGATGATCATCTCTTGATTTTTGACCACCTCGGTTAAATATGGGTTCATCCATTGGCGTACCTAGACCATTTTTCTGGGGTGGGCAAGCGACCCTTAATTTTCTGATGTTTATTTGCCCAAAAGTGCATCTACTTTTCTGAAGAAAACCTCGTACAATGAATGTGTTCCAAGCTATATTTTCAGATTATTATGATAGAGAAAAGAAATCTAAGATCAACCTGTCTAATTCGTCTATTTCGGACGAATCCTTTCTAACCCCATATTTTGATCACTTAAATTACCGAGGTGTTCAAAAACAGTGAGATGTTCATCTTACAATTTTTTTCTCCAAAATATTGAAATTTCATTAAAATAACTTAGTAATGTTTAGTTTTAAGAAACTTCCTAGTTAGATATTAACTAATTATTCATTTAGAAAACTATGAAATCTAAGATATTTAACTCACCAAAAAGATTATGCGTTATATTTCTATTATTGAACAACTTTGCGATTCTAATAATTTTTCTTAAAGATAAACTCCTATGGTCAATTTTATAATCAGAACTAAGATCGATTTGTTTCTTAAATATTTCTTAGGTAAGAATTTTTCAAACAACTTTCTTATTTTAGAAATATTTAAAACAAAAATCGATCTTAGTTCTGACTATAGAACTGACCCTTAGATTGCAACAACTTAGCTGCCTAGGATTCTAGTAGAGATTTTCCCAAACCAAAAACACAGGATTAATTGATATAAAAAAAAGTAATATTGTGATATTTTTTGCCATCAAAATTATAGATGAAAGAATTGTAGGTAGATTTTTTTAAAATTCTGGGGTGGGCAAAAATCAGTCTAGGGTGGGCTTAATTTATTTCTTTTTAAAAAGTGTTTTTTAAAATTATGAATCTGAGAATGGGTAAATAACAGCCGAACATAAATTTGTCCCTTGCCCACCCCAGAAAAATGGTCTAGGTACGCCAATGCTATAGACATTCTTTTGTACTTGGAACTAGATCTTAGTAGCTTTATGATGTCTGAAAACATGTGATAGCTATCAACAATTATTGAAGGAACTTTGATATGTTTCTCACTAATTTCTTCATCTTCTACTCTGGAGTTGTCGTCCAAATCGGAGAGCAACTGAAAGCGATTGCTTTCGTCCTTTCCTATAGGTCGATGTTGTTTAAACCTAGGGGTATTACCCCAGTTTTTTCGGCGCTTTGGTCCCATTATAAGGTACAAGCAACGATTGATTAGAATTACGTATATATTTATAGGCAAATTGAACAAGAAGGAAAGCACGCCTGTTTGTTGTGAATGTCAACAAACAACTGATTCTATTGGGTTTATCGAAAAACTTCCTTAGTAAAAGTTTAATTATTTTTTGCGAGCTTTAATTTTCTGACTACTAGAACGGGATACTTGAGCTCAATGGTCCCTTCGAGAGAAAAACATCGATATATCTATCATAAGTTTGAAAAATAAGGCACGGAATAAAGTTTAAACTTTTTAAAGGGTTTTGTTTTTTCTGGAGCTATAGTTACTAAATTATGTACTTTTATATGAATGATTCAGTTGTCAAATCGATTAACTCCATATAGAAAAATGATTAAGTCTCAATGAGAAAAATGAGAAAATAGTATATATTAGGCTTGTTCGCTTACTTACTACAGCTGCAAAAATTTAATACAAAACGTAAACAAAACTTTCCAATTGTACACCGATAAAATTTTTCAGTAGCTCATTCAAAGAATTTATTAGTTGAAATCGAAAAAAATTTAATTAACTGAAATACTCGTTATCAACTACTGTTTCAGTTAAATAGAACCGATTTTGTTTAGTTACCCTGTAAATACCAATTTCAATTTCATTTGTGTTGTCAATTTATTTTAGAATAAATATAAAAATAATTTCTTATTAATCATTAGTCCATGCAAGGCATAAATCTATTCATTGCGTTAAATATTCCTTAAAATTTTAATTAAATGTATACATTTTTTTCAGAACGCGAACGTCAAATCTCCATATCGAGGGAAACGTACGAATAATTGTGAACATGAAGCCACATAAATCAATGGAATTGCGCAGAGAATGAATGAGAATTGCGTATTCATTTGGTTTGTTAATTTTTCTTTAAATAAATTCAAATTAAGATGCATTGCATAAGGGCATTGATTTTATTTTTCAATAATAAAATAAAGGTAAATTTGAATGTTGCATTGAGTTAATATTAACTGACACAAAGTTTCACACATAGCAACTATTACTTTCGTTGTCTTCAACTGAGTGAATAGGGCTACATAAATTTCTAAAAAATTAGTTATTTCCAATTAACTTTATTAACTGAGTCTGAGTAACGGGTATTTCACCTGAGACTCAGTTAAAAATTAACGGTGGGTCTCATACTGCAGGTTTAAACTTAGGTTAATAGTTAACCCAAAAATTTGTTGTTGTTTTGTGTACATTTTTTTGACATTTTATTTTGTTTTTAGTTAAGTTAAACCTACAGTATGAGACCCACCGTAATTGTTTTTTAAAATTCCTGTTAAATTATAAATTCAAATAAACGGTGTGAAAATACTTATTATCAGAGAAATTTGTTTTGAATATTATACAGTGAGGAGTCAATAGAGTGTTTTGAAATTAAACTTTTATAAAATCATGAAAATGGAGTTAATCGATTTGGCAACCCAGCAAAATAGTACAAGAGTTTCCACTACAATGCCTAAAAAACGAGAAATGGCGTAATTTTTGGCCCGCTTACTACACCATAAAAATACGCTGATTTTTTGTCTTCTATATTATTTATATCTGAATTTCATTGCAATAGAAGAGAACCCATCAAAAGTGCTGCATTGTCAGAAGTTTAAGGAGGCGGGGTATTTTAGGATCGCAGCTTATTTCTGTCTTTTTCTTCAATACATTCGTAATCTTTTATGTTTAGTTAATTGTGGCAAAATATTTTGTCATGTGCATGCATAAACGTACATAAGTTTAGGTCCTAAACACCTTGTGAAAGACTTTCCTTAGACAATGCCAACATTGACTGATCCACTGGTTGATGGTGATGATGGGTGGGTATTATAAAAGGGGACGCCAGCATCTGCAAAGGGCTTAATAGTTTATAGTTATTAATTTATAGTATAGTGGAGTAAATTTACAAAGAGTTTTTAATGAACACATTAAACCCACTTTTGGTCGAAATTGAGATAATGATAGAATAACTACTAAAAAATAAAAATTTAAAAACTCAAAAACTACTGAGATTTTGATGAACGAAATTTTATTTGTTAACGATTATTTGAAAGTGGTGTAAGTTCTAGGTCACACTTGACTGCTGGGCTAAACTCATAAAAACAAGTTATTACACAAGTGTGTTGTACGTGTTCTACTTCAGTTGAACTAATTTTCTCTGTTGTTTTCGTTTAAGTCAATTATTTAGCTAAAAGTATTAGTTATGAGATTTTACCTCAAAAACATATTTCTGCGTACTTGAACTAATTTTTCCTACCTATGTATAGTTCGTTTTATACACACATAGAAATAAATCTGTAAAAATAGTAGAAAAACCAACTAAAAATTAGTTAAAATTTATGTTGCAGAAAAAACTGCTGATAAAATAAGAACAGCAAAAATAAAACTGTTAAATTTACAGAATTTAGTTATATTTAAGTTAACTTTTAGTTAATTGAAAATGGCAAATTGCACTTTAAATTCTGCAGAAAATTTTGCTAAATATTAGTAGACTAAGGTGCCTATTCCTACTTGTGACTCATTGTGACCATCTTAAGACTTTTTTTAAGACTGAGAGTCATAACTTTTCATACTTTTCAACAATAAAATTCAAAAAATTCAAATTTTATTTGTCAATGTTATGATTGTATCGATACCAGGTCTTAATTTTTTTGAAGTTTTCAAACAAAAATTTTAATAAATATAATTTATTATGACTTTGCAACAACAAATACATGGGGAATACAGTCATAACCAAGACTTTTCGTAGGAATAGGCACCTAAAAACAATAAAAACAAACTGTTTTTTCCAAAAAAAGTTTTGTTTCTTTTAAGCTGACTTCGAAAGTTCAAAATTTTTTGTGATTTTTTAGGCTACTAATTATTTAGCAAAATTTTTTCTGATTTTAGCAGGTTAATTTGTTATTTTCTATTAACAAAAATGTAACTCAAATATAACTAAAATTCTGTATATTTAACTGTTTTATTTTTGCTGTTCCTATCTTACTAACATATAGCAAAAATAATCTACTAAGTACGGCAGTTTTTTCTGCGACACCATTTTTAATTAATTTTAGTAGTTTTAACTAAATTTTTTACAGACTTTTTTCTATTAGTGTAAATGATTTTGAGAATGTTTCTGTTAATCTAGAAAAATTGGTTTGCAAATTGTTCATTTCAGGTGTATCTATGTTCGTCGACCAATACCAATTTTGCCAGAAAGGCGTCTTTCTTGTCAGGTCTAACGATTTTATTTTGTCCCTAGCGGGAAAAATTGTCGAATACTTAGCTATTAGCCAAAAATCCAGCCCACCTATTTAATACATTACTGGCAACGTCAGATCCGTTCATCTCTACACCTTTTGCAATTGTAATTCAGAAAATATCAATTGAAATTCAGAATTTCCATTTGAAATTCAGAAAATATCAATTGATATTCAGAATTTCCAATTGAAATTCAGAAAAGATCAATTGAAATTCAGAATTTCCATTTGAAATTCAGAAAATGTCATTTGAAATTCAGAAAATATCAATTGAAATTCAGAAAATATCATTTGAAATTCAGAAAATACCAATTGAAATTAAGAAAATATCAATTGAAATTCAGAACATATCAATTGAAATTCAGAAATCGTCATTTGAAATTCAGAAAATGTCAATTGAAATTCATAAAATATCATTTGAAATTTAGAAAATATCAATTGAAATTCAGAAAATATCATTTGAAATTCAGAAAATATAAATTGAAATTCAGAAAATGTCATTTGAAATTCAGAAAATATCAATTGAAATTCAGAAAAAATCATTTGAAATTCAGAAAATGTCAATTGAAATTCAGAAAATATTATTTGAAATTCAGAAAATATCATTTGAAATTCCGAAAATATCAATTGATATTCAGAAAACATCAATTGAAATTCAGAAAATATCAATTGAAATTCAGAAAATATCAATTGAAATTCAAAAAATATCAATTGAAATTCAGAAATCGTCATTTGGAATTCAGAAAATATCAATTGAAATTCAGAAAATATCATTTGAAATTCAGAAAATATCAATTGAAATTCAGAAAATATCATTTGAAATGCAGAAAATATCAATTGAAATTCAGAAAACATCAATTGAAATTCAAAAAATTGTAAACACATTTTTTAAAAGAATCTGTCAATGTTATCCCCTATAAAAAATTTATATATGAGTTTTATCAAAATAAGTAAAATTCATTGTACTCACGCGAGTGAAAAATATTTAAAATTTGTGTGCCTCAATGATTTTATGAAGACATTAAAACGTAACGTAAATTTCATCCTTACATTTTGGAGCCATAATTCGTAACAAGAAAGAAATTAGTCTACATAAAATCATTCAGGCACACAAATTTTAAATAGTCCTCACCCGCGTAAATAAAATGAATTTTACTCCCACTTATTAATCGAACGTATTTTGATAAAATAGATATATAAATTTTTTATAGGGTATAACATTATCTACCTGGCCGGATTATTTAAAAAATTCTGTTTACATTTTTCTGAATTTCAATTGATGTTTTCTGAATTTCAATTGATATTTGCTGAATTTCAAATGATATTTTCTGAATTTCAAATGATATTTTCTGAATTTCAAATGATATTTTCCGAATTTCAATTGATATTTTCTGAATTTCAAATGATATTTTATGAATTTCAATTGATATTTTCTGAATTTCAATTGATGTTTTCTGAATAATAATTGATATTTTCTGAATTTCAAATGATATTTTCTGAATTTCAAATGATATTTTCTGAATTTCAGTTGATATTTTCTGAATTTCAAATGATATTTTCTGAATTTCAATTGATATTTTCAGAAATGGAAAATCTGAATTTCAATTGATGTTTTCTGAATTTCAAATGGAAATTCTGAATTTCAATTGATGTTTTCTGAATTTCAAATGGAAATTCTGAATTTCAATTGATATTTTCTGAATTTCAATTGATATTTTCTGAATTACAATTGCAAAAGGTGTAGTATTTAGGACCAATGCAAAAAGGAACATCTACACTTAGATCAAGAAGCGAAGCAACTTCTTCAGGGCACAAATACTATAGAATAACGTATGGCATATTTGGAAGAAATTTCGGCTGAAGATTACTTTTTGAGGCACCCCTCAAATAAAAAAAAGTATATCACCCCCTCTGGAATTAAAAAAATAAATTTGTTTTCTATATGGTGTTTAGGGGGCCGGGGCCCCTGAGATCCTTTAGGTCCAAAAAACCGAAATACACCCAAAATGGCTCAAATTAAAGGAAATTTTCTCCCGATTTCAAAAATGCAATTGGTTTCATGATCCATAAAGTGTGGCTCCCACTAGATCCATTTAAGACCCCCGGGAGTCCAAAATAGCCACTTAATGTACTAATTTTAAAGTATGGGTACTCAAATAAATGGAAATTTTTTTGAGAATTCAAACATGACCACAACGTACCAAAAAATGAAAATTTTTTTAAAAAATCGCCTGCGGCAATATGTCCCACAATACACAAAAAACCCACAAACATTCATTAGATTTTAATTTTTTACAAAAAAAAACACCAACTTTTAACAAAATAAAGCTTATGTACGCTACACGCTGAAAAAAACGGCCTGTCCCAAACATATTTTTGCTGGTAATATATATATATATATATATATATATATATATATATATATATATATATTTGGAGAAATTGTTAAACATATTCGCCGTGTTTTTACTAGAAACAATATATATTTGCATGCAAATATATATATGTTTGCTTGTAAATATAAAAATGTTTGGATGAAATGAAATGGCGCTAACGACAAATATATATATATTTGGCAGCAAACATATAATATGTGTGTCATAATCAAATTATATTTCCATGCAAATATTTAATAATATATTCAGTTATAAAGCAATTATTAATTTATGCCAAACAATAGGCGTATTTATTTTACTCTCCAAATTTCTCTACATTTTAATGGAAAAATATAAAAAGTAAAATTAATACATCTACTGTTTGGCGATTTTTTTGCGACCCTATGCTCCTTGCAGGAGTAAAAGGAACAAATATATACTGTTTGGCGATTATTTAATAACTAAATATGTATATTATAAATCACATTGAATTTTACATCTAATACAAATCTATCATTGAACAAGTAAAAAGGTTAAAGTCGGGCATGCCGACTATACAATACCCTACACCAGTCTGGGTAAAAGCCAACTAATGTTTGTATCCGAAATTCGAATTGGTTAAAATGGGGCTCGTGTCAAAATTTTCTATAATGTGAGTCAGCGCACCAAATTTCATTAAAATGCTTCGTCCTTGGGCCAATATAGGTCTATGTACCAAATTTCATCAAAATATCTTAATATTTGCGACATGCAGCGTATAAACAGTATAATTTTGGTAGGACCCTTATATGGGCACTAGGTCTAAACATGGACCGATGTTCACCAAAATCAAACTTGTTCGTCCTTGGGCCAACATAGGTCTGCGTACCAAATTTCATCAAAATATCTTAATATTTGCGACCTGTAGAGTGCGCACAAGATTGCATGGACAGACAGACAGACGGACGGACGGACAGACGGACATCGTTAAATCGAAATAAAAAAAAATTCTGAACCGATCGGTATACTATAAGGTGGGTCTACGACCAATATTTTTTGGTGTTACAAACATCAGCACAAACTTATAATACCCTGACCACATAGTGGTGTAGGGTATAAAAACAATAACTACAATCTTCATTTATTTTTATTAACAAATATTAATTAAAAACTCTTATGACAAGTTAATAATTTAATATACACAATTAAATCTTTTTTTCTTTTTAACACAATTTTATGTTTTATTTATACTAATTTATTTTGTTTTTTCACATTTTTCACAATAAAATTAATAAATAAAGGAAAAATATCACTAAATTTTCTGACTAGATGCAGTCTAGCTAAACTAAACCATTATTACCAACTACAAAAGTTATAATGGCTGCATACAAGTTTATACATATGTATCAAGAATGTAAATTCGCCGTAGATGACAAAATATGACTTATTTACAAACAAACCAATATTTACCGGGAAATATATGTATAGTAACTATAAAAACAATATAATTGGAAGCATACTCCAAATACATATATGGTAGTTTGTAAACATACATATAATTCTCTAAACATATACAAAAACGTCTCTTTCCTCCGTGTATGTACCAAAAAATTTAAATTTTTTTGAAAAAATCGCGCTATAAAATGACAATAATGCACCTATCCCAAATTCTTTTTTCCGGATCGTGAGAAAATTTCCTTTAACACCATATAGAAAAAAAATTCTTTTTTAATTCCAGAGGGGGTCAGAGGGGGTCATATAATTTTTTTTCATGTTTAAGACACTGTCATTTTAAGTCTGGCGACCATTTCTGGATAAAAATAATGCAGAAGTTAAGGAAATTTTGTAGAATTTTCAAAAATATACAGTTTGTATAGATCCGATCAGTACTCGCTAAATTTTACTCTGTAATTTGATAACAGGTCGATATCGCTAATTTTTCATTGAAAGCCACGCCCACTTAAAACAAGTGACAAAATAAAAAAGCAGACATTATGCTAAAATTCTGCACAATATTCTAAACCACATATTTGCCTCCCGGGGCGAATTTAGCCACTATTTTTTATGATTTTTAAAAATAAAGGCAACGAAAAAAAAATTAGAAAAAACTTGAATCGTTCCTTCTAAATTTTCCACCACTGTATATACACTTAAGTCTATTTTTATGCGGTAGATGCGTTCCAAAAAAAAAAAACCGCATAAAAAAGAACTCCACTTCCATACAAAAATGGGAGATGCGTTCCGAATATTTGAAAAACCGCATAACTTTGAAACAAGGTGAGAAAATTGGACTAACATCGCATAAAAAAAACTATAGAATAAAAAAATTTTCATTTATTTTTACTTTTAACACAAAATAACACTTGTATACATACAGTACATACCAAAAAAACATAAAATCAATAAAAAAAAAATAATACCGCGGCTAAAAATCGAAAAAAAAATATGGATTCACACAGGTATAATGTATGTTTGTGCATGATCATAAACATGAATGCTTTTCCATACATGGATACCAGAGAACGGTTTGAGTAACTTATTTTATGCTTTTGAATGCAATCACAAAAAATGAGCATATTGTTGTCAATACACATCATTTCAGTAAAGCAATACAGACACAATTGAAAAAAAGTAAGTATGACGAAAGCCATGCATTGCACTGCATGTCTTCTGTTAATCCTACCTAACACTCACAAAAGCAATGAATACAAAACGATTGTTACGAATGGTCTCAATTTTGGTTATATAAAAATTAAAAAGTTTTTTCTGTCAGATATTTTAGTATATTTTTGGTGTTTATTTTTTTCACTTAAACATTAACAAAATGAGAAAATATATACATATTTCATATTTAAATAAAGTTTCTTCACACTGTATTTTTCAAAATACTTCAACAGGTCAACGACTACTAAACAAATGTTGTGATTGATTTTATTTTTTTAATGCGTCATCACTTCATTTCGTTGCTTGACATGTGGTGGCATTATAAAAATAATGCGTAAAAACCACTCATCAAAAACAATGAATGTATATAATAGCAATAGCATTAGTTATTGTTGTTGCATGAATACATGGCAAAAGCAATGGATGGTATAAATCAGTGATGCGCAAAATTGATTTGCAATTGTATTAGTGAGCAGGGGAGAGAACTGCACTGAGAAAAAAATTGGACGAATTAAAAAATATGTCTTTTTACATATTTATCAATCTCCATATTTTTATACAATCTTAATGAAATTTTCTGCAACATATTTTTACAGATTTTAAATCAAATCTTCTATATTAATACTTTTTGGCAATTTTTTTATATTTTGTTTTTTTTTATTTCTATTAAAGATCTACTATGAAAGATATTACTATGAAAATAATCATAATGTCTTTTTATAACATAGTCCCTAGATTCCTTAAATGTTTTATAACGTAAAATGCATTGCATGATATCAAAAACATTTTTCATCATATATTTTCTGAATATCATAAATAATTGTTTTTAGTGCACTTGAAAAAAAATATCATAACACCCGCTAAGCATGTGCACTCGTCGCTGTCTCAGTGACGACTAAATTAAAGAGCATAAGAATATGTGTGAGGTAGTAAATTCACAATTGTGCTTTGAAACGAGCACCACTGGTATAAATGCACAATAAAAACGAATGTACTCAAACCGTTCTCTGATGGATACATAAATTTCCATACATGCATCCATATATGTCCACACATGTGCATTAAGGAGAATACGATAGCATTCCCGAGAATTCGATGACAATTTTGAATTCAGTTGTGAGCCAGAAATAACAGGTTCTCTTATTTGAGACTCATTCATTTTAATTGCTCTTATTGAAGATATTCGAGGTTTAAAATATTTTCCAATAGCAGCATATCTTTTGTTCAGCTTTTCATAAAATCTAGAACGGGAAATCCCAATTTATTTCGCAGTACACATAGCATAAGAAAGAAATCGCAAAGTTTTCTTATTTTGAAAAATGAGTTATGCCAATATTTAAAAATGCGAAAAATGGCAAAAAAAATTGAATAAAAAGTATTATGAAAGTTGGAAAAAAAACGCAACACAAGTCGATTTTAAAACCGCATAACTTCAAATCCGCATAAAAAACCGCATAAAAAGAGACTTAAGTGTATATATTTTTTTTTTTGAAGGGTGCCCCAAAAAGTATACTTTTGCTGAAATTTCGCAATCAAATGAATAATAATTATAATTTCCTTTTTCTTGTACAACTTATAATTTTAAATATAATATGGGTTTTCATATAAACTCGTATTCTACTCGTAAACGGTGTAAACCTGGTATATTTATGAGTTTAATGTCAACAAACTTCATACATAAAAATATGGTTTGTAATTATACAAGGTTTACGAGTTTATATGAAAACCCCTAATATGAGTAATGAGAAATTATTTACATATGTATATAAAAATAAATCAAAAAAATCCATATGTCATAAAAATTATTTATAATTATTATAAAAATTGTTTATTTATAGAGATTTGACTTTTTTTTAAATAAAAAAGTTACAAAAATAAAAAAAAAACACATTTTCATATAAAAAGGATACAAAAATTCAAAAGTTCAACTTTGACTATTTTTTCCTCCCAGCCGATTTTAATGAATTCAAAAGTGGAGAAAAGTTCAAGGGATTATCTATTCATAATAACAAAGTAAAAATTAAATTATCCCAAAATTGGCAAAAGTTACATACTTTTGGCGGATGAAAAACGATTCGGAACCAATGCGCAGCGGTTTTTTATCAGCCGTTATATAATTTTTAAAAAACTTTTTTATGTTGAAAAATATTATAAAATTCACAAGTTTGTGAATATTATATTGTATTATAAAAACAACCATCTAACAGATTTTTCTACAAAGATTGTCTAAAAAGATACATATCGTCGGTTTGCCTGCAAATAGTGCTAAGTGTTTTTTAACAGGTTTTCAGAACTGATTTATATTATCCTTTTAAGATATATTATTCACATCATATGCCTTAATGATTCACTACATCAGTTACTAAAATCATCACTACGGCATATGATGTTTTCTCGCTATCCTGAAAACCTGTTAAAAAACACATAACACTACTTACAGGCAAGCCGATGACATTTCGATAAAATGGGTAAGCAGTTTTCACCGTGGAAGAGGGTCTTTCGCTTTTTGTCTCGCTCAACCGTATCTCTTTTTATTTGTTCGTGAACTCGGGCAATATTTCGGGAAAACATTTTACTTGAGAGAGGAAAATAATGAGAAAATCCAATTGAATTCTAATTTGATTAAGGAAAAAATGGTCGAAAATTCACAGTTTTTTAAGGAGAAAGAAAATATTTGACTAAAACACTTTCCAAATGATCAATTTTTCTGATAATTTTTAACTGAATTGTTATATTTTAGCTATTTTCTATTCTATATATTATAGAGAGATATTATATTATAGAGAGATATTATTTCTATATATTATAGAGAGATATTATGCTACTCTCAAATCTCTCGAAAAAAGGCGAAGTTGGACAAACTCGATAAACAACATTTTCTCTTATAAATGAGTTGAGTTGAAACATTTTGTCAATTTGTTACAACATGTGTGATGATAAACAAAGCAAGGTTGGTTACCGTTATCGTTATAATACCGTTATCGCTAAAATACCGTTTAAAATTGAATACCGTTACCGTTACCAATACCTCTAAAAAAATTTACAATTACCGTTATCATTACGGATACCGTTATTTTTTATGGGTAGTTACCGGTATTTTACCGGTATTTTTTAATTTATATAAAAATGTAAATTTTTTAACTTTTTTGTAATGATCTTCAGTCTTTTTTTCTACAAAAAAATTTATGGATAACAATTTTAGTTATAAAAATTCCCAGCATTGAATTTAAAGCTTATAATCTGCATTTTTAACACTCAAAATTGAATATATGTTAAGTTTTTACTTGTTTTTATATGTTTTTAACATAATTTATAATACCGGTACGTTACCGAAACAGTCTTAAATAGCGTTACCTTTACCGTTACCGAAACGAATGAAATTGGATACCGTTACCGTTACCCTTACCGTTATTCGTTTCGGTAACCAACCGTGAAACAAAGCCGTAAGTTACAAAATATTCAAAATCGGCTTTTTGATCGATTATGATGCACCGTATCAAAATACATATTCGTGCAAAATTTTACACTCCTACGACTAAACACGACGAATTTATTAACAAAATTCTATACAGCCCCGAGTGTAAGCGCAAACAATTTTAAAAAGTTGTTTGCTTCTCCTGTAACATTTTTTAAATGTAACTTACGGCTTTTTTGATTTCATATGACGATATGTGGCTTTACATACCAACTGCCATGCTACTGTAAAACATATGTCGTATCAATGTCAAATTCTGCGTAGCGGAAAACAGAATCCGTACTTGTTTTTTTACTTTTTTACAAAGTGGGCTAGGTAGGCGTGGTCAGATGTTGAACAAATTTAAAAGTGTTTTTAGTAAACAATTTGTTAAGATTTTTTGAAATACGCCAAGATCCTAAAATTAAACACAATCTATAGAGCTTTTCACGTGCTATTTTCTGAATGGAAAAAAATAAAATTTTCAGAACAAATTCTGAATTTGGATTTTTTGCGTTTTTATGAAAAATTCAATTTATCAAAAAACACCCTCCTTTTTATTATACCCTACACCACTACGTGGAGAGGGTATTATAAGTTTGTGCTGATGTGTGTAACACCAAAAAATATTGGTCCTATACCCACCTTATAGTATACCGATCGGCTCAGAATTTTTTTTGTTTCGATTTAACGATGTCCGTCCGTCTGTCTGTCTGTCTGTCCATGCATTCTAGTGCCCATATAAGGGTACCCCCCAAAATTGTCTTTTTTACACGCTGCAGGTCGCAAATACGAAGATATTTCAATGAAATTTGGTACACAGACCTATGTCGGCCTAAGGACGAAGCCTATTGATTCGGTCCATGTTTAGACCTAGTGCTCATATAAGGGTCCCCCCAAAATTGGCTTGGTTACACGCTGCAGGTCGCAAATACGAAGATATTTCAATAAAATTTGTTTTGCTGACTTACATGGTCTCAAGGAAAAAACCTATTGATTCTAGATAGGATCGGTCCATATTTGGACCTATCGCCCATATGGGCTATATTTTCGATTTTCTCTTCTTCTACGATTTTTAGAAAATTTTGACACAAGTCCGTTTTAACCCATTCAAATTTCGGATCCAAACATTAGTTGGCTTTAGCTCAGACTGGTGTAGAGTATTATATAGTCGTCATGCCCAACTTTAACCTTTTTACTCGTTTTTTATATATTTTTAAAAAATCTCCAAACAATTTTCTATTGGTAAGAAAAAAATTGGAGATGTTTTCGAGAATATTTACATTGAATATGGTACACATGTAGTTGTACCGTATTTTGGGAAATTTGTGAAATATGTGGTATAGTGTTCCCAGCAAAATCTTTCATTACCAAATAAGTGGTTATATAATAGAAATTCATAGCTCCGCACAACTTATTTTTTGGCGTCTAAACTCATTATTTTTGTTTGGCGTGGTCGTTTTTATAAGTAGTCACGCTTACCCGCTCGCTTACGAAAAAATGAGAAATAAGTAGTTATGAGATTTTGAATAATAAGTGGTTACACACATGCTTACAAAAAGTTTATTTATAAGTGGTTATCCGATTGCTTACTTGATTCTTAAAAATAAGGAGTTAGGCAAATACTATTAGCCTAAGGAAATACATTCAGACAAATTTAAGTTTTCTCTAGTGTGTAATTTTAGGACTCGTCATAAAAATTTAAACATAAAACATATTTACATATAATAAAAAAATTTAACTGTGTAAAAAGTACTTATTTAAACTAATACGAGTAAGTCATTATTTTATATTTAGAAACAATAAATACAATAGGCCGTTATTAGGAAGTCATTATTTTATATTACAAAATAATGCAAAAGGTAATGATATATCATTTTTGGTAATGCAGATAGTAATGAGGTGTCATTACCAATATTTTGTTGGGTTACCCAGCAAAATCTTTCATTACCAAATAAGTGGTTATATAATGAAACTAAAATTTTTTACTGCTTATAATTCGGCGTCAGTACTAGTTATTTTTGTTAGACGAAGATGTGTTTATAAGCAGTCTAGCTTACGCGCGACTACTTATTTAATTACTATACCAAAATAATTTGATATTGGTAACTACTTATTTTTTAACCACTAATATTTCTATGAGTAAGCCTTATTTTTTAACAACTTGTAACCACTTATTTTTTAACTGCTTATTAGCAGCCGAATAACTACTTATTTTAGTAACTACCTATTTTATATACTTTTGTAATGCAGCGGGTAAGCGGGTGCACAAATTTTGTACGTTTTTTATGCAGCGAATATGGACAACTACTTACAAAGACGGCCTTGTCGAACAAAAATAATGAGTTTTGACACCGAATTATATGTAGTATACCCTAATTCTACTGCTTATTATTTGGGTATTAGTAATGAGAACCCATTACTGAGATTTTGCTGGGTAGCAATAATTAATGTAATTTTTTAGAAAATTAACCCGAATATCAAATAATAAAATATTTTTTTGTTCGTTTTAAATCTAAAAGGCTCTAAAACAGTGATAGGCATGGCTAAGCCCGCGTGCAACTCACTCGCTTGAGCAGTCGTTCAATGAGGTTGTGTCGACACATGTTGCTAGCGTTGCACTGAACGAAATGTTTGAAGACGAATGGGAATTCGATTTCTCGTTTATTGAAATTTTTCGGTAAACGAAAATAGGTTATTGTTGTTGAAAAAAGGACAAACGTTGTGTTTCCCACAATAAAATTTAAATTTTTAACTGCAACTTTACAAAGAATTCTAAAACGTGTTTTTCTTTCAAAATTTAATTTTTAAGTTATTTTCTATTTTGTTCTATTTTATTTTTATATTCTAATTGCACATAAATAAGTATGAGAAAAATTTATAGAAATTTCTCTCAGTTCATTGAGAGAGGGAAAGTTACATCTCACTCATACAAGCACAAAACTAAGGTAGTATGCGTTTGCCGATCCCTGTTCTAAAAGTACACATAATTTTTTAATGCAATATGACATATATGTATGTGACCTTCTCCGAGAAAAGGGATCTAGTGTGTCAAAAAACGGGAACTTGGGAAAATCGATAAAAATGAAAAAAACATTAAAATTTTATTATTTAAATGCGTTCTTCTCAAAACTTCATTTTAACACACTAGGTCCCTTTTCTCGGAGAAGGTTACATATACAAATTTTGGACCCTTTTATTTCCAATTTGGCTTTGACATTTAAAATCGGACTTCGTCTTATATTTAATTTTTTTTTTTAAACCTTAAAAAATTTAAAATTTGAGCGACTATATTTAGAAAAGTTATTGAGATATTGATACACACTTAAGTTTGAAAATTAGGGCGCGGAATTAAGCTTAAACTGTGTGAAGCGTTTTCTTTCCGAAGCTATATTTATTAATCGGCAGAAAAATTAAAAAAAAATTTAATTAAAATTTGAACAAACTAGTTGCAGATTTAAAATCACCACCCCCTAATTATCGTAAATCCACTGCATAACATTTACCTTTTTTTTGTAGAGCAGTGTTATTTATATTTTTATTTATTATAATTTGTGTCGTGTTTATTATAAATAGAAGAAATATTTAATCGATGTGATTTAATAAATCAATTTAATAACACAAACTCCTGATGCAGTTGGAAAATATAATCAACGAAACGTAGAGTGGAAAATGATGTAAATTGGTTTTATTTAGATCGATTAATGTAAAGCATTGACCATCAATAGCCCGTAGAGAAATCAAAAGTTTACAATAAATAACATATGTACTTTGAAATTGGTGAAAAACAATAAACTAAAATAATTTATTTTTGGTTCATTTGTCTCTATTCGACAATTTTTCTTGAGGAAAAGTATTTTTATACAACTTTTTTGTACATATCTGTGTACTAAAGAGTAGAAAAATATTTATTTTGCACAAAGGTTTAAAAGGCTTAATTCTTTCATTCATTTTTTAAAAATTAATGAAATTTGGGTTAAATTTCATTCCCTAATAGCATTCTTATGGAATTAATTCGATAGCTTAATTCCCTATAGCTTAAAATTATATGAATTCATTCTATTTTGATTGAATTTTAACTGAATGAAACCCAATTTACCTGAATTCATTTAATAAAAAAGTGAATGAAAAATTATTTGTTTTCATTCACTTAATCAAATGAAAATTTTCATTTGTATGTAATTGCTGAAATATTAGCATAATACAAAGAAAAACGTTTAAAATTCATCTAACAGAAATAAATAGTATCGTATGCTTTGTTACAGCTTGTATGCTTTGGTTTTGATTATATGTTAGTTTCAAACTACACTGAACTAAGTGAATGGTAATAAAATTTCTTCATTCAATTAGTAAAATGGTGAATGAACATGCGATTTGAATGATTCAAGTTAGGAATTCATTCAATTCATATTGAAGCTTATGAATGAATTCTTTACGAATGGTTTAAGGGAATGGTACATGAACCTTTTTAAAATCTGAATTTAATTTTTAGTGAATTAAGCTTAAATTGAATTAAGTTTTTCGAAGTTCTGATTTTGCACAACATTTTTATACTCCAATTCCCAATTGTGGTTGGTTTTCGAAAAAGATATTTTATTCTAATTTCGCAGAGTTTACTATACTTCAAAAATTGTAAACATTTACTCCAAATCCTTAAACAAAGTTTAATTACTTTGTTTAGAGGTGCGCCTAATAAAATTTCGCTATAAATTTGCTGTATTACTGGAAAAGGCACTGTTATTCTACCTTTGATGAGATACAAAATTTACTACCATATTAGAATCATTCCAAAGGGAACCGGTACAGTCATCGGAAGAAGGTCTCTGGATTTGGACAAAAGTCGGTTTGTAGATTCTCATGACAATCACGAAATTTACTGTTTTAAAATTTTTGTAAAATTCGTCTCATTTCGCTTTTTTGCTGTTTTTAGTTGATTTTTTTCAGTAAATTTGTGAAAAATACATGATGTTCAAATGATTACAACTTTTGAACGCGTTATCCTATTGTTATAAAATTTTTACCTAGTAATGCTTATATGATCTACTTTCAAAATAAATTGCAAAAACAAACTGTTGAATGCAAAAAGGATAATACAATTTGAAAAATATCCTTAATTTGCAAATATTTTAAAAAACCCATCTCTAATTTTCTTTAAATTATTGAAGCAGATAAGATAGTATTTCAGCTACAGACTGTGAAAATTTCAAACTGGAACGCCAATGCGTTCAAAAGAAAACTCTAATTTATTCACAAATAAACATAACACTGCATGACAAAATCTTGAGTTTTAAAAATTAATAGAGCTCTGACCATCAATTCTATATATTTTGGACATACTGCTTACAATGGCGTACTTTATTTTTCGATCAAAGGTACATATTTTCTGCGAAATGCCTTTTAAAGTTTAGCGGTTTTCCATTTAGTTTTTTATTTACAAAAATTTTCAAATGCAATCAATATAAATTTTTATATTCTTTTATATTTATATTTTTCTATTCATATTTAGGCTTAAAATTTGATGCATAAAACTTGATACTAAAACCACTGTTCGCGTTTTATATGAATTTTTACGGTTTTTTAAGGTTTTAGCCAATTGAATGGCTGAAAGCAAAACCGGCCTTAATAAATGATATGGCTTAGTAAAGAAGCGATTTAAAGGAAATATTTCAACAATAAAAATGTATTCATCTATAGCGGCCTATACGTGAAAATCGCGACTTTTCAAAAATTTTATATGGCAGCATAGCTTCCCAGGAAAATTTTTGGAACCCATTCTAAAATTACTAGTTTTAGAACTACTTCTCAGGGAGTTACTACACATTCTCGAATAGCCCCCTTGGAACTAGTGATGGTGGAACTAGTTCTAGAACCCATGAAAAGGAGTCATATTTACCATTTTACTACATCCTTAGAATGTTTTGGGAACTAGTGATTTAGAACTACTTATAAATTACTTCTACATCGGTTCCCAGGATCTAATACTAGTTCCAAAACAGCTCCGTAAAGCTATTTGAAAAACTTTGAAAATTTTAAATATGTTTTCCTTTTTAAATTAACAAAAAATTCTCTGAAACTGTTTCTTATCGAAATGAAAAACAGCCCAAGAACTTCGCGTGAAAATAACCGTTAAAGGAGAGAATTTATCTCTTCAAAATTTTTGTTCTTGAAACTTTATCAGTATGATTAAAAATATTAGTTTTAAAACCGATCTACCAAAGGGAATAATGCTCCATGATGGCTTCTTGGAACTAGTTCTGAGAACGACAATTCCATATAAAAACTACGGATACAAGAATAGGTTCTAGAACCGTTCCTTAGAACTAGTACCTGCTCCTCAAAGCATTCCCTAGAACTAGTTCTAAGGGTGACAATTTCAAATAAAAATCATGGGTAACAATGCCAAAGTAGAACTAGTACTGACTCTAAAGAATTAGTTGTAAAACTAGTTCTGGAACTGATACAAGTTTTGCTGGGTTGACCCAGCGAAACGCCGGGACACGTATAACTTGTTTTTGACCGATATAACATTTCCCGTTGGTTTCATCCCATCCCGATTTTGACTGTCGCATGGTGTTATTAATACCGTCTAAACCGTCGTGTCATAGCTCGACGATCATTAACATCTCTGTAACGCTTCCAGTTCCTTTTAAATACGTTCCTTAATTGTATCATAATTTTTATGTTGTTTGGTAAGGGTTTAGAGGTTGGTGCAATTCTGCGTTTGGGCACACTTTCATCTATTTCCATTTTTACTACATTATTGAAAACATTTATCATGTTGTCAATTTGAGTGCTGTTGTTTATTTCATTAAAGCTATCCGCCACAGGAAGATTCCTGTTTATGAATTTCATAAAATGCGGCCAGTTTGCCTTGCTGAAAGCGTAGCATAAATTGTCTACCATTTCATAATTTAAATTAATTGTACTACTGATTGGTAGGTGGTCAGAACTCAAGTCATTTATAACTTTTACTGCGGACATATTTTGAGATATGTTAGTTAGAAAAAAATCTAGAGTTGACGGTTGTTTACTTGGATCAGCCGGAATATAAGTATATTCGTGGGGAAATACTATTTGTGTTTGGTTTAGTTGGAGTTTCTCATATAATATGTTACCCCAGCCATTACTTTTTTGACATCCCCAATAACTATGTCTGCAGTTAAAATCTCCTCCTAATATGTATTTATTTGAGCTCGTTAGTTTACGAATATCTGACGCAAATGTTTGTTTTCTTCTAGGGTCCCTGTTTGTTGACCCACCAGGATAATAGCAAGAATAAATATTTATAAAGTCATTACCAGATTTTACCTTAACACCTATGTTTTCAATCAGTTCAGTGTTAATAGGAGGTATAAGTTGATGCTGAATGTGTCTTTTAATTAAAATAGCTACTCCACCTCCTCCACCACGTTGTCGATCGTATCTGTAGCAGTAGAAGTTCTGATGTTTTATTGTAATTTTTTTATTTAGCCAGGTTTCACAAAGTAAACAAATGTCAATATTGGTTTTTTCCAAGAAATGGAATAATTCATCTTTTTTAGTGCGAATGAGCATTCCATTATAATAACGTTATGTTGCTGTTCATTGGTACAAAAATTTGCATGCAAGGTTTGTAACAACCTCGAATTGCTCTTCACGAGACCTGCATTTTTTTAAATTTGAAATTAATTCAAACGTAAGATTTTTTAATTCTTCTAAAGAGAACAAATTATTATCGTTATTTTGGGTGAATGGTTGGTTATAACCCGTTCTAGATGGATTTGGTGTTTCGTTCTGATTTAAAACATTTGGAAAATTAACGTTGTAATTTGATTGGTTGTTGAATTGTTGGCTTCTTTGTCTGGCACTCTTTGGTTGAGCACGTTGCCTTATTTGCTTATATGTTTCCCTATTAGGGCAGTCAGGGGACATAGCCTTATGGGGGCCTTTACAGTTAGCACATTTTACAATGGTTGACTTGCATTCTTCAGTTTTGTGATTCCCGGCGCAATGGGCACAAAATGTTTTAACATTGCATCTGCTGGCACCATACATCTGACAATTATAACATTGGGTCAGCTTTGTTTTGTTGGGTTTTTGGTATTCCCACCTGACTTTTATGTAGTTAATGGCTGAGTAGTTTTGCCTTAATTCTCTTAATGTGATTGACTTTTTTTCAAAGTAGACAATGAATATAATTTGTTCGTTGTTACTGTCCCTAGCTCCAGCATTGGCTCTAGTAACAATTTTAACATCGATATATTTAAGGCCCATGTATAAAAGTCTGGACTTAACAACTGATGGGTCTGTTTTATCTAGACCTAATAGTACAGCCTTATAAGGCTTTTCGTTTTTAGAAAGATTCGAGCTGAAACTTCTTAGTGAGAGAGTCACAAACGGTAGTAAAATCTACGTTATTTGTGCAAAACAATTTTAGACCGATGGAAATTTTACGTATAGAGTAATCTTTAATTTTTAATATTCTACACATTTCATGAACTTGTTCAATTTTACATTTTAAGATTGTTATTGGTGGTATGTTAACTTTAACAGCTGGTTCGATAATTGTTTCATCATTATCGTCATCATCGATAGTTTTCAGAGGTGCAAAATAATTTGAATTGCTAGCTCTCTGAGAGCTGTTTGTGGCCATTTTTTTCTATTCATGTTATACCCCGAGTAGGCATCAACATCTTCTTCTCGATTGCGTTTAATTTTGTTTTTGCTTTTTTTTTAATATTTAGATATTGTTAACAAACAATAACAACAAGAAATAAAGAAAAAAATAAACCGTAAACTTTTATTATACTTTAAGGAAACAGAATAAACTATGACTTAACACATCAAATGATAATGCAAGACTGAAATAAAATAAATCCAAAAATAAATCCAGTGATTAAAAAAAAAAGGCCAATTGTTTACGCAAACTATTACTAATTGTAGCCTAGTGGTTGTGATATGTACCTGCCTTTGACATAGGCCGGACGGGTTCAAATTCCAGCCAAAGTAAAGAATAAATTTTTTTATGTATATTCTTTTTTCAATTAAATTTTTTTTTTCATATTTAAAACAAATTGTATAATTTTTTATTTATTTTTGGCCTAAAAAATTGTTAAATACTAAATAACAGCAAAATAATAAAAATCTAATTAAAATTTTATAAAAACAAAAAAAAAACCAAAAAAAATATTGTGCTCCAACCGGGGTTTGAACCTGCGACCTACTGCATCAGAAGCTATGATAGTACCCCCTAGGCAACCAAGTTGCGAGTTAGCTAGCAAAAAACATTACAGTATATACACATGGTGTTGACATAAAGAAAAAAACAGGGCAACACTCTACCCCGTAAATTGTTTGTGGGCGAAAAATGTTGCACTTTTGCCATTTATTTAGGCAACATTTTTAGAAAAGAACACAAAAAAGGCAATTCAAAAGCAAAGTGCAAAAAAAGGCAATTTTTTTCAGAAAAGAAAACGCCATAACCTTAGTAAAAAATGTATTTATTGCCATAACTTTTGCAAATGGAAACTGTTTTGCTTGAAATTTTCCAACAACAGTTTTTAGAGGCCACCTCATATTATAATAAAAGTTGGACTTTGGGGGCAACTTGGAAAGCTATGCTGCCATATAAAATTTTTGAAAAGTCGCGATTTTAACGTATAGGCCGCTATAGATGAACAAATTTTTTTTGTTGAAATATTTCCTTTTAATTGCTACTTTACTAAGCCATATCATTTATTAATGTCGATTTTGCTTTCAGCGATTCAATTGGCTAAAACCCTAAAAAACCGTAAAAATCCATATAAAACGCGAACAGTGGTTTTAATATCAAGTTTTATGCATCGGATTTTAAGCCTAAATATGAATACAGGTCCTGTGCCTACATTTCACCCTAAAAAGTCTATATTGATTGTATTTGGAAATTTTTGTATATAAAAAAGTAAATGGAAATCCGCTAAACTTTAAAGGCATTTCGCGGAAAATATGTACCTTAGATCGAAAAATAAAGTACGGCATTGTAATCAGCATGTTCAGAATACATACATATGTGACAGCGCATAGATAAAAGGACCTAAGGGTAAAAAAATCAATTTTTTTTTTTTTGTGGACAACATCTGAGCATCGAATGAGACCGATCCCATGCTCTCCTGACCTTAGGTCCCTTTCTATCCTTAGGTCCCTTTCTATTTTGCGCGTCACATATATAGAATTGATGGTCAAAGCCCTATTAATATTTGAAAGTCAAGATTTTGTCATGCAGTGTTATGTTTATTTGTGAAAATTCAAAAAAATTTGTTAAAAAATAGCGTTTTTTTGTTGAACCCATTGGCGTTCCAATTTGAACGTTTCACAGTCTGTAGCTAAAATACTAGATTATCTGCTGCAATAATTTAAAGAAAATTAAAGATGGGTTTTTTGAGATATTTGCAAATTAAGGATATTTTTCAAATTGCATTATCCTTTTTGCATTCAACAATTTATTTTTGCAATTTATTTTGAAAGTAGATTATATAAGCATTACTAGGTAAAAATGTTATAACAATCGGATAACGCGTTCAAAAGTTGTAATCATTTGAACATCATGTATTTTCCACAAATTTACTGAAAAAAATCAACTAAAAACAGCGTAGAACGCGTACCAAAATGAATTTGGAAAAAAAAAGTTTTTACATTTAACATCGTGACAATTAGTAGAATGTATGTACTAAGTTTTGTAAAAATCGAAAGGGGTCATGTCCAAAAACTTCTGTTTTTGTAAACATTTAATGTGGAATGATACCTTAAATAAATAATTCGCATAGTTTAAATGCGTGTCTATTAAAATTTTGACTTCCCAATAGAATTTTATTCTCAGAGTCAAAAGGCTGTGAAATTTATTGTTTTTAATAAATTTTTAAATTTAATCGTGATTTAAATAGCACATGAATCAAATAAAATTTAGGAAACATTACTTTATAAAGGTTATGACGAAAAAAACACAGTCGATTTTTTATTTTTGTTTTCTTGATAGAAATTTTTAACAGATTTCCTATCTAGTTTTGTATAGATTCTGGGTCTGAAAATGTGTTTTTGTCAAGGTTGGTTACCGAAACGAATAACGGTAAGGGTAACGGTAACGGTATCAAATTTCGTTTGTTTAGGTAACGGTAAAGGTAACGGTATTTAAGACTGTTTCGGTAACGGTATACCGTTATCGAAACAGCAGTACTATAATACTACCGGTATTAAAAATTATGTTAAAAACATATAAAAACAAGTAAAAACATGGCATATTTTTAATTTTAAGTACTGAAAATACAGATTTTAAGCGATAAATCCAATACCGGTAGTTTTAATAAGTAAAATTATTATCTATAAATTTTTTGTAAAAAAAAACACTCAAGATTATAAAATAAAAAATAAAAAAATTGTAATTTTTATATAAAATAATAAATACCGGTAACTACCCATAAAAATAACGGTAACGGTAACGATAACGGTATTTAGAAATTTTTTTAGAGGTATCGATAACGGTAACGGTATTCAATTTGAAACGGTATTTTAGCGATAACGGTATTATAACGATAACGGTAACCAACCTTGGTTTTTGTAGCTTGAAATCATTTTCAAATATAAATTTATTTTTATGACCACTTGAAATTTGAAATCTGCAAGTCCGAAGGTCTTTAAATTGAGCCTAAATTCAGATTAAGTCGTACTTTAGTGTATTGAGATTAGTTTTTGAAAATGTCAGCAAAATGCTACTCGAATTTTTACCATATAAATTTTAGTTTTTGGATCAATCGATAGATCGATCCAAACTAGAGCTTGCGACAAAATTGTATCTAATGTGCACAATTTTAAAAGTATTTAAGCTACGTGGATATACTTACTCTGCAAAGGGTGTTGGTGGAGCCGTCGTCATCGGATTACGTACCGTATGCAAGGCTTGTGAATTTTTAGCTCTTGCTAATAGTGTCATTACCGTGCGTTTGGTCGGATTCATGCTGGAGCGTGGAACTCCCAATAAGGGCCGTTTGCGTGCCAAATTTCCAGCTTAAAAAAATCAGCATTTCAATTATCCAATATTTTGTCTTTTTTAATTTAATGGTTAGGTACTTACCAATATTAATGGTCTTCACATTTCGTAGGGCAGGATGTAAAAGTGTACCCGCTGAATCTAAAACAGTTAATGTCGAGGCTGTATTAGTGTCTGCCTCATTCGGGATAGTTAAGCTTGTGGTTGGTTGTGCTGGTGTCAAACTGTTAATAGCAGCTACTGTGGGCGACTGTTTTAATATGCCGCCTAAACCAGCAGCAGAAAATTGATGTCGTAGTGTTACGGCCATAGTGCAAGGATGTACTAAAAATTAAAATAATTATTATCGAAATATCATTATGTGTTTAATCCCTTTTCCTATAATCATACTTGATGTGGTGTTTGATGACGGCATCTTTAAAAGATCCGTTACTGCGCCTGGATTGGAGGACCTTCGTAGTTTTTCTATTTTATCCGGTGTTATGCCACCCATGCCAGATAATTCGTTGTCTGATTTTTCATCATTTGAAGTGTCCATATCGGTTATGCCACCTTCAATAATATGATTCGGACTTACTTGATCACTTTTTGCATTGTGCATGATTGTAGAAGAAGTTAAAGCCTGCATTTCCCACATTTGTTCGTGTCGTATATCGTCATGATAATCCTATAAAGACGTTGACATTTTTTTTAATATTTTATATCTGCCAAGATATTAAAGACTTAGGTGTAGGGTTTGGGATTTCCCGGACTTTTTTATTTCCCGGGAAACGGGAATGAAAAATATTTTTTAACAAAATTGTTAATGAAAACCACCTATATAAGCAATTTTTGTTAAAAAAAAACACTATTTCAGTACAAATGCAGTCTGTGTAGTGAGAATTCAAAGTAAAAAATATCAGAATCTTGAACATTTGATTTCAAATAAATTACTCGCAGCACTGCCAAATAAATTGCATGATTCCAGCAGAAAGCACCTACTACTGGACTGTCGGAAACAAACCGTTTCATCGCATTTGGCCCATTAAATATGGTGGCCACAATGTTATTTTCAGAAGAAAAATAGAACTCTTCTAGTCTTATTTCTACAATTCTTCTTATTTCATCAGCATTACATCTTCCTGATATAAAAACCAACCCCAGGTTATAAAATGAATTATTTCCGTTTATACATATGTTCAAATATCTCTTTTGTGATATTCTTGTCCATTCATCTAAGATTGTAGTAAATCTCCTATTGTTAGAAATATTGCTCGATATTTCTTTTATCATGATATCTTTTACATGATTGTAGTAATTTAATATAATATTCTTTACATCGGTTTCTTTTTTTTACAATGCCAGGTTTTTATTATAAAAACTTTCTCGAATAAACGAAGATCTATTTATGGTGCGGATTGACTGCGGCTAATTTGGATACCATTTCAGGAAATGTTTGCCCTACCATAAAGCCTTTAATACCTATTCAGCTTACACTTTTTTCCTCGGGTACTTTGCTAATTTTAGCTGAAACGTTATTCTTGTTGTTGTTTTCTTCAAGAGAAGTTGCATGACTTACATTTTTTTTTTTTGTGAACCAAATTTAGATGTCGGATAACCAAATTTAGATACCACCGTTAACCAGTAGTCTTTTCTTTTCACATTTATTAATGAAAACGTTACTTATAAAATTATTGATAAAGGAGTATTTTAAATTTAAAGTCGACTTTATTTTTAATCAAACGGTTTTGTTCATTTTGTGTATGAAAACCTTACAAAAATATTTATATTTTCAAATATTTTGATTGGTTGAAAATAAATTAACGAATCAGAATGCTCCAAAAATAAACCAAGTCAAGGTATACTGCCACCCAATATTTTAACTAAAGTCGACTTTACCTAAATTATACATTTGAAAAATTGAGATATTAAGGGCGATTATTTGTAAGAAACAAAGCTTTTTTTCATATTTCTTTTAAACATTTTACCAAGTTTTTAGGTTTTACTACTTAAATTTTGAATAAGTTATGCGAAAAATCTTTATTAGTTGAAATGCTCCTAATTACTTTGCAAAGATTTTTTTTGTGTGTCAAATAAATTATGATTCCCTTTTAAAAGATTTTAACAATGACATTTTTGTTTTGGTATTTAAAATGTTTTTTTGACTAAAATTAAAAAATCCTATTCGAAACAAAAACAATTTAAAAAATTTAATATTTTTAAAATTTCCCGTTTTCCCGGGAAAAATATATTATTTTCCCGGGAATTCCCGGCAAACTTTTCCCGGGATTTCCCGCCCGGGAATTCCCGAACCCCAAACCCTACTTAGGTGACTAAATAAGCCTGACTTCTTCATGTCGCGCTTGCTACTAACTTAGGGTGACCATTTACGTCTGATTTAAAATCATACAAAAAAACTATTTAAGCGGCCTATATACGACGAGTATGATGTACAGTAGACCGTACCTCAAAAAAAGAGTTCGCCGTACACCCTCCAATATGAAGTATAATTGCAAGGCAATTTAAAAAAAAATTTTTTTTGGCCGAACGTAGGGGTCGCCTTTTTTAATTTTTCGTTATAGCTTCGGCATTTAAAATCGGATAAAGTGTGATATATCGATTTTTTTGCCTCGAGGAGACCAGTGTTTTGCTATAAAGGAAAAACACAATGAAAAAAAAATTTAAAAGGCGACCCCTACGTTCGGCAACCAATATATAAAAAAAATTTCTACTGGGTTTATCGAGAAACTTCCTTAGCAAAAGTTTAATGATTTTTTGCGAGCTCTAATTTTCTGACATTAGTGTGGTACATTTGGGTAGTACATTAGGGTTGTAGCAACTGAGATCTGGTGGGTAACTACTAGAACGGGATACTTGAGGTCAATGTACCACTGGTCTCCTCGAGAGAAAAACATCGATGTATCATACTTTAAGATCCGACCAGAGATACAAGCCGGTCCATTCTCTCGGCTGGCGGCGGCTAATGGCTAAAATGGTCGGCGGCGATTGATTTTTAGACTTAAGCCGCAAACGCATCGAAGTCAGTAAAAAAATCTGTCAAACCGGTTTCAAATCGATTTGACTAATTTTTAACAAATTTTTAGTTGAAACACTGATTTAAGCAAAGATTTTAGTTATCTTAATTTAAAACTATACTAAAAATCCGCAGTACTTTAATTTTGAGTGTTAATTTTCACCAATGTATCCGAAGTTTTAAAGATGGCGCCATTTATTTCCCTCCCGATTTTTTAAAATGGCCCATATCTCGAAAACTAAGAGATAGAGCAAAATTTATGGAAATTTCGACTACCTCTAACCGTGTAATACCCCAGAGAAAGGGGCTATCTCTTTCCAAAAATGGACCTTGGCGGGGCCTTGAACCCTCAGAAATTTTTAAAACTAAGCGAGATAGAGAAAAGCGGACAAAATGTTTGCTCCATTGGAGTGCCCTTATATGCCCTCACATGATATGGATTAGGCCCTGGGAGGGTCCCAAGACCCTAAAATTGAATCAATTCTACGACTCAGTATAATTACAGATAAAACTGAAGGTTTACAAATTTTTTACTTAAATTGATTTGTTAAATTTGACAAAAAAATGTTAAAATCAACAAATTTTATTTTAAGCCAAAAACAAGAATAAATTTTGTTAAAGTAACAATTTTTTCTGTTGAGCCAACAGACTTATTATTTTGAGTCTAGTTTTCCGAATTTATAAAAATTGAGTTTATATTTCACAATGTCGATAAAATTAGTATACATACATTTGTTAAATTTTACACAATTTATTGTTTAAATATAAGATTTTCATCTCTCTGCCATCACCTATTAGATGGCCCCACCAGTATATCCGATGTTTTAGAGATAGCCCTATTTCTTTCCCTCCCGGTTTTTTAAAATGGTACATATCTACTAAGTAAGAGAAGTACACCAAAATGGAAATGGAATTAGACTATTCCTAGCTTTACCTCACCCAGAGCTTTGAAGAACTCATTCTTTAATTCAGTATTTGAATTCTGAATTAAAAATCCAATGAATTAATTCACAAAAGACTATTTATTGAATGGAATTAATTCATATTTGTTTTCGTTCGATTTCTTTTGTTACGTATTAATTAATAGAGCTTTGAAGAGTTAATTCGTTAATTCTGGGCTTCGTTAAAAGAGAAACTAAGGTAACAAAAAAGTCGCCAACGATGCGAAGATTTCCGCGGAAAGTGGTATTTAGCAGCAGAAAAAGTATTTAATAATACCATAAAAACGTTGATGGAAAGGCATCAGAAAAATTAAAAAATTTTGTAAAATAAAAATAGAAAAAATTTGTATATACCCAATCAGAAATCGCCAGTGGTACAAAAAATCAAGCACTGGCATACAACTGGGCAACCATGGTGTTGAAAATAAATGACTGGGAGAACACTCATTTGGGACGCTTTGCCAGCGCTTTCAAAAGGCGTTTTTCCAGCATTTGTTTTACAAAAATTTTGGTGGTTTATAAAAAAACCACTGACAAAGAATGGTCTAAGAGTGATAATCACTGGTTTGCCAAGGTTTGCAACCAGTGATTATCCAGTGCTACCTAGCCAATGCTACCAGTGGTACAAAAACCAATTCACTGGTTGAGCAATGATTTTATAAAAATGCTGACGCTTCGTTAAAAAAGGTTTGTAGTCAGGAGGTTCCGAGTTCAAATCCGGCAGCAAGCAAAAAATTTTTTTTGATTTTTTTTAATTTAAAAATTTTTTTGTTCTATAAAATCAATTTTTTTGTTTGTGGAAAAACCCCTTTAAGACTAACTTTTTTTGCTCTCCCAACGCTAGCATATTAGTTCCAAAAAACTATTTGCCAGTGCTAGCTTTTTAGCACAGCCAGTAGTTGTCCAGCGATTATCACTCATTTATGTGTTTAGCTATCAAATATTATATGTCTCGTTAGCTCAGTGGGTAGAGCATTCGTCTGCCAATATGACGGCCTGGGTTTAAATCACCAGGACCAAAAAAATACATATGAACTATTTTTAAATTTTATTTTGGAAAATATATTTCCGGACCACCTATTTTTAGTAGTTTTGCCAGCGTTTTGCCAACGTTCAAAAATTTTGTTTCTCCAGTGTGCTTTTTCGGCGCTTTTTGAACGCCGTTCCTTTTGTCTAATGATGTTCTCATTTTGGGAATGGGAAAGCACTTTTTGCCAGTACTTAAATTACCACATGTTAAAATGTTTTGCATTTTAACCCGTTTCTATTTTTCTGACTGGGTAGTTTTATAATAATCTTAATCTTAAAAAAATACGGTTATAAAATAGCTTTTATTTTTAAAACCCAGTCCTTTTAATGCGGAAACCTGTAGAATTGTAGTATCAACAAAACCGCCTGGTTGTGCTACCGCCAGTTTGATGGAAAACATTTTCAAAATCAACGATATCTCAAAACAAGAAAATTTTACTTTTCAAATAATTATGTTTATTAAACAAATTTCATAAATTAAAAAAAAAAATAATATTTTTGTATTTTTCTATCGGCTTTAGCCGAAAATTGGCTTAGCCGAATATTTTCGGCGGCTGAATCGGCTTGGCAAAGGTGTCGGCTGGCGGCGGCTGACCGGCTAAAGTCGGCTGGCTTGTATCTCTGGATCCGACTATAAATGCGAAAGATATAACAGAAAATGTAAAGTAGCGACCCTTACGTTCGGCAAAAAAAGGACATTTTTTTTTGAAACCTCCTTGCAAAAATATTTCATATTGGAGAGTGTACGGCGCACTTTTTTTTTGCCTGTAAGGTGGGTACGCTCTACTGTACAGCTGTATGAATTTGGATCATGTAATGTCCAATTTGACGGTTTGTCAATCATGGACGAATTTTTTGATTTTTCGGCAGGTTGGACAAACACGCTTTACCGTCTAGAGAAAACAATCATCAAACATTGGAGAATTTTACATTTTTAATTAATTATTGTGTGACAAGAAAGGGATATTGTTAATAAATAAACTAAAAAATGCAAAAACAGAAATTAAAAAATGAAATTCAAAGAAAAAAATTAATAAAAATAATTTTGTCATTATTATCCGCTTTACTGATTTTGTATTTTTAAAGTCAAATTTTACAGCATGCTTGACAGTGTATTTCAAAAACCATTTATTGTTTGTCAAACAAGGTGGACAGCATGCTTGATCGTATATAGACCACTTTAGAGATACATAAATCAAAAATAGTGAATCAATAGATTTATTGATTCACTATTATTATTATGCAGTAAATGTGCGTTTCAAAAATAATTTCCAAAAATCACATCAGATTCTAGAAAATGATAAACTTTTTCCTTCTTCCTGAACTTTTCCTAAAAAAAAACCTCAGATGTTATAGGCATGTTTAGAGGAAAACCTTTAGATTATGATAAGACTTTTTGTATTAAATAAAAAATCTACAGATTTTGGAAACCTTTCATTTAGATTAAATATTTTTCTATGTAGAAATACTATTTTTCTCTAAATGCTATCTATAGGAAACTTTTCGTATAGAAATACTCAGGATTGTAAAAAGAGTCTCTTATTATACAAAATTCTTCAGATTCTGTTGAGTTTTTCGACAGAAAAACTTTCACATTTTTTTTTTTCATCTTTAGAAAACCCATTTTTGTAATCATATCAAAACTAATTAAATTGTATTTTGATATGTTTTTTATAAAAAAACAATGTATTGTTTTGAAAGGTAAAAATCAGTACAATCAGTACACGAATATTTAATCAGTACACGTGACTAAAAATCAGTACATTTACTGATCAAATCAGTACAAATGGTCACTAGGGTTGTTCATAAAAAACAAAAGTTGGATTTTGGTATGAGTCAGCCCGAATATATATTAAGCACCGTGAAAAATTAACACATGATTTTTAAAAAATTTTCTTTATTAGGGTTTAGGGGTCGCTACCGGGCCCAAAAGGTTGGGATTTTTGAGAAAAATCGCTGCATCTTTTCATTTTTTCTTGAGTGTGTATTAAAGAAAAATCCAAAATTTATTTTTATGAACGCCATTATTGAATGAAGAATTGTAAAAAAAAATTGCGTACGACTTTTTTTCAGAACCTCCCTCTGAGGCGATTTGGCTACTTTTGTCCGAATCAGTTCTGGAACTAGTTCTAGACCTTCTGGAACGAGTTCTATAACTTCTTCAACTAGTTCTAAAACTGATTCTCCTCCAGTTCCGGGTTCCGGAACAAGTGCTATGGAATCGGTTCTAGTGGAACCACTTCCAGAACTAGTGTGATTGGCAACCAATTGTAAAAAATTTTTATGGGAAGACGAATGTAAACAAAAACCTTCGTGTTTAATGTTATAAATTTTTCCACCTTGTTCCGTGTACAAACAGACGGACGGACGGACGGACGGACGGACAAGAGTAGCCAAATCCCCTCAGAAAGAGGTTCTGAAAAAAAATCTTATACTGAATTTAGACTAAGCAAAAACCAGCTGGTTTTTGTACAAAACTAAATTACAAAAAGCAATTCATTTACACTGGTTATTTAGTTTTTCTTTGTCACATCACTTTTTTATTACACATTTTTCTTTATTTTTTTATTGTTAAATTAATGCAAAAAAATTATTAATACGTTGAAAAAATAATAACAACACACAATTTCAAACTAAAAAAGAAATATTCTTAAAAAACTAAAAAATATTTTTTTGACACTTGCTTTACTTCTATATTCGTTGTAACAGGGTGCATCGAAAGTTAACTATAAATGATACCGGGTGTATCAAAAATGCACATTTCATATATTTTTACTTGGTTTTGGCAAAAACCAGGTAGAACCTGGTTTTCAGTTTGTATGAAAATTGTATGGAAAAACTAAATTAATTTTGTAGTTTTCAGCTCAAAACCTAAAAATGGCCAAAAACTACTAGTTTTTGCCAAGTCTAAATATACTACATATTACACAATTTTTTTTTACAATTCCTCATTCAATAATGGCGTTCATAAAAATAAATTTTAGATTTTTCTTAAATACATACTCAAGAAAAAAATAATAGATGCAGCGATTTTTCTCAAAAATACCAACCTTGGGGGCCCGGTAGCGACCCCTAAACCTAAATAAAAAAATTAAAAAAAATCATGTGTTAATTTTTCACGGTGCTTAATATATATTCGGGCTGATCCCCCAGCTAAAAATCGACATACATATATGAATACATACAGGTTAAATGTATGTTCATGCATGCTCATAAACAAGCATTCATGTCCATACATGGATACATAAATCTCCATACATGCATCATATATGTCCACACATGTGCATTAACGAAATTTGAGGTAATATCTACATGCATGATCACGCATGTTCATGCGTGTTCATGTGTGTTTATACATGTACACACATGTAGATATTTCCTCAAATTTCGTTAATGCACATGTCTGGACATATGTGATACATGTATGGAGATTTATGTATCCATGTATGGACATGAATGCATGTTTATGAGCATGCATGAACATACATTTAACCTGTATGTATTCATATATGTCGATTTTTAGCTGGGCCATACCAAAATTCAACTTTTGTTTTTTATGAACCAGCCTAATGGTCACCCTATACTAACTGGGACTTTAATTGACAATTATAATGTTGTTTTTCATATAAAATTTTCATATAAAGTTTTTCATATAGAGACAAATTAACAATTAAAAATTACTTTGATCAGTTGACACATAAACTAACCACTGACGAGTCTTTGGGTGAGACGAAACTGCGGCAGTCTGGTGATTCCCTTGTGTCTGTTAAATTTTTCAATAAAAATGTTTTCTTCTTCTTCTTCCTAGAAATCAACTCTAAAAAAATTCTTTAGTAATTAATTCTAATATTAATTACGATTGTCCTATGCGACGGTTACAAACACTTAACTAAAAAATTTGAAATAAAATGTTGGGTGAATTTTAACGGAACATTTAATAAATTTAAGCATTTTTTTCAAGGTTCTCTGCGAAAAACGAGTAAAAAAGTTAAACTCGGAAATGCCGACTATATGATACCCTTCACCAGTCTGGTTAAAAGCCGACTAATGTTTGGATCCGAAATTGACTTGTGTCAAAGTCTGTCTATAAAATGATGCAAAAAAGAATGACGTTAAAAAATTTTCATTTTACCTAATGTTAGTTGTATTTAAGAGAAAATCGGCGATATACATGTAGTCCATATGGGCGAAAGGTGCAAATATAGACCGATCTATCTAGAATCAATATCCTTGGGCACATGATTACTAAAATACTTACGACATGTGGCGTGCGCAAAAGTCAATTTTGGGGGGTCTTTTATATGGGCACTTGGTCCAAACATGGGACGATTTAAACTAAAATTAAAAGGTTTCGCCCTTGGGCCAATATAAGTCGGTGTACATGTGGCGTGCGAACATGCCCATTTTTGGGTGACTTTCATACGGGCATTGGGTATAAACAAGGAGCGATTCTACACTAAAAAAAAAACACGTACAAATAGTTGAAAATTCTGCTAAAATAATAGAAAATAGTACCTGTATTTGCGCCAGCAGAAATTTCAATCATGGTCTCATAAATTTAGGTGACCTAAATTTTATCTAAACGAGTAAAAAGGTTAAAGTCGGGCATGCCGACTATACAATACCCTACACCAGTCTTGATAAAAGTCAACTAATGTTTGGATCCGAAATTCGGATGGGTTAAAATGAGGCTTGTGTCAAAATTTTCTATAATGTGAGTCAGCGCACCAAATTTCATTAAAATATTTGCGACCTGCAGTTTGTAACCAAACCAATTTTGGGGGACCCTTATATGGGCACTAGTTCTAAACATGGACCGATGTTCACCAAAATCAATAGGCTTCGTCCTTGGGCCAACATAGGTCTATGTACCAAATTTCATCAAAATATCTTAATATTTGCGACCTACAGCGTATAAACAATATAATTTTGGTGGGACCCTTATATGGGCACTAGGTCTAAACATGGACCGATGTTCACCAAAATCAATAGGCTGTGTTACTGGGCCAACATAGGTCTGTGTACCAAATTTCATCAAAATATCTTAATATTTACGACCTGCATCGTATAAACAGTATAATTTTGGTAGGACCCTTATATGGGCACTAGGTCTAAACATGTACCGATGTTCACCAAAATCAATAGGCTGCGTTATTGGGCTAACATAGGTCTGTGTACCAAATTTCGTCAAAATATCTTAATATTTACGACCTGCAGCGTATAAACAATATAATTTTGGTAGGACCCTTATATGGGCACTAGGTCTAAACATGTACCGATGTTCACCAAAATCAATAGGTGAACATCGGTATAATTTTGGTAGGACCCTTATATGGGCACTAGGTCTAAACATGTACCGATGTTCACCAAAATCAATAGGCTGCGTTATTGGGCCAACATAGGTCTGCGTACCAAATTTCATCAAAATATTTGCGACCTGTAGAGGCGCACAAGATTGCATGGACAGACAGACAGACGGACGGACAGACGGACATCGTTAAATCGAAATAAAAAAAATTCTGAACCGATCGGTATACTATAAGGTGGGTCTACGACCAATATTTTTTGGTGTTACAAACATCAGCACAAACTTATAATACCCTGACCACATAGTGGTGTAGGGTATAAAAAGTTTCGAAATGATTTGACAAATTTTTAAACGTAACAAAATATGTCGAAAATAACAATGCTTTTTAAAAAATGTAATAAAAAATATTTTTTGTTGAAATCAAATAGCAAATGGCCAAGTTTTTGAAGTTTTCATTAATGAAATAGACTCGAAATCCATTTGCGAAAACTGTTTTCTAAAATTGATAAGTGGCTATTTTTTATTGTTACTACTAATAGTTTTCATCATATTTATTATAATTTAAACATAAAATTGATAAATTAACCTTTGGTTTTCCTTAAAAATAACGGGTTTCCTGATTGCAGACACAAGCTATAATTTGGTGATAATTTGGCATAATTCGACATTTTACAATTTTGTTTTACATTTTTTGTTTTGTTTTATAAGCATTAGCTGTCCATGAAAAAGCTTACTTTAGGAGAAACAAGAAATTTATTCTGGAAGTGTAAATTCGGATAAGCTTCTTGCAGTGTATTTGACAAAAATAGATTCTGCGGTTTCAGAAGAAATTGCAAAATGATCATCGCGGTCAGCCTCAATGTTTCTAACGCAAAATTAAAGTACGCTGTTGCTGAAACAAAATCCTCAAAGGGGTTTACAAATCTAGCTCGGATTTCAATTTGATGGCCTCTTGAAACATGTGTCTATTTTAATCACGCTCACGTAGCAAAGACGAACTACCAGGTGCTTATTATACCCTACACCACTACGTGGACAGGGTATAATAAGTTTGTGTAAAATAAAACTACTAAAAATTACACTAAAAAAGTCAGTAAAGTCAGCAAAAAATGTTGCTGTGTCAGCAAATTTTTAGGCAGGAGCGTGCTTGTAAAAAAGTTGGTAATTTCAGCAAAAGGTGTTTGCGGAATCTCAGAAAAAGTTTTGCTAACACTTAGTCGATTGCAAATGAAAAAAGTCCTTGCTAAAATCACCAAACTTTTTGCTGAATATTAGTAGACTGATAAAAACTTTAGTTAATTTTTTTGCTGAAAATTTAAATACAGAAATTGTGTAGAGTTGTTTTTTATTATCACTTCCGTTGTCTGTAGCTACTACATCCAGACAAGCTGCAACATCTACATCTTGTCTATCTGGCTGTCGTCCACGCTATAAATGCGGTTATATAACTAAAATTTTTGCTGAAAACGGAATTTCATAAAAAAAAATAGCTCAAAACTGGTACACTCGATATACTAATTTTACTAATTTTTCTACTAAATTATTTTTTTGAGTGTAGTTGAAAATGATGCCGCAGAAAAAACTGCTAAAATTAGCACATTATTTTTGCTATATCGATACCATAGATTCAATACTCTATACAGTGTTGCCAACTCCTGAAGGCAGGAAAGCACCGTGAGCATTGTGAAAACGGGTAAAAAGGGTAAAAAAGCACGATATTAATTTTTTTTTTAAATTTAAGTCCAGAATTTAAAAAGACATTTTAGTTTTGTAAAATCGTGTAAAAAAGATTAAAAAATTACTAAAAAAGGTGTAAAAAAGCACCAAACTAATATTTAAAAATTTTGAAGTTTAAATATAACGAAGTTGGTATTTAAAATTGTACTACAAACACTGGAAAAATGTATTTTTTTTATAGTTCGTATTATTTTTTCAACTTTGACAGAAAATTGAAGAAAAATTAAAAAAATGCGAACAAATACCAAAAATATAAACTGTACAAAAAGCACTGCCAAAAATTTGAAAAAGCACTGTAAATACCCGCTTTTTTTAAGCGGGTATTTGTAAAAAATCACAGGGTACGGGAAGGAAAAAAGCACCAAAAAATACCCGAAAAGCACTGAAATGGCAACACTGACTCTATATCTGCAAAAATACTATTGTTCAGGAGAGCAATAAAACTAATTCACTTGCTTATAAGATTTTTTTGAATCAATCTCTCTTCTAGAATACTATTTAAAAATGGCAACTTATTCCTATATATACTTATTTTGAAATTATTTGCGTTATGAACGTCGTTAATGCAGATATAGAGTTCTGAAATAAAATTTTTATATAATCAAATGAATGTTATTTTAGTTTGACTCAAGATCATAAATTAGTATCACTTTGATGTTAGTCTAAGTTGTGTTGTTGATAACAGATTCGATTTGCTTTCAACAGTCACATAAGTAGACGAATATCAAACTATTAACCCACTCAAAGGCGAAAGGCACTGATGATGGCTTTGTAGCGAAAGCCGAAAATGCGCATTCTGCCTTGCTGGTCTTATCGAATTCTTTCAATAATTTTTATTCTTTGTAATTTACTTGTAAAAATTGTATCATCTTTCTTTGATTTGCAAATAATTTAAACAGAAAGTGATATTAATTTATGATCTTGAGTCAAACTAAAATAACATTCATTTACTTAAAATAACAGATCAACTAAAACATTTCCCCCATTCATTATACCCTACACCACTATGTAGTCAGGGTATTATAAGTTTGTGCTGATGTTTGTAACACCAAAAAATATTGGTCGTAGACCCACCTTATAGTATACCGATCGGCTCAGAAATTTTTTTTATTTCGATTTAACGATGTCCGTCCGTCTTTCTGTCTGTCTGTCCATGCATTCTTGTGCGCACTCTACCGGTCGCAAATATTAAGATATCTTGATGAAATTTGGTACGCAGACCTATGTTGGCCCAAGGACGAACAAGTTTGATTTTGGTGAACATCGGTCCATGTTTAGACCTAGTGCCCATATAAGGGTCCTACCAAAATTATATTGTTTATACGCTGCAGGTCGTAAATATTAAGATATTTTGACGAAATTTGGTACACAGACCTATGTTGGCCCAAGGACGAACAAGTTTGATTTTGGTGAACATCGGTCCATGTTTAGACCTAGTGCCCATATAAGGGTCCCACCAAAATTATACTTTTTATACGCTGCAGGTCGCAAATATTAAGATATTTTGATGAAATTTGGTACATAGACCTATGTTGGCCCAAGGACGAAGCCTATTGAATTTGGTACACAGAATTTGGCCCAATAACGCAGCCTATTGATTATGGTGAACATCGGTCCATGTTTAGACCTAGTACCCATATAAGGGTCCTACCAAAATTATACTGTTTATACGCTGCAGGTCGTAAATATTAAGATATTTTGATGAAATTTGGTACACAGACCAATGTTGGCCCAATAACGCAGCCTATTGATTTTGGTGAACATCGGTCCATGTTTAGACCTAGTGCCCATATAAGGGTCCTACCAAAATTATACTGTTTATACGCTGCAGGTCGCAAATATTAAGATATTTTGATGAAATTTGGTACACAGACTAATGTTGGCCCAATAACGCAGCCTATTGATTTTGGTGAACATCGGTCCATGTTTAGACCTAGTACCCATATAAGGGTCCTACCAAAATTATACTGTTTATACGCTGCAGGTCGTAAATATTAAGATATTTTGATGAAATTTGGTACACAGACCAATGTTGGCCCGATAACGCAGTCTATTGATTTTGGTGAACATCGGTCCATGTTTAGACCTAGTGCCCATATAAGGGTCCTACCAAAATTATACTGTTTATACGCTGCAGGTCGCAAATATTAAGATATTTTGATGAAATTTGGTACACAGACCAATGTTGGCCCAATAACGCAGCCTATTGATTTTGGTGAACATCGGTCCATGTTTAGATCTAGTGCCCATATAAGGGTCCTACCAAAATTATACTGTTTATACGCTGCAGGTCGCAAATATTAAGATATTTTGATGAAATTTGGTACACAGACCTATGTTGGCCCAATAACGCAGCCTATTGATTTTGGTGAACATCGGTCCATGATTAGACCTAGTGCCCATATAAGGGTCCCCCCAAAATTGGCTTGGTTACAAACTGCAGGTCGCAAATATTAAGATATTTTAATGAAATTTGGTGCGCTGACTCACATTATAGAAAATTTTGACACAAGCCCCATTTTAACCCATTCGAATTTCGGATCCAAACAATACACCAGACTGGTGTAGGGTATTGTATAGTCGGCATGCCCGACTTTAACCTTTTTACTCGTTTTTATATAATTTTATGATAATACAACAGATATGTAGTTTTGATAAATATAAAAAATATGCATTATTAGGAACAAATGACCATGTAAATCTCTCTATACTTTTTGTGGAAAACAATATTATGTGCCTCCAAACATCAACGAACACAGAATTGTTAATCAGGGATGGAAAAGTCTCGTTTTATTGAAATTAATAATCCAAGAACTATTATATCCATATCTTATTCCAAAAATTAATGGTTAGTTTGGAAAAAAAAAATGGGAAAAAAATTTCCCAAAAACGAAAAAGTTTGCATTATTATATTCGTTTGCAAAATGTTAATCGCTAATTAAGTTTCTTAATTCATTTTCTGCGGCATAAATCCTTTTATTCACAATCCGCCATTATTTGGAATTTTTTCAATGCGGTGTATTTTAATCCATAATCCAAGACTATTACACTCATATCTGGCCCAAAGTTTGGTGGTTAGTTTGCAAAAAAAAAAAAAAAAATCCGAAAAAAATTTTGCGAAAAGGATAATTTTACAACAATATATTCCTTTGCAGAATGTCAAGTTGATTAGCTCTTCTAAGTAATTTTCTACACTTTTTCGCATTCCGCCGTTATTTAGTTAGTTGCAAAAAATAAAAAATCGCGAAAAATAAAATTTGCAAAACATAAAATTTTTGCATCAATATATTTGTTTGCAGAATGTAAATCGCTGATTAATTTTTTGTACCATAAAGCCTTTTTAGCCCTTTTCCGCGATTATTTTGCAATTTGTTAAGTGTGGTTTTTTTAAATCTTTAATCTTGGGAATATAATACCAATTTCCACACCAAAGTTTGGTACTTAGTTTGCAAAAAAGAAATCGCGAAAATATTTTGCAAAAAGGAAAATTGCATCATTATATCCGTTTGCAGAATATTAAAATAAAGTTTGGTGGTTAGTTGCAAAAACAAAATTTCCGAAAAAAGATATTCTCAAAAAACATTAATGTATACCTTATAGAATTCAAATAATTTAAATTTATATGCACCCGAGTAGAAAAGAGTATATCGTCACCTAAAATGCAAAAGGGCGTAACAACAAAAAATTCAAAATCGAGTTTTTTATTGATTATAATGCACAAGACAAAATTACATGTCCCTACAAAATTTTGAAGTTATATGTCAACAAATAACGATTTTACGAACGAAATTCAAAAGGCCGTAACAACAAGTGTATGAATTTCAAAAACAAAAAGGCGTAACAACACACTTGTATAAAAAAGTAATTCTTTTTATTTTTGAATAACTAAATTCGCTTAGATTTTTTTTTGTCAATTTGTGTTTGTAATTTTTTCGTTTGATGTTAACGAACATATTTCGAGTGCACTCAAAAAAGTTTGACAGTTACTACATGACAGTTGTTTGTGTGGTAATCAGTAGTTGTCGTTTTTAACAGAAATTACAGTTGTTTTTCTATACAAAAATGCAAAACAACTTTTATGACGGTTATTTAAGAAAACACCTAACGAAAAGTACTGTAATTTCGTAACAGTTATTTAAATCAGTTATTTTTAATATCATAATAAACAACCACCAAAGCAGTATTTTTACAGTAAACAGTAGTTTTTGTTATTTAAAAAATAAAAAATTTCGTTGAATTTTAAAAATTCTTGTTTAGTTTATATTTGTAAATTAATAGAAATTAAAAAAAATGTTAGAATTAAGAAAAAAGATTACAAAAAAATATGCATATATCGAAAATAAAAAACTAAGCAAAAATTAGTGATAAAATTTCACTCTGAAAAATTTTTATCTTCAGATATTTCATAAATTATTGCACATTTTTAATTTCTGATATTACCAATATACCCTTGTTGCATCTAGTTCATAAAATATCTAGACTACCGTATAGGATACGAAAAATGTATAGTCCCCCCCCTTGAGTGAATCCTGGAGCGCCTGTACATACCCAAAGATTAAAAATTTCGAAGAAGAAATGGGAACATCTCAAATCTTTACTTCCTATAGATTGTCATTACTTTTATGACAACATTTCATTTCATTATTACATACATACATATTTAATAAATTTAATATTTTTAAAGTTTTTTTAACATTTGAAGTATTAAATTAACAAATATTTTCAAATATTTATGTACTATGAAAATAAATTTTAATAAATTTTGTTGTTGTTACGTCTTTTTGTTTCAGAAAAGCCAATGTCAAAAATGCGTAACAACCATAACTTGAAGAATATTAACAAAAAATAAAAAAATCTTCAGAAATAAGTCTTACGTCGTGTTTTAAGCAAGAGAAAAAAATATGTCCTTTAAATCTAAAATATCTTTAATTCTACAAAGTTTTTTGCTTCTCCTGTAAAAAATAAAAAGTGTTGTTACGCCCTTTTGCATTTTAGGTGACAATATATAACATATATTTTTTAATATTAAAATATATGATAATATAAAAATTGTGTGCGACCTTATATGTTTTTATATGGTGATATATTAGAAATTTTTTTGGAAATTTTCTCAAATGTAATCATATTAAATCATATATCAGTATTTGCTTTATTGCAAATTGTATATATAGGAATATATTATTGATAAAACCGTTCAAAATTTTATATATAAATAGATACGAAAAATATTTTTAATTTTATTTTTTATATAACAATATCGTCGGCTTGCCTGCAAGTAGAGTTATGTGTTCTTTAACAGGTTTTCAGGAGGGCGAAACCGGTTTATATTATCCTTTTAATATGTTTCATTGACATCATATGCCTTAATAATAATTGTAAAGCTGCCTACACACTAGGGAACATGGTTGAGGGAACAAAAAATATCAAAAAATTTTGTAAACACGAAATGCACGCTCTCAACACGCACACACACACAAACGCACTCACACATTCACAAAAAATGTTCTCTTTTTTTGAGTATGTTCCCTAGTGTGTAGGCAGCTTAATAAATAAGGTCGTGAATCATTAGGGCATATATATCAATAAAATATCTTGAAAGGATAATATAAATCAGTTTTTTCGCTCTCCTGAAAACCTGTTAAAACCAAAAACATAGCACTTCTTGCAGGCAAGCCGACGATATATTAGTTAATATCACACCCAAGTTCGAGATTAACTAATATATTTGAGATTAATGTATTATTTGATCAAAAACAATTTTTTATATGCTGTGCTCAATTTTTTCAAGTACCTCCCCAACGATATATATATTATGTTTTGGTCCGATAAGTTTTGAGTGGAGAAATAAGCCATTGAATATTGTTGTAGATCATCTTCAGCTCCATAAACCGGGAACTATGAGCCTCCAACAAAAAAGAAGTGCATTGCCGGGCTAACCATTAAAATTTTATTTAAAATAAAAAAAAGCTTAACATATTTAAAAAAAATTTCTAAGTCCAAAGAAAATTCCCATATTTGGTCAGGCATGTGATGAATATCGAAAACGAAAACGATCTGATTTTCAATGGTAAATATTTTAGGATCTTGCAATACCGAATTATATTTTATTTCCTAATTTAGAAGTCCGGCGTCAAATAAAATGATAAATAATAATTTGAAGCCAATTTGATTTTCGCGAAACAAATTATTCTAGATTGAAAAACTGTTCGTTTTTGATTTTCATCACACCCCTGAGTGTGTAGGACCAGAAATCCTGCTGCCCTCCAATTCAAAGTCTTTTTTTATCATTTAAATTTAATCATATCGTATTGTATTAACTTATATCCAATTTGATCGGGACAAAATTCGGATATAAGTTTATCATTTGATATAACTTTGTATCCTTGTAAATACAATTATATCCAATATGATACAATTTAATATAACCATTTTTCGGATGAAATTATGTCCAGTTACATATTGCAAATATATCCATTCACATATAATTTTATATATGTGAATGAAAAATTAGGGCCTGTTTATCTATTACGAAAATAGTCTAAACGGAAGAAATTGACAATTACTTTCGTCAAAAATACATGGGAAACAAAAACAAAATTTCGTTACTTTGCTTTCGTTTAGAGTATTTTCGTAATACATAAACCAGAGTACCGATTCCGAATGATTGGTGAAGCTGTGAAGCGGTGAAAAATATTTTTCACTCATTTAAAATTAATGATAACAAATGACAGTTTTTATCACTTCACCGCTTACAAACTATTCAGAATCGGTACTCAGGGCTTAATTTGTTTGTAGATATGGAAAAATTTTAAATGTTCAAAAAAGTGGCAAAGAATGGGTATTTCGCTTCCAAATTGATATCATAGATGGATATAATATCAACAAATGGGTGCGTTCGGCAGATACAATTTGACAGTCAACAGTTCTACAACAGTTGTGCAACTATGCTCGAAAAGACGTCAAAGTTGAAAAACTTAGAATAAAATTAAAAAATTCCGATATTATTGTAAATATCTCCCCACAGTTTTAATAATCGACCAAGAAACAACTCACTTATAACATTTTTTCATCCGCAAAGTCTAAAAATGTGTTTTTTGATAATTTCAGATTTTGAGGGACTGCCGAGAAAATAGAAAAAATTTGACAGTACTGCTGCAGTTCACTGGCACTTTTACTATATGGTTTGGGCTTAAAGTCCAATCCAGATACTCACAGTGCCAGTGAACTGCAGCAGTACTGTCAAATTTCTTGAATTTTGCGAAAACTATTGACTATTTTTAAAAAGTTGATATTAAATTTTGTTTGAAGGCAGCTCTTGTTTATTTTGAAACTTTTATAATTTCAAGACAGTTAGAAATAAAGAAAACAAAAAACATGCTTTATCGACAAAATGTCACACTGCGGTAGAATACTGCTGACACTGCGAGTATCTGGTGTAGGCTTTTCAGTCTTAAAAATAGTCTTATGACAGTCACAACTAGGAATAGGCACCATAGTCAACTTAAAAGCAAAACATGGTCACAATTTTTATTGCGATTTTCATTAGCCACAATTATGTAAATTTGTATTTAAGGCAATGATATGTAGAAGAGCTATAAGTGAAATATATCATTCCTACTCACCGGTACTAAAAATCTTCGTACTTCTGCAAGAGCGTAGGCGATACGGGCATGAGCTTCTGCTGGTGCTGCAAATGTAGAAATTTCTACGTGCAGATCATCAAATAAATGAGAATAACGGCTATCACCACTGGTTCGCAGTTCTTCTTCCTTTTTTCGATCTCTCATTGAACCCCGTCCTAGAACAGCCATCTTACACATTGTTTCTTCTTGTAAACGTTTCATTGAATTGCCTTTTGGGCCCAACAACTTTCCAACAAAGTTGAACTGAATTGAGTTAGGATTTTAGGTTAGTTACAAGTATTCTGTAATTTGTAGTTGTAATCACTGTATATTTAATTTACAAACCTTAGGATGATCTCTGACGGGAACAGCTACTTTTACAGCCACCTTCACTGGTCGATCTCTAGTTATATCCAACATTTTTGACTTTTCTAATAAATTAAAAAAGGTAAAATTTTAATTAGAAAGTTTCCACACATTCAATAAAAAAAATTATAAAAACTGTTACAAACTTTCAAGCTAACTCTGATATTTTACCACATAAACGGCCGCCAAGCAATTCGAAAGCGATACTTCTAAATGAAAAATCGGCGATATCGCTAATTTATCACCTGGAAGATAAAAAGGTGATATCGCTAAATTAACTCCTCGAAATAAACTAAACAATTTTTAATTTTCATTATTAAATTTAACTCTGAAAAAGAATATCTGATTACATAATCCATTGACAAGAACATTAATTATCTTGTTGCCATCGTACCCGGTTTTTTCAGCGCACTAAATCTTCATTTTTCAACGAATTTGTTTCCCATATTTCTTATAATTGTGTTTTGTACTAATTTTTTTTATTATTTTTTGCAATATTTTCAAAAATTTTAAACAAATTGTGTTTATCTTCCAGATGATAAAAAGGTGATATTGCCGCAATATTATCATAAAAAAATTATGACAAAAAACACAATTTTTGATTTGGTTTTTCCAAATATCTTCCAAATGATAAAAGGAAGACAATTTTAAAATACTACTTGATTATTTTCATTCAAATGAAAAATAAAAGATTTCGCTTTATTATCTTCTTGGAAGATATCTTCCGAATGTTTGCAGGGAATAAAAAGAAAATTTGTACACAAACAACCAACCGATACATAGGAAACAAATTTCTCGAAAAAAATCAAGATTTAATGCGCGGAAAAAATCGGCTGCGATTAAATCAAGATAATGCGTTGGTCAATGGATTATGTATGCAGATATTCTTTTTCAGGCTTAAATTTAATAATGAAAAAAATAAATCGTTTATTTTGTACCGGGGAGTTCATTTGGCGATATCACCTTTTTGTCTTCCAGGTGATAAATTAGCGATATCGCCTATTTATCTTCCTGGGGTATTGCTTTCGGATAACAGTTGTTCCCGATGGAAGAAACTTCCGCAATACGAAATTGATATTGCCAGCAATAAATATTTTCTTCCTGGCAACATGATCGGGGAATCTTCTTCGTATTGCTATGCTTGCTGGGATAATTTTTGCAGGTACACAGAAAAAACCCAATAAGCACATAGGTTTTAAAAATTCAAGTGCTTTAAATTTTGCTTGAAGTAAAGTATATTTCAAATTCTAGCACTTGTTTTTTAACAAAAATATTTCAAACTTGAATTTTTGTTTCCCTTTTGCTGGAGTATGCTATTAAAATAAAATGTAATAAAAGTTGAATTCAAGCCTTGAAACAGGAAAACAGTGCTGGAATTGAATTGATTTCAACTTGAATTCCAGTGAAAATGTTTATAGGGAATATGATAAACTGTAAAAGGGTGGTTCCCAACGTAGAGGCTCTCACCCCATGGGGGGCAATTCTTGATTCTTTGTTCAAACTATAATGATTTTTTTTTTTAATTAACTACATATAGGTTGTTCACAAGGTCGCTGTTATCGTCCTAACAAAAAACAGAGTTGTTAAAATTTTCATTTGACTTTAACAACGATTTTCTATTGGGGTTTCTATCTGTTAGCATATGTTAGGATATGTTAGCTTAGGATATGTTCAGCGAACCTATGTAAAACGCTTCGAGGAACATTTTTAACTCTCTATCTCTCTAATGTAAGGGACTTTTTTGGCCAAAAACGACCCGTAGGTTAGAGTAAGAGGGTAAAAATGTTTCACAAAAATGTTCCGTGTAGTGTTTTACATAAGTTCGCTGAACAAATTATATAACTAAAATGGAAGATTCACCTAGTTTCCCCCTAAAATCCATGTACGAAATTAACCCTTAAATAAACACATTTTAAGTTTTGACTTATTTCTGGTATTGAAGTTAAATTTTCAACTTTGACATCTTCAGAGACTTAAAGTAGAATTTCATGACAAATATTTCTGCGGAACATTTTAACCCTCTAACTCTGCAACTTACAGGTCATTTTTGTCCCTTTTTAAAAAGGGGTCAAAAAAGCCCCTTTAATTGAAGAGTTAGAGGTTTGAAATGTTCCACAAAAATGTTACCCATAGTTCGTTGAACACATCCTATACCTAAATTTTTGGTCCCCTATTCCAAAATCAGTTGTCAGAATCTTGTTATTTTTTGTGTTGTACAGTATTATAATAACCCGACTAAAAAAGATGTTATATAATCATATATCACCATATATAAACCCATATATACGTCCATATCTAATTTGATCCGAATATTGGAATATATAATTATATCAAGCGAGATAAGCATGTTATCTCACCTGATACAATTTGATCCGAAAAATGGGTCTATCTAACTGCATCAAATTATATATAAATACATATAATTTGATGAAGATTTTCAAAGAAAATTTTAGTAAATATTGTTGAGATCACTTATTTCATTCATATTAAATACTAATGCTTAATGTTTAGAAACATTTTTGCTAATAAACTTAGAAATAGCTGACAAAATAAAACATTACAAATTAAAAATTTGTCGTAACAAATTTTTCTGGGTTAGAGTTTTGGTCTTTCTTACAAAATGTGTGTCTTTCTTATAAAATAAAAAATTAACTTTCACAATTATTTTTTTTTTCACGGAAAAATAAATGAACTTAAACCATATTAATTTCAACATATGTTTGTCTAATTTTTATTTTTAAATTGAAAGTAAAAATATTTATTTCGGCTTTTAATTCCACAAAGAAAAAAAAAATTTCTCCCCTTATTTATTTTTTTAACCCTTAAATGCATGATCTCTTCGATTTTAACCATTTTTTTATATATGATTTCTAAAGGCGTGTACATTTCAAGAAAAGTACCAAAAAAACGTGTTTTAGATTTTTCACAAATATACAGAGCAAAACCAAGATTTTTACTCTAACTGTTTAAAAATTCTGCACTAAACTATAGGAACACTATGTACAGAAGGGGCCCCCAATGCCCAAAAATGCAGTTTTGTGCATCAAGTGGGTTTTTTTTTATTAAAAAACCGGTATGTTGCCAAATTGCTACACAATGCATTTAAGGGGGGAAATTATTTTTAGTTTAATAAAGAGTATTTTGCCAACTATTTGAAAAATATACGTTGAATTCAATTATAAACATTTATATATGTATGTATATGTCAAAGTGCAAAATTCAAAACCAGATCCACAATTTCGGAGTTTTTTTTAATTTTTATAGTGCAATTAAACTTTATAAAATTAAGTATAATTAGAAATCATGTCAGATAAATTTATACATGAAATTAATACAATTCTATATTAACTTTGTTATATATGAAATAAGATTCTTTAGAGAAGCTTATACGCCATTATATATAATTATGTTTAAACTATATTTGCTGATCTCTTAATATCTCTTAATATATAACGTCATATCAAACATATTTATAAAACCAAAGTGTTAATATAAATGTATGTGGTCATATAAAGCCACACATATAAACATTTATATATATACCAAATCATATAAAATTATATGAAAACTTTTTTAGTCGGGAACGATATATTCCATCTTATATTTTCAATATGTCGTTAGATAAGAGAAACATCTGCAGTAATACAGCCTACATCATTTGTTTGAGTTTATAATTTAACAGGAATTAAAAAAAATATACTATTTTCTCATTTTTCTCAACTTTCTGTTTTAATCGATTTGGCAAGTGAAAAATCCATATAATACTATAATATAATAAAGGGGCTCCCAATGCCCAAAAATGTAGTTTTGTGCATCAAGTGGGTTTTTCTTTTATTCAAAAACAGGTATGTTGCCAAATGGCTACACCACGCATTTAAGGGTTAAAATTATTTTTAGTTAAATAAAGAGTATTTTGCCAACTATTTGAAAAATATACGTTAAATTCAATTATAAACATTTATTTATGTATATGTCAAAGTGCAAAATTCAAAACCAGATCCACAATTTCGGGTTTTTTTTTTAATTTTGTAGTGCAATTAAAATTTTGTATTATTAGAAATCATGTCAGATAAATTTATACATGAAATTAATACAATTTTATATTAATTTTGTTATATATTTTGATATAAGATTGTTTAGAGAAGCTGATACGCCATTATATATAATTATGTATAGACTATATTTGCAGATCTCTTAATATCTCTTAATATATAACGTCATATCAAACATATTTATAAAACCAAAGTGTTAATATAAATGTATGTGGTCATATAAAGCCACACATATAAACATTTATAATTATACCAAATCATATAAAATTATATGAAAACTTTTTTAGTCGGGAACGATATATTCCATCTTATATTTTCAATATGTCGTTAGATAAGAGATACATCTGCAGTAATACAGCCTACATCATTTGTTTGAGTTTATAATTTAACAGGAATTAAAAAAAATATACTATTTTCTCATTTTTCTCAACTTTCTATTTTAATCGATTTGGCAAGTGAAAAATCCATATAATACTAGTAAATAATATAAAGACTAAACAAAAGATAAAAAAAGGATTATTAGGCGTTATGTAACCACCCCGATTAAAAAAGATGTTATATAATCATATATCACCATATATAAACCCATATATATGTTCATATCTAATTTGATCCGAATATTGGAATATATAATTATATCAAGCGAGATAAGTATGTTATCTAACCTGATACAATTTGATCCGAAAAATGGGTCTATCTAATTGCATCAAATTATATATAAAAACATATAGTTTTATGAAAATTTTCACATAAAATATTAGTAGAATAACGTAGCTTAGAATAACGCAGCTTGTAACAGAAATCCTTCTTTTAAAATGTGGTTAATTTTATTTTATTTCAATAAAGACCAAAATTCAAAACGACAAAAAGTTGTTTAGACAAATTTTTTCCTAATAAACTTGGAAATAGCTGACAAAATAAATTTTCAGATTAACTCCACATTACAAAAATTTGGTCTCTCTTATAAAATGTGTGTCTTTCTTAAGGCACATTTACACGGGATAGAAATCTCGTAGAGTTTGCGCTTAATTTGTCATCTCTAATATAAAGACCAAAATTCAAAACGACAAAAAGTTGTTTAGACAAAATTTTTCCTAATAAACTTGGAAATACCTGACAAAATAAATTTTCGGATTAACTCCACTCTCTCTTATAAATTGTGTGTCTTTCTTAAGGCACATCTACACGGGATAGAAATTTCGTAGAGTTTGCGCTTAATTTGTCATCTCTAATATAGTTGGCACTAATTTTTATCGTAAAAATATCATCTCTAGTTGTCAAGTATTTGTTTTTATTCAAATTGTTATATTATAAAGAATAATTTTTTCTCCAAATACCAAAAGGTGCATTTAATAAATTTAAATGTTCAATAATGTTAAAAGACATCTTAAAAATTGTTACTAATTAAAGAAATTATGTATGACAGCAATTATCAATATGCTAGAGAAATGTAATCTCTAGACCATTGACAATTGCTGTCATACACAATCTTATATGATTTGATATAATTATAAATGTTTATATGTGTGGCTTTATATGACCATATACATTTATATTAACACTTTGGTTTTATAAATATGTTTGATATGACGTTATATATAATCATATGCGATTTGGTCTCCAGCTATATATTAAGAGATCTGCAAATATAGTTTATACATAATTATATATAATGGCGTATAAGCTTCTCTAAACAATCTTATATCAAAAAATATAACAAAGTTAATATAAAATTGTATTAATTATAAAATTAATACAATTTTATGTATTATATATATATATATATATATATATATTATATATATATAAATTAATACAATTTATGTATTAATTTATCTGACATGATATCTAATTATACAAAATTTTATAAAGTTTAATTGCATTATTAAAATTAAAAAAAACTCCGAAATTGTGGATCTGGTTTTGAAGTTTGCACTTTGATGTATAAATAAATGTTTATAATTGAATTTAACATATATTTTTCAAATAGTTGGCGAAATACTCTTTATTAAACTAAAAATAATTTTAAAGAAATAAATAAGGGAAACATTTTTTTTCTCATTGTGGAATTAAAGGTCGAAATAATTATTTTTACTTTTAAATTTAAAAATTAGATAAACATATGTTGAAATAAATATGGTTTAAATTCATTTATTTTTCCGTAAAAAAAAATTAATGGTGAAAGTTAATTTTTTATCATGTTGGTTTTTAATTTTTATTTTAAAAAATAAAAATTGTTTTTTTCGACCTTTTTAATTCATTAATTAAAAATTTATTAATTCAGTTCGAGGCCTATTTCCTTATTATGAATTAACATAATAAGTACTTTTTTCAAAAACTGTTTTTTTTTTTCTTCATCAGGATACTCTCCTGACAAATACTTTTGCTTTCAAAAAACCTCTTCACTTTCAGGAATGAAAAGACGATCGTTTCGGGGATTTTCCAGGTCCCCTTCATCAGTTTTCTTTAGAAAGTGATCCCCGTAATCCCCGAAACGATCGTCTTTTCATTCCTGAAAGTGTAGAGGTTTTTTGAAAGCAAAAACTCTGTGAAGTATTTGTCAGGATAGTATCCTGATGAAGAAAAATAGCAGTTTTTGAAAAAAAGTACTTATTATATTAATTCATAATAAGGAAATTGGCCTCGAACTGAATTTATAAATTTCTAATTAGTTAATTTTTTATTTTATAAGAAAGACACACATTTTATAAGAAAGACCAAAACTCTAACCTAGAAAAAGTTGTTGCGACAAATATTTGTAGTGTTTTATTTTGTCAGCTATTTCCAAGTTTATTAGCAAAAATTGTTCTAGACATCTAGCATTAGTATTTAATATGAATGCAATGATCTCAATAATATTTACTAAAATTTTCTTCGAAAATCTTCATAAAATTATATGTATTTATATATAATTTGATGCATTTAGATAGACCCATTTTTCGGATCAAATTGTATCAGGTGAGATAACATGCTTATCTCGCTTGATATAATTATATATGGTGATATATGATTATATAACATCTTTTTTAGTCGGGTAGTAACAATTTTTAAAATCTCTTGTAACATTACTGAACATTTCAGTTTGTTAAATGCACGTTTTGGTATTTGAATAAAAAATTATTCTTTGAAATACAACAATTTTAATAAAAACAGATACTTGACAACTAGAGATGGTAATTTTATAATAAAAATTAGTGCCAAAAATATTAGAGATGACAAATTGAACGCATACTCTACGAGTTTTCTATCTCGTGTAGATGTGGCTTTATAAAATACTAGCGGGCAAAGTTACGTTGTTAGCATGCCTTAGGGCTAGTGTTTGGGATATTTTTAAATTATTGCTCATAACTTTTTTACTACTTATTTTAATGGAATGATGTAAAGCCTATGTCCATCCCTAAGGACTATTCTAAATACTGGAAAAAAAATATTTGAAATCAGATGAATAGTTACGGAGATTACCTCCTACAAACAAACAAACCCAGCAGAAATTAATGCTTGCTTGGAAGCAGTTTTGTCAGGGAAAGTTAGCAGTGAAGCGATTGCATTATTGATGATATCATGCCTGATTTTTGTTCGAGATAGCTCGCGTGAAAGCACTTGTTTCGAGATCCGAAAAGGCATGAATTCACCGCTTTTAATTAGTGCTCCTGTTTTTTTTTTAAAATATCCATAATTCATGCCTTCTCGGAAGTGCATATAATAAAGCTTTTCAACTATTTAAAATCATGCCTTCTCAAACGCACAATATTCCTGCATATTTTCCGTGAAGAGAAAATGTAAAACCACTTGTTTTCATGAAAGAACCGCAAAAATATTTAAGCAATCAAAATGTATTGCTCATTTCATGCCTTTTTGAAAAGCAAAAAGCGATGTAAACAATTCATCAACTTACGCCTTTCATTAGTGCTGTTTCCGAAGCTATACATTTTTAGAAGCGGTAAAAGTAGCAGTTAGGAACCAGTAAACGTTTTTACTGCTTCCACATTTTTGCTGGGAATATACACACATTACTTCTTTATTATATTAGTATAGATAAAAATTAACTTTCACAATTATTTTTTTTTTTCAAGGAAAAAATAACTGAACTTAAAACAACGACTAAATAATTAAAAGACTACCCAACTCTCCCTACCTCTGTTAAATCACTCTCTTCTTAATTTGTACCGAAGAATTTAGCCATAAGAATTACACACGGCTGCAAAGGCTAACATTTTTCGGTACAAACTGTTAATGTTCGAAAGAGGCGAGAAAACCGCCTGCTTAAACCGTATTTATTTCAACATAAGTTTGTCTAATTTTTCTTTTTATTTTAAATAAAAATAACGAGTAAAAAGATTAAAGTCGGGAATGCCGACTATACAATACCCTACACCAGTCTGATTAAAAGCCAACTAATGTTTGGATCCGAAATTCGAATGGGTTAAAATGGGACTTGTGTCAAAATTTCCTATAATGTAAGTCAGCGAAACAAATTTCATTAAAATATCTTAATATTTGCGACCTGCAGTTTGTAACCAAGCCAATTTTGGGGGGACCCTTATATGGGCACTAGGTCTAAACATGGACTGGTGTTAACCAAAATCAATAGGCTTCGTCCTTGGGCTGATATAGGTCGGTGTACCAAATTTCATCAAAATATCTTAATATTTGCGACCTGCAGCATATAAATAATATAATTTTGGTAGGACCCTTATAGGGGCACTAGGGATGCCGAACGGGAAATCCCGAAATCCCGAAATCCCGGGATTTTCGGGATTGTCAAAATCCCGAGTCCCGGGATTATTTCTCAGAAATCCCGGGATTTTCTTATTTTTTAATATTAATATAAACGCAAATAAACAAAGTGAGCAATTTTAAATTACCTACGTTTTTCTTGAATTTTCTCATATTGACAAGAAATTGATGCCAAGATATTGGTAAAATTATAAATTAAGTCGATTATTCGAGTAAACTGTGCAAAGACTTTGCAGAAAAATATGAAATTTTGGTAAACAATATTAAGTTTTTGAGTAATACATGCGAAAAATCAAGTTTGTTTGTTATTTTACCGATTTATTCTTCCAAGCGAAATTCGATTTCTGAAACCTAATTTTGGCTGGGACTGTAAGTTTGAATTCTTCCATGAAAACATTTGATAACGATAAGCAAATAACTTTGTTGCTGTAATTACACGATTTAGTGGGCAAGGTTATCGCAACGAATCTGTTTTAAAATCTGCTTACAAAATACTGGGCGCAAGTGTACTTAATGACAGGCCTTCATATATTATCCCAGCCAGAAAAATACAAACGGGAAAGCGATGGCAAGGTATTTTAACAGGTGGTACAAGTACTGACAAAAATTGCTTTCCCATTTCCAATATGATAACGTCAATAGACAAAAGGACCGGCAGTTCAAAAAGAGCCGGAAAAGTACGGGAGAAACTAAATTTTTAACTTTGGCAAAACGCTGACAAAACCAATAAATACGTGGTTTGGAATTATTATTTCCAAAATAAAATTTAAAAAAAGTTCATGTGTATCGTTTTTGGCCCTGCCGTGATGTTTTGTAAAACAAATACTGGCAAAACGATTTTTGCAAACGCTGACAAAGCGTCCCAAATGAGTGTTCTGCCAGTCATTTATTTTTAACATCGCTGTTACTCAGTGGTATGCAGGTACTTGATTTTATGTACCACTGTCAATTTCTGACTGAGATGTTTCAATATTCATAAAATGTACCACATTATTAATTAACAATTATTAAATAATTATAAAACGCTTTATTCTATAAAAAAAATAGTTACATAACATAAAAATTTTTACAAATAAAGAAAAATTTAAATCCCGAAATCCCGTAAAATACCGGGATCCCGAAAAATCCTGTAGTCCCGAAAATCCCGAATCCCGGGATTTTCAAATATCAATCCCGATTGGCATCCCTAATGGGCACTAGTTCTAAACATGGATCGATGTTCACTAAAATCAATAGTCTTCGTCCTTGGGCCAACATAGCTCTGTGTACCAAATTTCATCAAAATATCTTAATATTTGCGACCTGCAGCGGGGGAACCATTATATGGGCACTAGGTCTAAACATGCATCGATTTTAACCAAAATCAATAGGCGTCGTCCTTGGGCCGACATAAGTCGGTGTACCGGTGTACATCAAAATATCTTAATATTTGCGACCTGTAGAGTGCGCACAAGAATGCATGGAGAGACAGACAGACAGACAGACGGACAGACGGACGGACGGACAGACGGATGGACAGACGGACATCGTTAAATCGAAATAAAAAAAAAATTCTGAGCCGATCGGTATACTATAAGGTGGGTCTAGGACCAATATTTTTTGGTGTTACAAACATCAGCACAAACTTAGAATACCCTGACCACGTAGTGGTGTAGGGTATAAAAATAGTTCTTTCGACCTTTAATTCCACAACGAAAAAATTTTTTTTTCCTTATTTATTTCTTTAAAATAATTTTTTAATAAGTAGTATTTTGTCAAATATTTGAAAAATAGATGTTAATTTCAATTATGTATACACTCAACCAAAAAAGTCTGTAATGGCTACTGAAAATTTTGCTGTTATTACGGGAAATTTAACTGTTTTGAGGCCAGCGGTATATTTTGCTAATTTTAGCAACACATGTCTGCTGATCTGTAGTACAATAAAATTAGTAAACTTTTTTACAAAAAGCAAATGAGAATAAAAACAAAACCAATTTATCAACTTAATGTACGAAAAATATTCAATAACTACGTGCAATTACCAAAAGCAGAAAATTAAAAATAACGGTAACGGTATTTTAGGGATAACGGTATTTCATTTATTTCGGTAACGGTATTTTAAGGGTATCGATATTTGATTTATTTCGGTATCGGTATTTTAGGGATAACGGTTTTTCGGTAACGGTATTTTAGGGGTAACGGTATTTTAGGGGTAACGGTAGTCAGTTAAAGGGTTTTGAATCGATAGCGGTATTTCAGCGGTATTGCCTGCCAACGCTGAAAAAACAAAATCTCAAATAATCGGAATAGTATTCTGGGAAGCACCGTTAGATTTGCACCTGGATATGTAGACAGTAGATAACATACAACACAGAAAAGAAAAGTAGGAACTAAAATTATACTCATAGAAATAAATCTGTAAAAATAGCAGAAAAAACAACTAAAAAGTATTTAAAAGTTATGCTGAAGATTTTTTTGATTATTGATTATTTTTACATTTATTTTATTAAATTTAAGTTTGTGTTTAATGTCGTGGTGTATTAAAAATAAATAAAATTTTTATATTATTAAGTGTAAAATTTGACGAAAAGATTATTTGTAAGTAAAGTTCTCTATTTATGCTAAGCTGTCATTGTTGCTATATTTTAACTATTCAGTTTTTGTATTTATTGAATATCGTTACCAGATTGAATAAAAACATTTATCCCTGATGATGTTGGAAAATCCCAGAGAAAAGTTGGATATCAAACATTGAATAAATAAATCTTTTCCCTTTAGAAAAACGTGTAAGGCCACACAATGTAATCGATTTGGTGTACTTCATTTTGTGCGTACTTACGATATGGGATACCTGTGTACAACGATTGTATATGAAACACATAATATTTGAAAATTTTAAAAAATTTTGTCTAACTTACATGACACTATACTTGTGTGTACTTACGAAGTATATTGGCTTGTGGGCCATTACAATGCGGCCATACACTGGGTAAAGTAAGCCAGCTTGTGTGTAGAGTTTGAAAGCACTCGGAGATACTAGTAAGTACACACAAGTATCTCCGAGTACTTTCAAACTCTACACACAAGCTGGCTTACTTTACCCAGGGTATAGCCGCATTGTAATGGCCCACAAGCCAATATACTTCGTAAGTACACACAAGTATAGTGGCATGTAAGTTAGACAACATTTTTGAAAATTTTGAAAAATTTTGTGTTTCATATACAATTGTTATACACAGGTATCCCATATCGTAAGTACGCACAAAATGAAGTACACCAAATCGATTACATTGTGTGGCCTTACACGTTTTTCTAAAGGGTTATTACATTGAGTTATATATGACCTTGAACAATTATCAAATTTTTCTTTGTTTAACCACGCCTACCACGCCCATTTTTCCATAAAATTTTTTTATGGATTTTTCAAACAGACTTTCTATATGTTTATGGAAAAATGGGCGTGGTAGGCGTGATTAACCAAAGAAAAATTTAATAATTGTTCTATAGGATTTTTCCAGTACATATTTTATTAGCATATAGTGTAAGACTAATTGTAACGGTGGTATCGGTGACATCTGAGCCTTCCTAAAATTTTTCTTGCATATTTTAAAGGCATTTTCGGTGGGATTTTTCCTAATATTTCGGTCGTATTTCCGCCTCATTAAGTCCCATGGTCACACCAGATTAATGCTGATTTTGAAAGTTTGTTAACTTTTTATACTTCTCAATAATCCAGTATATTGTGGATTTTGTCAGTAACTAAATAAATTTCATACAATTTTTTCCTACTCTATAATATGTTTGCACAAGTTCAAGGACATTCAAGGAGGTTTATCGACCCATTTTGAAAATAAAGTCACTTATACAAAAAAGAATGATTTGTACCGACCACGAGCAAAATAAGAAAAATAATTATTTATTAATACCTCTGTTTCTTTACTTTTTGGGTAAAGTTCGGTAAAATGAGAGTTAACAAGAAATACTCTCCCGAAATAACAAAAATGCACAAAAGTAAACGAACGCGAAAAACCACATTTGAAGCCCGAAAAACAAATGTCAATAGATTTGTGCATTACAGTTCGTTTTGGTGAGCGCTCTTTCTAGTTCAATTTGTTGTAAAAATCTAGATGGCTTTTCTAGTTAAACCCCTTTTTAAATCATAAATTTAATAAAAATTTCCTTTTTAGGCATTTCTATTTACAAAAAGGAATACATAGTTTATTAAATTTGGAAAAGATTTTAATATTAAACAAAAGCTTCGATTTATTTACATTTTTAACTCTTTAACACATTTAAACAAGCGTCTTCACAAAATTGTCGGTAATATTATGGAGTTGTAAAATCACCGATAGGCTTTTGCAACTATTATACTAATTTTTGTAAATGATAAACATATTTTCTGAATGAATGAAATGATCGATTGAACTAAAAGAGCTATTAGTTGTGAACTAGGTCTTTGGTTCAAATCAGTGAAGAGTTCAATTGAACTAGTTGCACCCAACTGATGATATAACAGCTGATTAAAACAATTTACCCAAATTTACACGAAAAAAAAGTCTGGGCTTTCTCGTGCAAGAAGAACAAGAATATTAGTCTCTCATGACAGCTCTCATTTACCCAATTGTGTAGTAAGAAAACGCTTTTTGGTAAAATTGGGATCCCGCGGGATCCCAATGTTGAGTACCCGAACACAGCTAATATTCTTTAGAATGCGTTACTAAAACAAATTACCAAAAATAACGGTAATTTTAACTACACAAAAGCTTCAGAATACTTTATTGTCGAATTGTATACTTACTTTCGACGCTTAAAATATGAAGTATTTTTAGTTTCTGTTGTCTAATTCTTGTTGCTGTAAGATTATTGTTGTTATTGTTTTAGAAGTTGAGAAAGGAAAAATTATATTATTCAAAATGCATAATATGTTGAATAAAATATAATTGCAAAATAGCGCAATATAAATGAACACATCACATTACTTACTTTTGACGCTCATAGTATGTATACTATATTAGGATGTCCCTTAAAATAACGATTTGTCCATTTTCGTTCATTACACCCCCCAGTTTTATTGGAAATGGTCCCAAATGGAAGAAATCAATTTTTTTTTTTGGAAATGTTAACCCGTGCCGAAAGTTGGACGAAAATTACCCATTTTGGAAAAAAGTGTATTAATATTAAAAATTCCCAGATTCGAAATTTAGAAAAAAAATTAGGTTGTTCACAAGGGTTATGCTATCTGTTGTATCGTTGTATAGCCCTAACGAAAAACAGAGTTGTTAAAATTTTTATTTGACTTTAACAACGATTTCCTATTGGGTTTTCTATCTGTTAGCACACTCAAACATACACTGAAAATATTATTACAGTAACTGACTGTAGTTTATTTAAAAAGTTATCCGTACATTTATTTTTAAATGATTATTCAGTTAAAATACAAAGAAATATATTTTTTAACTGTTTTTGTCGTTTATTTAAAAAATAAATTACATATAAATACGGATTTTCTGTTACAGTTAATATTTTCATTTAAAATGTTTTGTTAAAAAAAAAATTCCTTTTCGATTTCTAGGTCAGTTAAAAAAATTAAATAAACTAAATATCATTTATTCTTACGGATTTTGTAGTTAATTTTTTGAAATTTAAAAAAACGAAATAAATGAAAAATCATTATTTCTTTAAGGATTTTGTAGTTTATTTATTAACATTTAAAATAAATGAAAAGTTCTTTTGATTAAAATAAAAAGGCAGTAGACCGGTTTTCAAGTGATTTTTCATTTATTTTAAATTACATTTTCAGTTAATTTAAACTACAAACTATTTTGAGTGTAGGACACTAAACACACGTAAAAATATTGTATCGTGCTATTCGCAAATGTTACATTTTTCAATTTAAATTTTAACAACTCTGTTTTTCGTTAGGACGATAGAACGATACAACAAATAGCACACCCCTTGTGAAAAATCTCATTATTTTTTATTTAATTTATTCATTTAATATAGTCAAAATGATTGAGATATGGAATTTTGACTTCATCGGATATCATTAACCCACTTTAGCCTGCAATCCAAAATGACCCACAAATTTGATAAAAAATGCAAAAATGTGTTTTTTTTAAATTAATTTTAAAGAGTTTTTAAAATGTCTAATTTGGAGATGCCGATTGCTATTTGTACCACATAATATTGGGTGTACAAGTTAATAATGTCGATTTTTTGCTTAAAAAATGCATTTATTATAATAACAAAATGAATTGATATATTATTCAAAGTATTGTCCATCGTTAGCCACTACTTTTTCCAATCTTTGTGGTAGCATATGGATTCTGCGCCAAAAGAACTGCTCCGGTTTTGAGGTAAAGAATGAATCAAACCAATTTCTAATACCCTGTTCTGAAGTGAAGCATATTCCAGTAAGGGCGTTTTGCATCGATCGAAACAAATGGTAGTCAGAAGGGGCAAGGTCTGGGCTATAAGGCGGGTGAGCCAAAACTTCCCATCCATTGTTTTCCAAATAGGTTTTGACCGGTCTTGTAACATGTGGCCGAGCATTGTCATTAGGGTTTGGGGTTCGGGAATTCCCGGGATATCCCGGGAAAAGTTTGCACAAAAGGGTGCTTTCTGCTGGAATCATGCAATTCATTTGGCAGTGCTTAGAGTAATTTATGTGAAACCAAATGTTCAACATTCTGATATTTTTACTTTGAATTCTCACTACACAGACTGCATTTGTACTGTAATAGTGTTTTTTTAAACAAGTATTACTTATATAGGTGGTTTTCATTAACAATTTTGTTCAAAAATATTTCCCGGTATTCCCGGGAATCAAATTTTTTTATTCCCGTTTCCCGGGAAATGAAAAAGTCCGGGAAATCCCAAACCCTAGTTGTCATGATGGAAGATTATTGACTCATGTTTGGTCGTATATTCTGGTCGTTTTTCGTTGATTGCTCTCTTCAAACGAATCAATTGTGTTCGGTACAAGTCCCCGTAATCGTCTGACCGGATTTCAACAGCTCACAATACAAAACACCCTTCTGATCCTACCAAATACAGAGCATTACCTTGGCGCCATGGATATTCGGCTTCGGCGTTGATTTCGCTGGTTGGCCTGGCTTTACATATGACTTTTTACGCTTGGGGTTATCGTAATGTATCCATTTTTCATCACCAGTAACAATACGATAAAAAAAAATTACTTCTTGTAGCGTTTAAGCAGCATTTCCGACATGCAAAATCGCCTTTCAACGTCTCTCGGCTTTAATTCATATGGGACCCAATTCCCTTGCTTTTGAATGAATCCCAATGCTTTTAAACGTAGGAAAATGTCTTGTTGTGTGACTCCCAATGATAATGCAAGTTCTTCTTGCGTTTGACAACAATCTTCGTGGAGTACTACTTCCAATTCTTCAAACTTTTTCGGCTGACCAGGTATTCTGTGTCGAAGTCACCACTTTTCAATCACGCAAACCATCGTTCACAAGTTTTTGAGTTGGTGCATGTTGACCGTAAGCTTCTACCAACAATCGATAACTTTCAGCAGCCGTTTTCTTCAAATGAAAGAAGGTTATAAGACTTTCCCGCAAAACATCTTTTTTAGGCACAAAATTCGACATTATTATAGCGATTGAAAAATGTGTGTTTACACTTTGGCGTCTATCGAATACTGAATTATAATGACAGATGTTTACCCACCAAAATACCATATGTGATCTTCTCCGAGAAAAGGGACCTAGTGTGTCAAGAAACGGGTTTGGACTTAAGAGTGGATTCTGGTACCTAAAATGGTGTAGAATAATATGAAATAAGTTAGATTTCTGATAAAATAACTAAACATACCAAATCGCATCTCCCAACTGAAGGTGTGTTCAAAGTGATAATGCGTTATGAAACTTTAAATGCGTTCTTCTCAAAACTTCATTTTCACACACTAGGTCCCTTTTCTCGGAGAACGTGACATATTTGTTATTATTCACACAAAACATATGTGACAGTTATGCCATATGTTATCCAAACCGACATTATTAACTTGTATACCCAATAGATGATATTAAAGAAAAAAAAAATAAATTGGAAAAATGATAATTCGAGTTTTTCTTTGGAGCGACTGCTTTCCAGGACATTTTACAAAAATTGCTTATTGCTTACATAGTTACATAGTTTCATAGAAATTCGAATGGGTTAAAATGGGACTTGTGTCAAAATGTTCTATAATGTGAGTCAGCGCACCAAATTTCATCAAAATATCTTAATATTTGTGACCTGCAGCGTATAAACAATATAATTTTGGGGGGACCCTTATATGAGCACTAGGTCTAAACATGGACCGGTGTTAACCCAAATCAATAGGCTTCGTCCTTGTGCTGATATAAATCGGTGTACCAAATTTCATCAAAATATTTTAATATTTGCGACCTGCAGCGTATAAACAATATAATTTTGGGGGAACCCTTATATGGGCACTAAGTCTAAACATTAACCGGTGTTAACCAAAATCAATAGGCTTCGTCCTTGGGCCGACATAAGTCGGTGCACCAAGTTTCATAAAAATATCTTAATATTTGCGACCTGTAGAGTGCGCACAAGAATGCATGGACCTGTAGAGTGCGCACAAGAATGCATGGACAGACAGATAGACGGACGGACGGACAGACGGACATCGTTAAATCGAAATAAAAAAAAAAATTCTGAGCCGATCGGTATACTATAAGGTGGGTCTAGGACCAATATTTTTTGGTGTTACAAACCTCAGCACAAACTTATTATAACCTTGACCACGTAGTGGTGCAGGGTATAAACACGTTTTGCATTTTTATCAAATTCGTGGGTCATTTTGGATTCCAGGCTAAAGTGGGTTAATGATATCCGATGAAGTTAAAATTTCACATCTGAATAATTTTGACTATATTATATGAATAAATGAAATAAAAAATATTTTTTTTTTCTAAATTTCGAATTTTGGGAATTTTTAACAGTAATACACTTTTTTCCAAAATGGGCCATTTTCGTCCAACTTTCGGCACGGGTTAACTTTTTCCAAAAAAAATCGATTTCTTCCATTTGGGACCTTTTCCAATAAAACTGGGGGGTGTAATGACAAATCTATTTTTAAGGGACAAAGATACAACTTTAGCAAAAAGGAAAATTTTACAAACAAATTTTAACATACTTGAAATTTTAAAAATCTATGGACAAGTTTGTCTTTACTGCTGTATAGAACAGTGCGACTCAAACTTTGTTATATAAAAACTATATAACACACTCAAAAACACTCAATTGTTTTTCATTAACAATTTATATGAACTCCTCGGATTCATTTGCGTAAAACAGACAATAAAAGAAACTTAAAAGTTCTATCAAGTAATCTTACACACAAAAAATTAAAAACGAGTTTCAATTACCAAATTGATACTATTTATATTTTAATATTAAATTGATTCAATTAAATATTTGTTTAAAAACAAATTCCATTTTAAACAAATCTTTCATTAGATATTTTAGGTTAATTATTTTTTGTGTGTAGTTAATAAAAAATTTTTTGAATATAAAAGGAAATTGGCCTCGAACTAAATTAACAAATTTCCAATTAATTCAAATTTAAAATAATATTTTTATTGATTATTTTGTTTTCAAAGAAAACAAAACTTGTTTGTTCGAACTTTATTCACAAATTAGTGAGAGCAGATATTATTCAGCCTCTAGTTCGATGTTTCTATTTTTTATTTATTTAAATAAAAACCGTGCGTATTAGTTTTTAAAAATTTTGTTTTTGCAAGCAGGATAGACAGCTGTTTCGGAGGGCGTTACTCCCCCTCTTCAGTATCCGCGCAAGATCATAACCATTAAAGATTATGACTAAAGTTAGTTTGGTTACTTATGTGCAAAAAATCAGAGTTTATACCAATCCCCACTTTTTAAATAAATGAGAATTTATTATTCTCCGAAGTTTAAAAAGTAACCAAAAAAACCAAAACAAAATTATATCAAAATAATACGATGTGTAAGTAGGCCAGCAATGCCAGCCAATGCATACACTTTTTTATGTCTTCCAATAAATTAGGGAGGCGTTTTTTACCAACTTTAAAAGTTGGTGTTTTTGCCGTGGCCCGCAATGTTTCAAATTGATTTTTTTATTTTCAAACAAAACAAAACTTGTTTGTTCGAAGTTTAGTCACAAATTAGTGAGAGTCGTTATTTTTAATACACTTATATGCACGGTTTTTATTTAAATAAATAAAAAATAAAAACATCGAACTGGAGGCTGAATAATATCTGCTCTTCATATTTTTATTTTAAATTGTATTTTTTGAAATCCTGAGATTCCCGGACCAAATTCCCGGGAATGCGGGAACTGAAAAATACTTAATTTCTCGGAAATCCCGTTCCAGAGACTATTAATTATAGAGATAGGAAATCAAAACTTACACTACTCACCGATAGAGGGCTTTGAAATGTAGTATTACCTGCGCAACTATTTAGTATCAGTTTATTATCAGCTGAGCCTTTATTTAAAAACTCAAAACCTGCACAAAATAAGGAAAAACAAGCGCGGAATATATTCAAATAATAAAATTTTTATATATCCGTTTGTTTTTTTAGAGTTTGCTGTTCGTTTTTACTCGAAACCGAAACCGCGGTTTTCCAAGCCTCAAAACCGAAAACCGACAAAAATAAGTCGGTTTTTTACAACAAATACTTTAACCAATTAAAATAATTAATTAAATTGCATATTGAATCTTGAATTTCGAAAAGGCTCAGCTCCTATTTTACAAAATATTGTATTTAATTGCAATGAACATTTTCTCAATTAAAAACTGCTTTAAAGAATTTTTTGTTTTTGTTATTACGGATAACATAAATTGAAGCTTATAATTTTTCTAAAAAATTTCACCAAAAAGTCAAGTGGTTTAAGAGATATTGAGTTTAACATATTCAGTAACGATTTTCACTGCGTATTTTTCAAAAAGCCTTATTTCGTATTCCGCGAAATTTAAAAAAATTTTAACTTTATATTGTTTTAAACAAATTGCTAAAATTAAAATTTAAACTCTTTAAAATACAGCTTTAGTTGCCGGAGAAAGAAAAAAAAATTTTCCCGGAAAGGTTTCGAAATGACGTTATTCCCTTTAAATATTCGAGTGAGAAATTCAATCGAATTTTAAAAGATATCTTGGACATATTAAACTATTTAATTTTTATGCATATTTAGTTATCATATGGGAAAATCTACGAAACAGGTCGATTTCATATTTTAAAAATGAAAAATTTCAAATTAGTGGCACACATTTTTTTCTAGATTAACTTATTTAAAATACATTAAAAAGAAGTAATCTGATCGCGTGAATAAATTTTTTTGAGTGCTGAAAATATAAACAAAAAACCGCACACATTTTCGCTACTAAATATTTTAAAATTTTTGGATTTTTCGGCCATGCGACCACACATTTTCAAGTAACTTTTCCGTGTTGAGTCCGAATTTGGTTTCCAGCACATCTGGTTTTTGAGCAAATTGAGGTCAAAGTTACCAAAAACTTTTTTTGGCTGTATCTGTTTGTTTAGCAAACAGATTCTGCCAGATCCAGCTGTTTTTCAGCAAAAATCTTTTAAGGCGTTTATATTAGTGTATGAACAACTGAAAAAATTTCTCGAGTGAACTAGAAGAACACACTAGTTCAAAACTAAATTTGATTGAAATGAACTGTGAGCTGTAATGCCAAATTCTAGTAATTTTTATTCCGATTGTTAGTTTGTACAAAATGTTTTATTTTGTGTGAAAATTTCCGAGTGTCCTCACATTTTTATATTATGTTTCTAATTTTTTTTACCATAGATTAACACTCAGGTGATGCCCCCTACCACCCCTACTTATGCCAATGCATTGTGTTAGAATTAGGAAAATAGAATAGATTTCGACAATTTTTAACAACAAACTGTTAATAACAAACAATATGAATAAAAAGCAACTGAGAAGTAGTCTTTGTGACGAGAACGTGATTAAAATAGACACATGTTTCAAGAGGCAATTAAATTAAAATCCGAGCTAGATTTGTAAAAACCTTTGCGGGATTTGTTTTGTCAACAGTCGTCTAGTTTTGTTAAATATACTGCAAGAAGCTCCTTGGAACAAATCCGAATTTATATATGTATTTAATTTACAGTCACTTCCAGAATAAATTTCTTGTTTCTCCTAAAGTACGCTTTTTCATGGACAGTTAATAATTTTAATTTTAAAAAATTATGAAAATCCAACATTATAATGCTTAACTTAGGGTAGAAGAAAAAATTGTAAAATGTCGAATTATGCCAAATTATCACCCAATAGTAACAGCTTGTGCCTGCAAGCAGGAAAAAACCGACGGTTAATTTATCAATTTTATGTTTATCTTATAATAAATATAACGAAAACTATTGGTAGTAACAATAAAAAATAGCCACTTATCAATTAAAAGTTGGGAAAAAAAATTTCTGTTTCCTATTTGCAGTCACATTCTATAAATTGTTTCTCAGTAAAAGAGAGGATTGCGTTCTATTTATTCTCTAACCTCTTTGATTATACCTAGCACTCATAACTATTCAAGATTTTTGCAAAACAAAAACCCCATAAAAAACAGTTTCTATGGCCACCAAAAAGCTTAAAAAAATTTTTAAAAAGCAGTTTTCGCAATTGGATTTAGAGCCCATTTTATTTATGAAAACTTAATAAACTTGGCCATTTGGTATTTGATTTCAAAATTTTCAAAAAATAAATATTTTTTAACTCTACTATTTTCTTGAGCTTAAGGTTTGGTTTTTATTTATAAAAAGTTTTTTATTTTCGATATTTCGCTACTCCAATGTGTAGCATCTTCAGGAAATAACAATTAAATGAACAAATTATAAACAATTTTAAAGTTTGAAAAAATTTGAAAAGCATTTGTCAAATATAAATTGTATGTATACATTTATACCAGCAAACAAAGTTTTTGGTATAAAAGTATAACAAACAAAAATAACAATAATTAACAATAAAAAAATGTATTAATATAATGTGTTATAAATTAATGTAATGTGTGCTATTTCTTTTGTATTAAATATCTATAATTCTGAGCTACATTTTCAATATCTGCCTTAAAGTTAATTCTATTTGTTGTTGGTGTATTAATTATCTGTAACATTTCTAATATATAACGACGTTTATAATTATGTTCTGTATTTAAAACTGATACATTTTCAAAGTCAGGATGGTGATTTAAACTTGAACAATGAGAAGATAATGCTGTCTTTTGTGAATTAATATGTCTATATTTCTGATCTGATCTATGTCCAGCTATTCTAGTTCTCAATTTATTCTTTGTTGTACCTATATATACCTTATCACAATTCTCTCCGTCATTTCCACTACATGGCATTTTATATACTATATTTGACATGTCCAATTTCTGTATCCTATCCTTTGTCTTACTGTATAATTTATTTACTAATAATTTATTAATTATTTACTGTGATAGATAACGTGCCTGTGTTAATTGCAGATTTTTTTTACAATTTTATTATCTTTTATTGATTCGATTATATTCAAATATTAAAAAAAAAGAAAAATTTTAAAGATATCTCTAAAAATTAATTTTTCCAATTTTTTTTTTTTTTGTAAGATCCAAAAAATTCATCTTTTTTCATTAACTCTATGCTAAAAATTTAGCGACCTCTTGGTTGACGAAATTTAAAACTAAAATTTTTTTAAAATACCGCGATAACATGTGTTTTAAATAAAAAAAATATTGTTATTTAAATTTTTGACAACCTTTCAAAAATGGGATATATTCTGAAAATCGTGAAAAAATTAAATAGCTTTTTCAAGAACTTACGATGTTATGCTCTAGTTTCATTGCTAAGTTCTATAAATATTCAGATATAAATTTTTGTCTCCCTTGGATTATGCTAACCATCTCCCAGGTATGATCGAAGATGGGATTTCTTTTTACAATAAAAGACCAAAAAACAAAAAAATGTAATATAAAAGAAAACCTAGATAAACCTGGCCAGTATCAACATTTCCATCCCAGATAGCTACCCGGTGAAAAATGTCCATATACGAACATTTATGGTCCAACCATATATGTATGGATCCGAAAAATGAGGTAACACCTAAGCATATGTTCATAGATGGACATATATGAAAATATGCACTTATTAAATATATGCGAATACATTGGAACGTTGCTGTCCTTTATTATAAGGTTGTATTATAGATATAAATTTATGTATGAAATTTAAATTAGGCGCTACATATGTTCCTTTTTTTATTCATGAGTTCCTCTTACAAATATGGAAAAATATATTCTTCCAAATATGTTCATATACAAGTCCCTTTTGTATAAATTGAATAACATATACTTCCATATTTGTCCATCCATAATTTAAGTAATTACTGAAATAGTTCAGTAATAAAAGCAACAAGATGAAAAATAAATTCGCATAGGGATTAAATAAGAAACTTAAATCAATTTGTATTACTTTAAAGCCATTTTATTAATTTTAAGGAAAATGAATAGCTTTAATTAAAGTTAGGTGTAAACACCATTTACCTCAATACTTTGTTTGAAAGTAATAAAGTCGAACATAGAAGTATTTCGAGACCGACCACTTATTTCTAAACTTATTTATTTACTTACCTATAGCTTTGATAGATCGTTGTTCTTCTGGTGTATCCATTTGATTTGCTTTTAAAATAACATCCATAATGTATACTCGTCCATTACCAAAAGTAGTTTTGAATTTACTCAGCCAGAAATTGATGATAGTACAAAAAACTAAGTACTCTCAAAGCATTTTTTATACCAAAAATAAAACGTTTTGAGAACGTTTGGAAAATACCATCTTTAAAATGCTTTGATAACGCTTTTGAACAAATTTTACAACTGTTGATTAAAAGAAAGATTGTATGTGTTTTAGTAGTAAAAATTAATTTTATTACTTTTGTAATGTTTTGTTGCAATTATATATGTAAAAGAGAAATAGCAATTGATTCGTTATAAAATGTTGTAAGAATGCATTTAGCTTCCACCATATGTATACCTATGTATTTTAATGTTGTTTTCATCTAAATGTGTTACATTATATAATACGATCGCCTTTGATTAGATCGGGTAATCTAAAAATTTTTTAGTTTCCTTGAAAATGTTGCCTTTTATTTGCCTATGTTTTGCATGTATGTTTTGTACTAAAAATTTCTTTCACAATCATAATGTTCCTACTGTGTAATAAACATATATTATCAGAATGAATAGATGTAATTCGAAATCCATAAATGTTTACGAAAGACAAAACTCTAGATTCAGAAGTGTGTAAAGGTTTCCCCAGAGAGTATTTGATGCTCTTATTGAGAGGATATACTAATGTAATATTATTTGGGGAATTGGTATTTTAAACATGCAATTTCCTTTGTATATGGGAAATGGGATTAGTTGGCGATTTTAGAATAGATTTAACAAAACCTAAGCTATTTTTAAAATCAAATGCTGAAAATTGTGACGTGTTATTTACGTCATTTGAAATATGTATTAGATTATGAATATGCATTGTCACTGACCTTGAGCCATAAAAATGTGGCAAAAGTTCCACAAATTTTCTTAAAATCTTAAATTAATAAAAATTAGATTAATTAATTAAGTTTGATACTAAAAAAATATTTATACCTTCATTTGTTAAAAACTTGGCTTCCAAAACAAGTTCTTCCAGAAATTTTCTAGCTGAATGCGGTTTTGAATTTCCATAATAGAGACCTATCAAAAATGGCTTGGTAATGTATGCGGTTGAAAAACCCTTTCCCATTATGGACCAAAAGTTCTTTTTCGATTTTTCAAACACATCCATTCCATCTACATGAATTATAATTTTAATTTTCTTTTCATTATAAAAAGGTTTGAATCAAAAGTGAAATCAAGATTAGACTTTATTCCAAAATATTGAAAATTTCCCACAGTATCGTCTAAACCTAGCACCACTTTTAATATTTCGTCTATAGAGGTTTGTGTAAGAGTTTTGATTTTCCTTACAACCCAATTTTTTAGTTTTTGCTCAAGATGACCACACTAAATCACTATTAGATTCCTCAGGAATAAATTGATCCGAACTTGTTTCTCCAGGTGTGCTTAAACTGGAATTCCAACGTTCTCATCATCTGAATCTAAATTTTGCTCTACTACTTCTTCATCAAACACTTCAGTTTTAACTATTTCATTGTCGTCAGAACCAGGGATGATAGATGGGATTTCTAAAATAGTACTAACGAGCTTTAAAAATAGTATTTTTTTGACCTTTAAGTACCAACAATTTTTTTCATTTAATTTTTTTATCATTATAAATTAACAAATAAATACTCATAAAAAATAAAGAGTTCCTTTATATTATCTAACTCATACAGCAATAGAAAAACGTAAAAATGTTATTTAAAACTATTAAAAATTAGTTAAAAATTTTTGTAAAATATTAGTAAGATAAGTACAGGAAAATCCAAACTGTTAAATACATATACAAAATTTTAGTTATATTTGAATAAATTTTAGTTAACAGAAAATAACAATTTAACCTGCTAAAATTAGTAATAAATAATAATTAGTAGACTAAAAATCACCAAAAATTTTAAATGTAGAAAGCTTTTTTTATTTTTTTTAATACGAATAAAAATCTAGTCTTCTGAAATCAGCAGTTTACTATTTTTAGCAACCATTTCCGTTGATTTTATCGGGATATACTGCTATTTTCATTCAACTAAATTTAACTTAAAAGTAACAAAAAATTTTGTAGATATAACAGTTTACTTTTGCTATTTTTACTCAACTAATATTAATATTTTTTGCAGATTTTACAGTAATATTTGTTATTTTCAATGAACTAAAAGTTAAATATAAAAAATCTGCTAATCTTAGCAGTTTTTTTAGTAGCTTTTTCTGCTATTTTTACAGGTTTATTTCTGTGAGTGTAGGGTTCAGGATTTAAAGTCCCTGATTATCGTACTTGACTTCGTTTTAAAGCGAATATTATTTTTAAGTTATTTACAGGTCTATTCCACCTTGTAATGTCATAAAAATATTTTCGATTGAACAGATTGATTGACAATCGAATCAAAAGAATTTAATGATTGCATTAGGTGCATTAAGAATTCATTCGATTCTTCGAAATGGGTTTTAGGTATTTACCCAGAAAAAATTTTTTAGTATTTTGGAAGCAGTAAAAATACGAAGCGCTTAAAAACGCGCTACAAATTCTGCTTTACAGAGTTGCGCCACTTTATGCGTATACAATACACAAAAAATTTTGCAATTTGATTGTATACCCTGCAAAACTGCCTTAAACGAAGCAAATCGTAAGAAAGTTATTTAAAAAATTATAGTGCTACGCTATTCCCTTACGATGAAGCAGGTTTTAAGGGAGTAAAATAAAATGTATGTTATCCAAAGATTAATGCGCACGAAATCTGAGTCATCTCAATCGTGTTTTACCTTTCTTTAGTATAGACGCCATAAACATGAGTCAGTCTGCATTTTGAAGTCGGCAAATTAATGCATTTATTTTCATAAGAAGTCGCGTTTAAATGCGCTCAATGAAAATCATGAATTTACTGCATCTTTTCAGCAGCAAAAAAAGCACTTTTTCAAAAAAAAAGTGCATGAATTTATTTGCGGTTAAATGCACTTACGAAAAACATGAATTTACTGCAATTTTTCAGCAGCTTTTTCTCACAAAACAACGTGCTTCCAAGCGGGCCCTTTGTATGGAAAAATCATGTCTTCCGTAAGCAGCTTTGTAAGGGATTAATTTTATTTATTCCCTTACAAAGCTGCATCCAGCGAAGCAGGTTTTTTGCTGGGTAACCATTCAGAATTGAAAATCGAATGAGTGAATTCTTTAGGAGCTCTGATGGGGGAAAACATTTTGCTCGTTTAAAAAAATACAAAAATTTCTCGATCTCTTAATTCTCCTAATTTTTAATAATTTGTTTTGTATACATACGTATTTTAATAAAAAAAAGCGAAAGCACATTTTTTATGTGTTTAACTTGAGTTTTAAATAGTAATATCTAATATTTTAAATATTTTCAACATAAGTATTTTTTATTTAAAACTCCGATATTTGAAACACAATAATGTCTCTGAAAATTAAAAAAGCACAGAAAATTTAATAATGTGTAAATAGTACTAAGTGAGTCAGAGGAGTACCATAGTACTTTTGAGGTTCTAATGGTACCATAAAAAGTACTATATTACTAACTTTATCATCCCTGGTCAGAACCCTACACAACCAAAAAATTGAACACATATGCATTTCTCTTAATATCCTATAATTTTTTAACTTAATCATTTAAAACTAATAAATGTTTTTTAAGTACTAAGAAGTTACTATATTTGTTGTACTTAGAGTACTGGAAAATTGCTCTACTTTTCGTTTTTAAAATTCTCGGAAGACACACCCACTTTTGTATTAATACACTTTAAAATCACTTTATTTTTAGTTTTTCTAATGTTTTGGAAACGTTCTATAAACAAAAATTATAATCCTTTAAAATCACTTTATTTTTTGCTTTTGCAACGTTTCTAAAATACTCTAAATACAAACATGAGACCGTAAATCATGGTTATCATTTTGGTGTTCTGAGAACACTATAAAACCCAAAAATATGTTGCTTTGATAACGCTTCAACCACCATACAAAGTGCTTTCAGAACGCTTTTATGTTTGTCAATTTCTGGCTGGGTATTCTCATTTGTTAACACAACTTAACTCAGTTGGAAAATAGGAATTTTGCTGATTGCTAAAAATAGATAAATATTATAAGGGCCAGTTTTATAGTCAGAACTAAGAACGATTTTCGTCTTAAATAATTCGTCTTAAGAATTTTTGTCTGAAAAATTAAAACTTAGGAAGGGCTTTAGAAAAAATAGTTCATAGTTGTGACTATAAAGCTGGCGTTATGAATGATTACTAAGTAACACATCGGCTGAAAAGTCCCTAGGATGCCACATAGATGGCGCCACTAATGAAATATCCATATGATTTTTTTAGTAACGCTACTTTTGCGAACAATGGATTCAAAGCAATTTCGTTAATGCGAAAAACCACCGTTCAAGCTTGGCTTGATAAGTGTTATTCGGACTCTGCGCCATGGAGGGAAATGGTAGAAAAGTGGTTTGCTGACTTTAAACGTGGTCGTACAAACACCGATGACGCCGAACGCTCTGGTCGCCCAAAAGAGGTGGTGATACCGGAAAACATCAAAAAAGTTCACAAAATTGTTTTGGCAGACCGTAAAATGAAGTTGCAGGATATATCGGATACCTTAAAGATATCGAAGGAACATTTCGGCTTTATTTTGCATGAACATTTGTCCATGAGAAAGCTGTTTTCGAAATGGGTGCCGCGGTTGCTCACAGTGCACCAAAAACAACAACGTGTCGATTATTCTGAGAGCAGTTTGGAGCTGTTTCGGCAATATAAAATGGACATTTTGCGTCGGTATGTAACAAAGGACGAAACTTGGATCTGCCACTTCACACCAGAATCGAATCGGCAATTAACTGAGTGGACAGCAACTGGCAAACCTCGCCCGAAGAAGCCAAGGTCGCAACAATCAGCTGGTAAAGTTATGGCATCAGTATTTTGGGATGCGGCTGGAATTTGTAATTTGATTACCTTGAAAAAGGCCAGACCATCACTAGCGATCGCAAAAAATAGCTCCCATATGAAGAAGTAAAAAGTGCTCTTTCACCAAGACAATGCGCCATGTCACAAGTCGTTGGCTAACATGGCCAAATTGCACGAATTACACTTTTAATTGCTTCCGCATATTTCCAAAAAATATGCGAATTTGATTTCTGCTTAAAAAGTTGTTATTAGCTTAGATAATAAATATTTAAATAAATATAAAATAATTAGATGCAATAAGTATTTCTAATTGAAATTTTTAAAGTGATCTTTAAAAAAGTTCCCATAAAGTTGAAAAACAACTCAGAATCTCAGAACTTTTTAAAGGAAATATATATTTTTCTTTAATTTGGTGCAATAATACTGTGCAACAACTTCTGTGTCAATGCCATAAGCCTTAATGGTTTCAACGACAAATGCAAGTACAATATTGCTAAAATAAAACCAGCAAAGTGTTTTGAAAGTACACTCAACCAAAAAAGTCTGTAATGGCTACTGAAAATTTTACTGTTATTACGGGAAATTTAACTGTTTAGAGGCCAGCGCAGAGAAATAAGCCAGCCGCCGTAAGCCGTTTAAGCCGCCGCCGCCGGTCATTTTTGCCTCAGCCGCCGCCGCCGATTTTTTTCGGCTCATTTCGGCTGGAAGTATCAATTTTCCAAAATAAAAAAATTAAAAGCAAATGTCATTTTTAAAACAAATTTTCTACTTCATCATTTCCTGAACCATCAAGAGTATTTTTTTTTAGTTAAAAAAAAATAAAAGAACCAGTTTTATATTCAGAGCTAAGAAGGATTTTTGTCATAAATATTTCTTAAGTTGGAAGTTTTGCTTGTAAACTTCTGACAGATTTCGCTGAAATTTGGATATGCAATAGAGGAGAGAATCCAAATGAACAATATACATATATGCTTTGAAATGATCAAGTGTAGATTGTAGGCAGAGCTACGAAAGAATTAATTCAATTTTAGGTTAATTCGCACAAAACCGAATTCAGCTTTAGAAATTGAATATATATCATTCCATCAAAACATTCCTTTATAATTAATTCATAGGATTCATTCCCAAATTTTAATATTAAATAGAATGCATTCTTATATTGAATACATTCCTTATAGAATTACAATCAATTTAAGTAATTAATTTTTTCATTAATTCTAATCTTTTACAAAATGGCTTATCAAAATTGTCATTTTATTAAATCAGTAAAAGATCTAAGGTATGAATATATCAATGATTCTGACAACACTTTAGTTTATAATTACAAATTAAATAAAAATGTGGCTTATTTTAGGGATTTAATATTGATATCATATACACAACCCATAAAAATAATTAAAAACGCACATTTGTTTTAAACTTTTACAAGCCGAATGAAACGTGAAAGATCATTATAAAAAGAATGAATTCATGAAAGAATTCATTCACTATGCATGAAAATTAAAATAATGAAGCCAGTGAATGAATTCATAAGGAATGGCATAATCGTAAGATATATTACTAAAATTCAATTAAAAGTTCAAAAGTGAATTAAAGAATGAATTCATTCGAATTTATGGTCGTAGGTTTGGTTAAGTAGATCACATCACATTTTTCAGAAATTTCAGTACACCGGAAATTATTATCAAAAGACACATTTTTAAGACATTGCGGACGAAGATATTTACAATAATCGACGCTGTTCTGAGTTCCGCATCCACAAAAAAATTATAAAGTGAAACATTCCGAATTTTTTTGCTGTTCCGTGATCCACATCCGAATTTTTTTTTTGTTTTATTTCGTGTAGAAAAAGCTTGATGATAGTGAAACGAATATATATTTTTTAACAACAATTATTATATAATAATTTATTTTAAAATTAGTCTATGAATATTAAAATTTGGTAGAAACAACAAATTTTCGAAATTTTTAATTCCGTGTGATTTTACAAATCAACTCTAATTAAAAAGTTTCGGAACTAAGAACAGGGGTGAATATCTGACTTTTTTAACTTTTCTTCTAAGTTTTTCAACTTTGACATCTTTTCGAGCATAATTTTTTTCGAACCATATTTTTTTCTAGTTTATTCTAGAAACACATTTAATTTTGAGTGAAAATAGAGTTTGTTTATTTCTAAGTTCCGAATCCACATAAAAAATTCTAAAGTGAAACATTCCGAATTTTTTTCCTGTTCTGTGATCCACATCCGAATTATTTTCTTCGTTTTATTTCGTGTTGGAAAAGCTTGGTGAAAGTAAAAGGAATATTTTGTTGCAAAAATTAATATGTTAAAATTTATTTTAAAATTTGTTGAAACATTCAATTTCCGACATTTTGAATTTTGTGTGATTTTACAAAACCACTCTAATTAAAAAGTTTCGGAATTCAGAACAGGGGTGATCGTGTCAAAACTCTGTTTTTGAGCGACTTCAAGCACTTAACAATTTGAAATTCAGCAATTTTTCAACCGATTTTGAATATTGTAACGTTTTTGGAAAGACAAAAAATTTAGCTTTCCAAATATATATAGATTTATTTATTTGTAACTGAAATATGTTGACAGTTTTTTTTTAAATTTTAAAATTAATTTTTTTTAATTTGTTTACTTTGACGGCATTTTTACAGTATTAAACAATTCTTTACTATTGTAATTCATTCTGAAAGTGGGTTTAGTTCTTAGTAAAATCAGATTCTTTTGTTTAAATTAATTGAAAATTGAAAAAGTTATAGTAATTTTTCTAAACATTTAATTTCAGCAACTCGAGGTTCTTGTTTGCACAATCATTAAGGTTAATATTTTAAATTTTCTTATAAATGCAGAGATTCCATGTTTATAAAAAAATGTATAACTTTGACAATTTTAAAGCGATTAAAATAGAACTTCATTTTGCCCTGAATAAAGAATAAATTAGATACAAATTAGTTTTTTTTTAAACAAAATATTGCAATTAAAAGCCGTCAAAATTAAACAAAATAAGAAAATATTAAGAAAATCTGTTTTATTTGAAAATATTTCCACACAATTTTGTTGAATATATAAACGTATGTATATATTTGGAAAGCCCAACTATCTCTCCTTATAGCTCCGTTCAAAAACTAAAAATCCTAAATTTGTAATTTTTATCGATGAATTTAACTTAAAATTATTTTTTATTTGATAATTTCAAATTTTTTGCACAATTTTCTACTGCTATATTTTGGAAAAAAAAACTTAAACATCTTTAAAATACGTGTATAATGTTATATCAAGCCGATCAAGCCGCCGCCGCCGCCGATTTTTATTCGGCTCAACCTTAATCGCCGCCGCCGATTTTTTGCTTGCGCCGCCGCCGCCGATTATTTTGATCGGCTTGTTTCCCTGCCAGCGGTATTTTTTGCTAATTTTAGCAACACATGTCTGCTGATCTGTAGTACAATAAAATTAGTAGAAAAAATTAGTAGTCGCTACTAAATTTTAGTAAAATTTATGTAAAATGCAATTCAAAATCGATTTGCTAAAATCAGTTAAAAAACTTACTAAATATCATAATTTTAATACAATGAAATTAGTATAAATAATTAGTTGCAGCTACTAAATTTCAGTAAATTGCTGTAAACTGTAATTTAAAATCAGTCTGCTGAAATTAGCAAAAAATTGTACTAAAAAAACTGTAAAATCTAAAAGAATTTTTTTTTCTTTCGATTGTAACAAGCGTAAATAACTTCATTTAACTTGAAATTTGGAGTCAAAATTACAAACCGTTCTCCAGTTATTGCCGTTTTATGCTTTGCAGATGCAATAAAATTTTCTGGGTGTTATTTCTAAACTAAGAATATATTAATAGTAACAAATATAAACTAAACAAGAATTGTAAAAAATCAAAAAAAAAATATTTTTAAATTAGTATATTTTTCTGCTAAATTTAGCACTCGGTTTTGAAAAATTAGTAAAATGTCAGCAGCGAAAATTAGTAAAAAAATCCGTAATTTGTAATAAGAGAATAGCAAAAATGATTACTAAAAATAAAAATTGTACTAATAATCAGTATAAAAATAGTATAGTGCGATTGGAAACTGTTTACAAATTTTTTTACAAACTTTTTTATCTGAGTGTAGTCTAGCGCTTTACCGCTGAGCTATTCTTTGATATGATAGTTGAGTGACAAAAAAACACCACTTTGTTACTGCGAGATATTGTTCCTTATTCAATTCAATAAAAGTACTTATTAAACAAGTGTGAAAGGTGCAAATTAATGCGAAAAAACTTCCACCGCAATTTTGTAACAATTCCAGAGCAAGTGAAAAATCAGTTTTGTTTTTTATGGAGGTTAATAGTTTTTTTGGAGGTTAATAGTTACTTACGAACATAATACTGGACTTTTGGATCTGCCCGAAGGTGTTTTTATTTAGAAACAAAAACAGAAAACAAATAGAAATAATAACTTTTAGTTTTAAAGATGGATTCGCACTTACATATATAATAATTTACGCTGCGAATTGCTTTCAAAAAAAGAAGAAAATAGTAAGTTTCAAGATTTTTAGCAATTCTTTGCAAGTTTTATAAGAAAATTTGCATATATAGCAATACAAAATGATTATTTACAAAAACCCGAAAACCAGGTTATTCGAACCGGGTTTCAGAAGTATTCGAAAACCAGTTTTCCAAATAGGTCGAATACTTGACAACTCTAACCATCACATTATATAAAATTTTACTTTTTCGTCATGAAATTTTGCAAAAGAAATGTAGGTCATGTGCGTCCGAAGTCGTTTTTGACCCACTGTATATTTTAAATAGAAAAATAAAATTATATAAACATTATTTAAATTTTTGACAACCGTTCAAATATGCCCTTTAAAATGCTGCCGTTACAATCTTTACCCACCTTATATCTGTTAAAACCGAAAACTCCGCTTGAATTTGCTAAAACAAATGTTAATAAGGATAAGGACTTCTGAAAACGTGTCTTATTTACAGAGCCTTAGATCCAAAGAATATTATACCCAAACATAGAGGTGGCAGTGTTATGGTTTGGGGAGCCACGGCATCATCTGGATGTGGTAATTTGGTTTTTATTGAGGGCACAATGGACCGCTATCTTTATAAGAATATTTTGGAAGATAATTTCGAATCATCTGTTGACAACTTGGGTCTTTGAAATCACTGGATTTTCCAGTAAGACAATGATCCCAAACACACGGCGCACATTGTTCGGGATTGGCTTCTATATTATGCTCCCAGACAACTCTAAACCCCACCACAGTCACCCGACTTAAATCCTATAGAACACATCTGGGATATTTTGGAAAAAAAAGTCAGAAAATATGAAATGAGCAGCCGTGAAGGCCTGAAAACTGCTTTAAACAGGGCTTGGGCAGAATAAACTCCAGAAATTACAGAAAATTTAGTAAATTCAATGCCTCGACGTTTAAAAGCTGTGATCTGTGACGATTTACCGATTTTCATTCATTAGACCCCCCAGTTTTATTGGAAATGTTCCCAAATGCTTTAAAAAAAAAACGATAATTAAAAAAAAAACACGTTTTTGCATTTCTTATCAAATTTATGGGTCATTTTGGATTCCAGGCTAAAGTGGGTTAATGATATCCGATAAAGTCAAAATTCCATATCTGAATCGTTTTGACTATATTAAATGAATAAATGAAATAGTTTTTTTTTCGAAATTTGGGAATTTTTAATAATAATCAGGCATGTCACAACTTCAATTTCACTTGAAACTGAAATTGAAAACGCAAATTGCTTCTCCAGAACTAAATGGTATTTTTGCATATTTAGACCAAATATAACAGATAAAAATAATTAATTATAAGTTAAGAATGCTGTTTTTAATAATTTCACTTAAAAAAATTTTTGTTAGAGAGCATATTTAAGGATTTAACACATATTTCGCATAAAATTAATATGATTTCGATGTACAATTTCGTAACGTTTTACTTTTGCTTCTTCAGGTTTTTTGCATTTTCGTAAATTCTAAAATGTAAAAAAAAAGACTTTTTGTGGTAAATTCGTGTTCCAACTGCTATATTTTGATATAAGTTGCCATTTGCAGTTAAAAAAGAAAAGATCGCCGATCAAAATTTAAAATTTTAATTTTTTAGAAAAAATTACGTTTTGCTAATCAATAAGAAAATTTTTGAATTTACCAACAAAAAGCGTTTTAAATGTAAATTTTTTTAAGTGAAATAGTTAACGACACTTTAGGGAATACATACCAAGCACTATTGAAAAGCTTTTATGAGTTTAAGCTGCTCTAAATATCAATTCATTCCACTTTTTGAAAGTGGAATGAAAACGATTTTTTTTCGTTTTACGTTTTGAGGAGAAACTTTTAACGTTTTAAGTACCACTATTAAGCCTGTAGCATACTCGATACTTACCAAAACGTTTCATTTTCTATACAAAAATTATTAGCACCCTCAACTGCAAATTCAGAAGGAAAAAAATTGTTTTCGATCACTTTAGGAAAAAAATTGCGGAAGTGAAATTGCGAAATCAAATCAATTCCGTAAAAAAACTGTGACATGCCTGAATACACTTTTTTCCAAAATGGGCCATTTTCGTCCAACTTTCGGCACGTTTTCCAAAACCAAAATAAAAATCGATTTCTTCCACTTGGGACCATTTCCAATAAAACTGGGGGGTGTAATGACGAATCTATTTTTAAGGGACATCCTAATGTACACTTTTGTCCTCTGAATTCTTTTTGTTTTTGTTATTATTGCGCTTGTTATGTTTATGAATTATTTTTTTTTTATATAAATAAAAGTATTTATTATAATGCCTTAAATATCGCTATACAAGTTTTTTCAAATATCGTTACCGATTATTCCCCAAAATCGTAAAATAGTAGGGTGTATTGTAGACTTTAGTCCTTAACTGTATTTAGTTTTGGTATTAATTACCCTTATTTTAAAAACCCTGAAAATAACAAAAATAATAAATTTTCATGCAAAAAGTTTACTCATTACATTGTAAGCTCATAATTTAAATTTTTACTGGAGTAAGTTGCTAAAGTTGTTCTAGTTGTTTTTGTTTTCCACTCGTAAGGAAGTACTTGTTACTATTTTTCGTTTTTATCTATATTTTTTTCCAAATTTATTGCAATTTGTCTTTTTTTATATTGTTGCAGCCATATGTGTGTATATTTTTTTCACTTTTTTCTCATTTCATTTTCTTTTACTGTATATGTATAGACTTTTATCATTTTATTTTCACAACTTTAATAAAGTCGACTAGAATAGTTTGGTTATTAAATTTTTAATGTTTTATTCCCTAAAAACAATTTCTATATAATAAATTTTATTATTTTATATATCTGATGATTTTCATGTATTTATTATTATTGCTTAATAAGAGTATTTTAAGTACTTTTATTTTTGTTAAAAAAACACAACGTTTTTGGCCAGGTATTCCAAAAGCAATGGATTGAGAAAAATTTATATATGATTAGAAATTACAATATTACGAGTGCTTGTTATCCAGCCACATGTTTAAACTTTTAATATTCGAGAGCAACTAAAATATTTTGAAAAGTAAAACAAGTATTTGTAAAAACACTTACCATCGGATGAAGATAATTTTCACTACAGTTATTTAAAAAAGCTTTCTCTCTTTGACTCACAAATGCTCACTCGATTAAAAGGATGCTGTATAAAAATAGTGGCCCAGTGTAGAAACGGTAATGACATGTCATTATTTTTTGGAGTACCAGTAATGACACCCACTTACCTTCTGCAATGTTTTCAAACATATAATAATGAGTTACTGATAATGACTTATTTTTATCATTATTTCAAATAGAAAATAATTTTTTATTTTTTTTAAATTTTTTGAAATCTATTTTTAGACTCAATATTTTTTAAAAACTGGTAAAAATATATGTAACCACATATTTTTTTATTTTTTGTATGTTGGCAAGTAAGCTACTTGTGTGCAGCAGGTCAATTATGTTTTTATCTTTTAAATACTACATCCCAGTGTAGAAACGGTAATGACATACCATTATTTTTTGGAGTACCAGTAATGACACCTACTTACCTTCTGCATTATTTTAAAACATATAAATATGAGTTACTGATAATGATTTATTTTTATCATTATTTCAAATAGAAAATAAATTTTTAGATTTTTTTGAAAATTTTTTGAAATCTATTTTTAGACTCAATATTTTTTAAACACTGGTAAGGATATATGTAACCACATATTTTTTGATTTTTTGTATGTTGGCGAGTAAGCTTACTTTTGTGCAGCAGGTCAATTATGTTTTTATCTATTAAATATTACATGTCGATATAGCTCAGATGGTAGAGCTGTTGACTGGCAATCTGTAGACCCAGGTTCGATTCCCGCACCAGCAAATTTTATTAAAAAAAAAATACAATAAAAAATATTTTTTTTTTATATAATTTATTTTTTTGAAAATCTATTTTTAGACTCATTATTTTTGTCAGTACTGGTAAGCACATAGGTAACAATATATTTATTTGATTTTTCGTATGCGCGTGTGTAACGACAACTCATTATTTTTCGCGACATCGCCATATAAAGGTAATAAGAAATGTAATAACAAAAGTAACTAGTTAGCATTACCAAGTATGTAGTTACATAACCACATATCTGGTAATGATTTTCTACACTGGGGGGTTCAGTTTTCTATGGAGAAATAAAAGATAAAAACATCAACAGCATGTTAGTAACAATGGGTCATATGAATAAAACTTAGCAATTACTTCGAAGTAATTACTTTGGGCTTAGGAATGGCTTTTAACTCCAAATTTACCAATTGGCTGGTAGAATAGCATGAAATGTAAACGAAAATTAAAAAATTTAATTTCTAGTCTACTGCCAAGCAGACTAGATTTGTGAAGTAATTGCTTAATAACCCCTGTATTTCCCCCTATTAGTAATATCTATTTTTATTCATATGAGCCAAATTAAAAAATTTAATTTCTAGTCTACTGCCAAGCAGACTATATTTGTGAAGTAATTGCTTAATAACCCCTGTATTTCCCCCTATTAGTAATATCTATTTTTTATTCATATGAGCCAATGGCTCGTATGAATAAAAAATAGATATTACTAATAGGGGGAAATACTGGGTTTTTTAAGCAATTACTTCACAATTCTAGTCTGCTTGCGAGTAGACTAAAAATTAATTTTTTTGATTTTCGTTTATATTTTATGCTATTTTACAAGTCTATGGATAAATTTGGTGTTAAAAGCCATTCCTACCACCAAAGAGTATACATATAGAGAGAGACGATCCTTCCAATGACTCTCTTATATTTCTAGCGAACTCGGGCGAGCAAATAAAAACCGGATGAAAACAGTTTGCGCACACAAAAGATGTTGTGAGTACTGTGAGGGGAAAAATGTGATGACGAAAAATTTCCATTTTCATTATTCTTCTTTGAAATGAGTGTTGTCAACATCTAACACAACATCATTTACACAATGAAGTACCTACACAATTTATACAAAACTTGATAAAATCCACGAATTTTAATGAACAAATTTTTAATTAGTACCTATCAGAGACCCAAAATAACTGTTATAATTCTAAAAAAGTCACCACCCAAATTTATTTAATTATAATATTTCAATAATGCACTATATTTTATAAATCATATTGCACAAAAAAATCACAAAGTTTGGCAAAGATTTTAATTTTTTCAATTTTTATATTTTACTCTATAAATTTCTGTTGTTTTTTTGATTTTTATTTTAAAACTTTTTATAAAAGTTACAGAATGATTTTTTTGAAAAAATTAAGCACTAACTTTTTTATTTGATAATAAAATAAAAATTAAAAATTGACCTAAATTGAATGCCGGAAGTTGCTGGAATATACATATGTACTCACTTTAAATCACTATTCAATCTTTTATTAACACTAGTTGATATCATCAGGATATTATAATTGTTGAAGTCATTGGTTCTATGGCTATTGATTTATATTCTTAACTGTTATTTTTTGATAAAGAAAAAAAAATCACAAAATAACTTTTATTATTTTTGAAAAAATTAAAATCGTATTTGGATTGTTTTTGTTTGAATTAAAAATAAGAATCAAACAGAGCAAATAAACAGAAAATTAAAAATACTGAAACAAGAAATAATTGTAAAACAATAAGTTTTTTGAATAAAAGTTATAACTGTTACGTCCCTGGTACCTATGCTTTCATCATTTACCATACAGGAATTTTTTGTGTATGAATTATATACTCTCCATGTAAAATAATTTTCTCTGCGATTGATTTTGAAGTTAATTGATAAAAAAAATATTAAACCTAATGTGTGGTGGAGACACCAAATTATTTTAAAATTTTATTACGTATTTTATTTCATTTGTTGACGCTACATTAACAGTGAACGCAGTAAATTAAATTATGACGCATTATGAAATAATCTCGTTCCCCTTAAAAGCATCTAATTTCCCCGCAATTCCCCTGTGTAATAGTTGGAATTTCTCCTTATGTTACGCTCTTTGATTTTACACAAGCAAAATGTGTTATTTTCAGTGTTGCCAACTCTTGAAGGCAGGAAAGCACTGTGAGCATTATGAAAACGGGTAAAAAGGGTAAAAATTTACCGAAAATTGGGTAAAAAAGCACGATATCATTTTTTTGAAAAATTTAAATCAAGAATTTAAAAACAAATTTTAACTTTGAAAAATCGTTTAAAAAAGGTTCAAAAAATAACCAAAAAAGGGATAAAAAAAGCACCAAACTAATATTTAAAAATTTTGAAGTTTAAATGTAACGAAGTTACTATTTAAAATTGTACTACAAACATTGTGCAATAATGTATTTCTTGTATAGTTCGTTTTATTTTTTAAATTTTGACAGAAAATTCAAGAAAAATTTTAAAAAACGAGAACAAATACCAAAGATATAAACTGTACAAAAAGCACTAAAAGCACTGCTTGAAATATGAAAAAGCACCGTAAATACCGGCTTTTTTTAAACGGGTATTTGTAAAAAATCACCGGGTACTGGAAGGAAAAAAGCACCAAAAAATACCCGAAAAGCACTGAAATGGCAACACTGGTTATTTTGCTTGTGCCCGAGTTCGCGAACAAATAAAAAGAGAGCCGATTGAGCGAGACAAGGGGGATCGATACCCACTGATAGAATCCAGTGTTGCCATTTCAGTGCTTTTCGGGTATTTTTTGGTGCTTTTTTCCTTCCCATACCCGGTGATTTTTTACAAATACCCGTTTAAAAAAAGCGGGTATATTTTACAAAGCTAAAATGTGCTTTTTCAGATTTCTGGCAGTGCTTTTAGTGCTTTTTGTACAGTTTATATTTTTGGTATTTGTTCTCGTTTTTTTCAATTTTTATTCAATTTTCTGTCAAAGTTGAAAAAATTATACGAACTATACAAAAAATACATTTTTTCACAATGTTTGTAGTACAATTTCAAATAGCAACTTCGTTATGTTTAAACTTGAAAATTTTAAAATATGAATTTGGTGCTTTTTTACCCCTTTTTGGTTATTTTTTGAACCCTTTTTACACAATTTTACAAAGCTAAAATGTGTTTTTAAATTCTTGACTCAAATTTTTCAAAAAATTAATATCGTGCTTTTTTTACCCCATTTTTGGTAAATTTTTACCCTTTTTACCCATTTTCACAATGCTCACGGTGCTTTCCTGCCTTCAAGAGTTGGCAACACTGATAGAATCTATTTTATTTTAATGCCGGTTTTTGTTATTCTCTCATTTTTTCTCTCTCATACTCTCACCAATGTTGTCAACTCTATTGTTATTTTTGCTGGTTTTGTAATATCAAAGAGTACAACTAACAAAGGCAATCAATGGCTCTTCTGACTCTTTTTCTATTTTTTTGCAAAAAAAAAAAAATTAAATTTTTAAATTATTAAAATTCTGTTTTCTTTATTCAACTGAGATATTGAACATTATTAGTAGCTCGTTAGTTCATCGGCTACTAATTTTATTGTACTACAGATCAGCAGACATGTGTTGCTAAAATTACCGCTGGCCTCAAAACAGTTAAATTTCCCGTAATAACAACAAAATTTTCAGTAGCCATTACAGACTTTTTTGGTTGAGTCAAAGAGTATATATATAGAGAGAGACGATCCTTCCAATGACTCTCTTATATTTTTAGCGAACTCGGGCGAGCAAATACAAACCGGGTGAAAACAGTTTGCGCACACAAAAGATGTTGTGAGTACTGTGAGGGGAAAAATGTGATGACGTAAAATTTCCTTTTTCATTATTCTTCTTTGAAATGAGTATTGTCAACTTCTAACACAACATCATTTACACAATGAAGTACCTACACAATTTATACAAAACTTGATAAAATCCACGAATTTTAATGAACAAATTTTTAATAAGTACCTATGCTTTCATCATTTTCCCTACAGGAATTTTTTGTGTATGAATAATATGCTCTCCATGTAAAATAATTTTCTCCGCGATTGATTTTGAAGTTAATTGAAAAAAAAAAACATTAAACCTAATGTGTGGTGGAGACACCAAATTATTTTAAAATTTTATTACGTATTTTATTTCATTTGTAGACACTACATTAACAGTGAACACAGTAAATTAAATTATGACGCATTATGAAATAATCTCGTTCCCCTTAAAAGCATCTAATTTCCCCGCAATTTCCCTGTATAATAGTTGGAATTTCTCCTTTATCTTTGATTTTACACAAGCAAAATGTGTTATTTTGCCATTTGCTTGTGCCCGAGTTCGCGAACAAATAAAAAGAGAGCCGATTGAGCGAGACAAGGGGGGATCGATACCCACTGGTTGAGTGTACCTTTTCAATATAACGGTAGTTGGCTACCACGTTCACATCAATACAGATATTAAAATTTTAGGACTGCGAGTACAATAGTGGCATGTGTCTCCTAATATCACAGGTTTTATTTCATAATATTATATAATATTACGTTATAAATCTGTGTTTCGGTATTTTAGCGGTATTTTAACGGTAGTTCAAGATATTACAGAATTAGACCGGTAAAAAGCGAAATGAAACCGGTGATACAAAAAGACATATGCCCTTAATGGAATCGACTTTCTATAATTTCCCTATGGATCTTGAAGTAGCTGCTGTAGCCAACTACCGTTATTATGAAAAGGCAGTCAATGCCAACCGTGGTTTCCACTACAGTTATTATCCAACCGTTTCTACATTCATTGATTCATTCATACCAAACAAAAGGTATTTTTATGGGGTTGAAAATAAATGGTTTTATAAAAATGTTTTTTCCTAAAATCTTTACAAATGTAGAATAAAACACATTTCACAAAAAATTACAATTTTTTTATTGTAGATCAAAAAACTTGATGGAAATAAGTAAAACCGCAATAAGTTTTATTTTCTATCAAGCCTTTTTCTTTCGTGTTTGCCATTTTTTTTAGTAAGCTTTGGTTTTATTGTTACTGAATAAAGTAGAGTACACCGATCCCCCCAACAGCAGTGTCGTTGGTTCCGTTTAACGAAAAGCTGTAAAGCGAAGAACTTTTTCTCATACATTTACATTTATATAAATGCAATTTTTTGGTTTATGCTTAATTTTTTCATCCACTCAAAAAAAGTTTGACGGTTACTACATGACTGTTGCTTGTGTTGTAATCAGTAGTTGTTGTTTTTAACAGTAATTACAGTTGTTTTTCTATAGAAAAATGGAAAACAACTGTTATGTTTAAGAAAACAACTAACTAAAATTACTATAATTTCGAAACAGTTGTTTAAAACAGTTATTTTTAATATCATAATAAACAACTATCAAAACAGTTATTTTAATGTAAACAGTTGTTTTTGGTAGTTATTTAAAATATAAAAATTTCGTTGAATTTCTCTTAATATTAAAAATTCTAGTTTAGTTTATATTTGCTATTACTGATATATTCTTGGTTTGCAAATAAAATCAGAAACTTTTATTGTATCTCCAATGCATAAAAGCATAATAACTGGAGAACGGCTTGAAATTTTTACTTCAAATTTTAAATAGGCTAGAGTATTTACACATATTTTTGTATTGTTCAACTTTTTTCATCTAAAAAGATTTGTTGAATTGTTTCAAAAAGTGTCAATTAAAAGTTAATCCAATAGATTAAATAATTGCTAAAAACTGGTATTTTCTTGGCATTTTTTTATTCTATCGCTCAAAAGCATTTCAATAAAAAAAGAGAAAAACATCAACATATTGTAAATGTTTTTTGTTTTTTTTTATTTAAGTACCCAGTCAGAAATCGCCAGTGGTACAAAAAATCAAGTACTAACATACCACTGGCAATGTTGCCAATTTAGCCATTTTCCGGCTAGATCTAGCCATTTTAATTTCATCTAGCCATTCAAAAATGGCTAGATTGGATCTAGCCGGAAGATTTAGCCATTTTTTCTTTTAATGTTTTACAGTTAATTTCACATAAAACTGCTTGAATTTTTATGATTTTCAAAATTTGAGTACAAAATTTTCAATTTTTGAAACTTTTATTTGGGTTCACAGACACATGAAATTTTTACATTCGATTTAAAATCATGTTTTTGTAAAATTTGAACGAAAATGTTTTAGAAATCCGAAAAACATTAAAATTTAAAGGCTACTTTCATGAAATTCGTGTTAGAACTCTTAGTTATTCCTGATTTATATTAAAATTATGGGGTTTTAGCATTATTTTCCAATTTTAGCCATTTCTAGCCATTTTTTCTTCGTAATCTAGCCATTTTTTCAGTTCAAGTGTTGGCAACCTTAGAACTTAGTTAGAACTCTTAGTTATTCTTGTTAGAACTCTTAGTTATTCCTGATTTATATTAAAATTATGGGGTTTTAGCATTATTTTCCAATTTTAGCCATTTCTAGCCATTTTTTCTTCGTAATCTAGCCATTTTTTCAGTTCAAGTGTTGGCAACCTTGACCACTGGGTAACCGCGGTGTTAAAAATAAATTAGTGGCAAAACACTCTTTTGGTGCGCCTTGCCAGCGTTTGCAGAAAGCGTTTTGAAAGTATTTGTTTTACAAAAATTTCGGTGGTTTAAAAAAAAGCACTGGCAAAGAATGGGCTTAGAGTTCTATACCAACGTTTGCAACCAGTGGTTATCCAGTGCTACTGACTAGGTAGCCATCAGTACAAAAATCAATTCACTGTTAGAGCAATGATTTTTTAAAAATGATGACGCTTCGTTAGAAAATTTTTGTAGTCCGGAGGTTCCTTTTTTTTGTTTTAATTAAAATTTTTTTTTGTTTTATAAAATCAATTTTTTTGTTTGTGGAAAAGGGGGTTAAATACTGTAACAACAGAATTTTAAGGGGCATATTTAAAAGGTTGTCAAAAATTCAAATAACAATATTTTTACTATATTATTATTTTATTTAAAATATGAATTATTGTAGTATTTTCAAAAAATTTTAGTTTTAAATTTCTCCAACCAAAATCGCCAGGGTTACCACTTCGTTATAAGCCTTTTTTAAAAAAGGCAAAAAGTACAGCCTTCATTAATTCCCTACGGGAAATTTTAACAAACTGTCACCGAACTGGCCCCTTTACTTGAAATAGACTGGTCACTTTTACATGGCGTTGTCATAGGAGGGGGAAATTGACCCCTTGTGACATGTCACAAGACAAATCCTAGGACAGGTTACTGAACTCTCATAAAAAACAAAGTTCAGGGACCTGTCCTAGGATTTGTCTTGTGACATGTCACAAGGGGTCAATTTCCCCCTCCTATGACAACGCCATGTAAAAGTGACCAGTCTATTTCAAGTAAAGGGGCCAGTTCGGTGACAGTTTGCTAAAATTTCCCGTAGGGTTATTATAAAATAAAAATGGAAAGTGATTCTTAATACCAGATAAATTCCCTAGTCCTTATCGTGGCTCGATTTTAATTTTTTAATTTTTCTTTTAGCAAAGTTGTCCCACAAACTTGAAAATTCCAAAAAAGGTAAGAAAAAACGAGTAAAAAGGTTAAAGTCGGGCATGCCGACTATACAATACCCTACACCAGTCTGGTGTATTGTTTGGATCCGAAATTCGAATGGGTTAAAATGGGGCTTGTGTCAAAATTTTATATAATGTGAGTCAGCGCACCAAATTTCATTAAAATATCTTAATATTTGCGACCTCCAGTTTGTAACCAAGCCAATTTTGGGGGGACCCTTATATGGGCACTAGTTCTAAACATGGACCGATGTTCACCAAAATCAATAGGCTTCGTCCTTGGGCCAACATAGGTCTATGCACCAAATTTAATCAAAATATCTTAATATTTGCGACCTGCAGCGTATAAACAATATAATTTTGGTGGGAGCCTTATATGGGCACTAGGTCTAAACATGGACCGATGTTCACCAAAATCAAACTTGTTCGTCCTTGGGCCAACATAGGTCTATGTACCAAATTCCATCAAAATATCTTAATATTTGCGACCTGTAGCGTATAAACAGTATAATTTTGGTAGGACTCTTATATGGGCACTAGGTCTAAACATGGACCGATGTTCACCAAAATCAACAGGCTGCGTTATTGGGCCAATATAGGTCTGTGTACCAAATTTCATCAAAATATCTTAATATTTGCGACCTGCAGCGTATAAACAGTATAATTTTGGTAGGACCCTTATATGGGCACTAGGTCTAAACATGGACCGATGTTCACCAAAATCAATAGGCTGCGTTATTGGGCCAATCTAGGTCTGTGTACCAAATTTCATCAAAATATCTTAATATTTACGACCTGCAGCGTATAAACAGTATAATTTTGGTAGGACCCTTATATGGGCACTAGGTCTAAACATAGACCGATGTTCACCAAAATCAAACTTGTTCATCCTTGGGCCAACATATGTCTGTGTACCAAATTTCATCAAAATATCTTAATATTTGCGACCTGTAGAGTGCGCACAAGATTGCATGGACAGACAGACAGACAGACGGACGGACGGACGGACAGACGGACATCGTTAAATCGAAATAAAAAAAAATTCTGAACCGATCAGTATACTATAAGGTGGGTCTACGACCAATATTTTTTGGTGTTACAAACATCAGCACAAACTTATAATACCCTGACCACATAGTGGTGTAGGGTATAACAACTTTACTTGGGAATATAAAATTTATTTGACTGAAATTTAAAAAATTTAAAAGGGTCACTATAAGGACTACAGTTTTTTGTTGATTACGAAAAACGCGTTTGAAGTCTAAAGTTAATTTTAAGCTAAGAAAACAGCAAAATTTCTAAAAATCGTGTATGACGATAAGTTATATCTCCTAGTTTACTACATTCATCCACCAAACCTAATAATCTTAAAAACGATGGTAGATATTAGTGATGGACGCGTGAGTGAATTTTTACTCACGGTCACGCACGCTCACGAAAGAAAAATAATAATCACGCACGACTCACGCACGAAAATTTTTTTATAATCACGCTCACTCACGCTCACGTGATCAATTTTAATTTGAATCACGCTCACGAAGTACTCACGCTCACGAAATACTTACGAAAAATATGAAATTTGTTTTTATCCATGGATGGTAACCGAAACGATGCGGTTATCGGTAAGGGTAACGCTATTTAGATTATTTCGGTAACGGTATTTTAAGGATAAACGTTTTTTGATTATTTCATTAACGGTATTTTAAGGTTAGAGGTATTTCGGTTATTTCAAGGATAACGGTAGTCAGTTTTTTCGATGCATCCCTCAATTTTTTTTACGAAAAACAAACGAGATTAAAAACAGAACCAACTTAATGTACGTGCAATTGCCTAAAACATAAAATTAAAAATATCGGTAACGGTATTTTAGGGGTAACGGTATTTCATTTATATCGGTAAGGGTATTTTAAGGGTATCGATTTTTAATTTATTTCGGTATCGGTATTATAAGCGTAACGGTATTTCAGTTATTTCGGTAACGGTATTTTAAAGATAGCGGTATTTCAGTTATTTCGGTAACAGTATTTTAGGGGTAACAGTTGAAAGGGTTTTGAATCGATAACGGTATTTTAGCGGTATTGCCTGCCAACCCTGTTTTTATATTAATTATTTAAGGAAACTTGCTTTATTGAATATAAGTTTAATTTATTAAGGGCCATTAAAAATAAACATATTAACATAAAGTTTGAGCTAACTTAGAGTTACAGATGTCAAATTCCATACAAATTTGAATTTTTAACTTTCAGTTTGTGTTAACTTCAGGTTATTTGTTTATTGTTAATGGGGGTTAGAATTAAAATTAGCTTAACTATAAAAAAATTTTGTTAACTTTATAAAAACTTTTATTTTCTATTATTGATTATACTTGAATGGATGTCACTACATTGCAATTGAAATTACATTGAAATAAGCCTTATAGCTATATACGTCGATGACATGTTGTTGGCGTGTTCGAGTGAAGAAAATATGAATAAAATTATAGAAAATTTAAACAAAAATATAGAAGCTATTAATTGTGGTCCCATTTCATTCTATTTTGGAATGGAAATTGATCGTGTTGGTTTAAGAGGCGATATAACAATTCATTAAAGAAAATATGTTGGAGAAATTCTCGAACGATGGGGTATGGCAGATTGTAAACCAGCAGCCACTCCATGGCCAAATGGAACGGTTTTGATGAAGTGCAAAGATCAGTGCGAGGATCTTCCCAGGAAAATTTTCTGTTCCAAAGAATCGGTTGTACAATAGCTGCTTTTCATTCACAACCCCTTCTACTGTCGATTCTAACACCGATTCTTTTTGTTTGAAATTGTCCCAAAAGCAACCCCTTCTATGGCTCCAAAGTGGAACCGGTTGCTCAAGAATCAGTTCTGGAACTAGTTCTGGAACTGATTCTACGTCACCCACACCTTCCATATAGGATCCCAGGAACTGGTTCCGGAACCAGTTCCAAGGAATCGGTTGCAGTGGAACCAGTTGTAGAATGGGTGTGGTTGGCTACCGATTGTAAAAAATTTTCCTGGGTTGATACTAAAAATTATCAAAGTTTGATTGGTGCGTTGATGTACTATGTTTTACTGATGATTATAATTTATTTTGGTAAACTATATGCATATACAAAATTTTGGACACCTACAACAAAAAATAGTGGATTTTATGAACAATACCCGGACCCGAAACTACCAGTTTTATTACACAGAAAAAAACTAAAAACGGGTTTTAATTACGAAATTGATTATATTACTTAAAATTTTAATTGATTTTGCACCTATCACTCAAATGATACTATTAATTACTAAAAATTGTATACGGTTAATTGAAACAATTAAAATATTAATTGATTCAATTAAATATTTGATTAAAAACAGTTTTTATTTTTATCATATGTTTAATTAGATATTTTAGGTTAATTATTTTTTCTGTGTAATTATTCTCCCGTAAAAAATTCTAGTTACAGCCGTTTGCATTTTAGATGAAAATATGTATGTTAAAAAAACAATAAAATCAATAATTTAGGTTTTATAAAATTATTTAGTAGTAGAACTAAATACATATCCCAGGAAAATTTTTTACAATCGGTAGCCATCCACACCCATTCTACAACTGGTTCCACTGCAACCGATTCCATGGAACTGGTTCCGGAACCAGTTCCTGGGATCCTATATGGAAGGTGTGGGTGACGTAGAATCAGTTCCAGAACTGATTCTAGAGCAACCGATTCCACTTTGGAGCTATAGAAGGGGTTGCTTTTGGGACAATTTCAAACAAAAAGAGTCGGTGTTGGAATCGACAGTAGAAGGGGTTGTGAATGAAAAGTAGCTATTCTTCAACCGATTCTTTGGAACAGAAAATTTACCTGGGATGTATTTGTAGTTGTTTGTATTATATGTAGTGTTCAGACTAGTACTGGGCCTCGATCATCCGAGTATGTGCTGTATTTTTGGATAATCGATACTGAACAGCAACAACTCGATATTTTCAGTTGCATTTTGATTCTGCCAAAATGATTAGCCTAAAAATTCAACTATGCACTTAGAGTATTATATACGTAAAGTCCCTGCGAATTTATTTAAAAGCAATTTAAATTTCACTTGAGTGCAAGACCACTAATATTTCATTTAATTCAACTTACATTTTCATTACAACCACAAACTAGTCAAAAAAAATTTCATATGTCTTAGATTTATTTGATCTTTTTTTTATTAATAATAAAATAACTGCATAAAAGAATGTTATGAATTATCTTTAAATGCATGTACTTGGATTTTTGTTAAATGACTTACAAATAAAGTTAAAAATTTACATTTCTTCTATATGTGAATGTTTTTATTTTTTTTTATTTGAAATAACAATATTAATATACAATTCAAACAACAAATCTTGGCTGTAAAAGTTCCCTGAGAGTCGTACAAGAAGAAATTAAAAGTTAAAAAACATACATAAAGCATATTTAAAACGAGTAAAAAGGTTAAAGTCGGGCATGCCGACTATACAATACCCTACACCAGTCTGGTGTATTGTTTGGATCCGAAATTCGAATGGGTTAAAATGGGGCTTGTGTCAAAATTTTCTATAATGTGAGTCAGCGCACCAAATTTCATTAAAATATCTTAATATTTGCGACCTGCAGTTTGTAACCAAGCCAATTTTGGGGGGACCCTTATATGGGCACTAGGTCTAATCATGGACCGATGTTCACCAAAATCAATAGGCTGCGTTATTGGGCCAACATAGGTCTGTGTACCAAATTTCATCAAAATATCTTAATATTTGCGACCTGCAGCGTATAAACAGTATAATTTTGGTAGGACCCTTATATGGGCACTAGGTCTAAACATGGACCGATGTTCACCAAAAGCAATAGGATGCGTCATTGCGCCAATGTAGGTATTGGTCTGTGTACCAAATTTCGTCAAAATATCTTAATATTTACGACCTGCAGCGTATAAACAATATAATTTTGGTAGGACCCTTATATGGGCACTAGGTCTAAACATGGACCGATGTTCACCAAAATCAAACTTGTTCGTCCTTGGGCCAACATAGGTCTGCGTACCAAATTTCATCAAAATATCTTAATATTTGCGACCTGTAGAGTGCGCACAAGATTGCATGGACAGACAGATAGACAGACGGACGGACGGACGGACAGACGGACATCTTTAAATCGAAATAAAAAAAAATTCTGAACCGATCGGTATACTATAAGGTGGGTCTACGACCAATATTTTTTGGTGTTACAAACATCAGCACAAACTTATAATACCCTGACCACATAGTGGTGTAGGGTATAAATATGGCATAAAAGCTTGCGGGCTTGACCCACAGCGACAGCTACATCACTTTACAAAAATATGCACATCTTAATATATGAGTTTTCTATCCCCTCTACATATCGCAGCGCCCGCCTTCGGTATTCTCACCGAAGTAAAATAACCTAGCAGGGCTCTGAACTAAAAAGTTTCAACAAGTACGCCAACTCTCCATCACATTTGAAGCCCTTCATATTTCACCACCTTTCATCTCTCCTCTATTTCTTTTCCAAAGAAAGCGACACAGTAATGAATAGGAAGAATTAAAAAATGTATTCATTTTTTTTAATTCATAAGCATGAATAATTTTGAAGAATATCAATGGTAATTAAAAAAATTTCGCATTTTTCAAATACAAAAGACGATTAAAATATTGAGAAGTATCGACTATCCAAATTAAATATATCGAGTATTGAAAAATACCCGAATTTATCAGAACCTGTTTAGGCACTCACACACATAGCAAGCAAATGATTATACATAGTCCTAAGAATCTTATTGTAGTTATTTTAAGCCGCAATTTCCATATATGGCTTTATTACAAACTGCATCAACAAACAAAGAAAACTTAATATATTTTAGAATAGAAATTAAGAAAAATGTGTTTTATTAACTAAAATAGAGTGGGCATAAGAAGTAATATATGTTCAAAAATTGAATCTCTCAGGTGCATACAGGCCAGTCGCTTCGGACCTTTCACCCTAAAAACTCTTTTGCGCCATAACAGAATACACACAAAAAATTGTTAACTAAAATATCTAATTAAGGTGCATATTCCTACTTGTGACTCATTGTGACCGTAATAAGACTATTTTTAAGACTGAAAGTCTTAACTTTTCATACAAAACAACAATAAAATTCAAATTTTATTTGTCAATTTTATGATTGTATCGATACCAGGGGCCAGATTCCCCCAGTCGTAAGCAGTCGAAATTATCAAAAATCACGTTTCTAAAGTGCAAATAAAAGAACACGAACAACTATTGTTACAACTTTAACTCATATTTTTTAATAAAGGAACTAAATGCTTCACCTCTAATCTGGTTTTAATCTTTGTAATGTTTTAAGTATTGCTATCGATATTTAATAATTTCTATCGAATAACACTAGATCACGACTGCGGTAATTTGCTCCCAAGGTCTTAATTTTTTTGAAGCTTTCAAACAAAAATTTTAATAAACGCATTAAATCAATTAAATGTGCTAAAATCCCAAAACTTATTTGGCAAATTGTGAAAAATAATCTGTTGCATGTTTAATAAATATAATTTATTGTGACTTTGCAACAACAAATACATGGGGAATACAGTCACAACTAAGAGTCACAGACCTGTCATATGAATAGGCACGTAAATTTGTTTAAAATATAATTTAAATAAAATTTATTTCTAAACAAATATTTAATTGAGTCAGTTAAATATTTACGTGATAGGTACAAAATCAATTAAATATTAATTGATTTTACTAACTTCATAATTGAGCTTTATTTTTAATTTTTTGTCAGGAAGAAGGCAAACATTTCCTTAATACTAATTTTTTACCTTAGTATGACTTACAGTTGTGTTTTAAGCGGAAAAAAGTAAAAATTGGTGTAAGATGTGTTTCCAATAGATTAGGCATACAAAATAATAATATATGTTCAAAAATTGGATCTCTCGGGTGCATACAGGCCAGTCACTTCGGACCAGTGTTGCCACTTTTTGAATAATTATTCAAAAACGGGACTGTTTACACATTCGTTGGATAATTTTTGAATAATGACATTTTTGTGTAATTTCACTTTTTATAGAAATTTCCGCAAATTTTTAAAAGTCCCTGAGCTTTTTAATAAATTAATAAAAATTAGTCGATATTTAGACGAAACGAGTTTCTCAGTGAAACATTTACCACAATTCTCCATTTTCTGGTGAATTACTTTTGTAGATTTTTTCAACACTACACCCAATTTAGAAGAAATCAGAAATGGTGGTATGTATTTTTGTGTTTTGTTTAAAGCACCGCCTTTTGTTTATTTTTTGCGAAAATAATTGTCAAGCTTCTTTTAAAAATTCTCTTGGTTTGTAAGAACATTTAAAAATTCAGCGAAATAGTTGGCAAATTTGAGTTTGTTATGATTGTGACTTTCTAATGTCTGAAATTTTTTTTGCGTAGTTATCATGATACTGGACTTTGACCAGACAAAAATTTTGCTAACGCAGCGAGGTGGAACAGAATCAGAATATTTTAGAATTCTGTAAATCCAACATGTTTCAGATTTCAACAGAATCGTATGAAATTTTTGAAAAAATATCATATTTTTATTTTTTAAAAGAAAATTTGTTGATACATATACTGCAAAGAAATTTCATGTTAAGGTCTGCCTTGCTACCATTAACATAAAAACTAAAGAAAACAGGCAAAATTTTACAAATACGGTATTTTAAATTTTTTTCCTCTCTTGCCGGCATTTAAAGCTAGGCTTGAACAGGGCTTATGCCATCAAATTATGGACGCCTTGGAGGATCTATTTACTGCAGCTTTTTTAAATTCCAGCTTTGTACTCAGAAAAAAGTTGGTTTAATTTAAATATAAACGATTAAATTTTGAGGAATATGGGGGAGAATAATTAGCAAGTAAGTAATATTTTTGCATGCAGTGCATCTGAATAAAGTAGTCTTTCTGAAAAACATAAATACTTTGTTCTGAAAGAAACTTTTAATATGGATAAAATGCCATTTTTTTAATATTCAAATTTCAAAGCAGGCTATTTTAAAATTCTGAAAAAGATATTGCATTGAAATTCCTTTTAGTTAATACAGCAATTTGTAATAATATTTTCTGAAAATTGGCCTGGATATGCTTTTGCAGAAGGCAAAAACACGGAACAGGTTATAGCAAAAATGTTAAATTTTAGTTTTAAAATGCAAATAACTTTTGCACTTTGTAGATGATAGAAATGTTACGTCTTTAAAAATCGGTTTGTAAATAGAAAAATGGCAAAACTTTAGAGTCGAATGGCATAGCTCTTGCAGTTTCGGCCATCCAAAACTTGCAGTGTGAAATTTCATATCAGTCGGTAAGAAATGGTGAAATTCTTCCCAAAATATTTGTACACCCAGAAAACAATCTCAGTTGTGGCCACCGAATTTGTTGCCAATCGAATTCGTGCGGTTACGATAACTATCCTTATATTAAATAATATTTTTCGTCGTGAAAGCCAATATTAGGTTGTCGTATTCAATATTATGTTCCACATAAATATTATCATGTTCCACAAAATTTTATTGAAATTAAAAAACTTTTTTTGAATTTTCTGGTATTGAACCCGGCCTTTCAGGTTAATAGTTCACACTCTTAGCCACTGCACCACAACTACTTTTAATTTTCTTAGCCATATCTACTGTTTATACATATGAGTATTTTATTTTAATTAAAAAAAAAAACATAAATTTTTGTCTTGTCCGGGATTTGAACTCAGAAATCCGGCGTACTAGGCCAACTCCCTACCGACTACACCACAAACACTTATTAATTTTGAAGTCAAATTTTGAATTTATATGTTTCGCTTGGAAAACAAATATAATAAAAAATTCGTTTACCAATACCAATCAATAGTTGTGTGTGTTATCAGTACAATCCACAATTCGGTTGGTTCTACAGAAACTCAACTTTATGGTCATATTTGATTAGGATACCCGTATTTGTAGTTACCACTTTGGAATATTGAAATTTTTTTAATAAAGGTTATCGGTAACACCAATTTTCTTGTATATACACTAAATAAATGGCTGCTTCTACTGCATAAAATTACTAAACTGATACTAATTTTAAAATTGATTGGAGATACCAATAATTTGTTAAAAGGATTGTTTTTTAATTCATTTTCCCTATTTTTAATACCTAGTAAAATATTTCTGGTGTAGTATTCACTTATAGGCAACTGCAAATAACGTCATGGTAAATTCATTTTAATGGTTTTGATCGAATTCCAACCAATCTTTTTCCTGGGTGTATTATTCTCCACTGTGCCCAGGAGAGTTTACTTTGAAATAATATTAAAAATATATTTTTTGTGTAATTTCATACGGTTTTGGATAATTTTTGATCTACAGTTGTGTAATTTTTTGTTTTACTGGTAGCAACACTGCTGGTACTTCAAAATATTTTTTATGGATTTGCATTCCACATAAAATTACCTTTCATTTTATTGAGTATTGTTATGTCGGGAATTGTTTGACGGTGTGTAAAATCCCTTAAAAAATACGTTTTTTGGAATTGTCCTTGATCATAATTGCAAAAATAGTAGTAAATTGTTATCCAGAATTGGCAAATATTTATTAAAAAAATAAAAAATCAATTTCGGCCTTTTTTGATGAGACATTGTTTCAAAAATTTTTTCAAAAAAATATAAATTCGTAAATTATCCTTCATTTAGAAATGATCTGAAAAGTTCGGCTAAAAAATCTCCGTCATATCTATGATATGGTTTAGCCAATTTTATTCCGTGCTAATTTTTGATGAAATTTGTTATAAAAATGTTTCGTTTTTCCAGTAAGCATATTTTGTAGTATTATATTGGCATTTTTAAGTTTATTTATGTTTCGATTTGTACCTAATTTTTTACAATATGAAAGTTTTATTGTAATTTTTGGATCATATGCATAATCACTTTCTAAGTTTATAAATTTCTTATACAAAATTCATTTTATAAACTTGTTATAAGATTTTTAAATTATTATGAATAAGCACTTTTATATTTTAATATTTAAATTTTAATTAAAAAAATAAAAAAAATTGTAAATGAAACAAATGTGCCGATTTAATATGAAAAAACTGTAAAAAAAATCCATGAACTTAAAAAAACTGTTTTTTTACATGAGAAAACTGGAACACTGTTAGGCATCCCAAAAAACTGTAAAAAAAACAGTTAAAACTGGCTATATGGCAACACTGGTAAGTACTAATGAAATAATTCAGTTTCGTTTTCACCACGGTCTTAAGTTAATACACCTATCCGTTTCCTTTTGGACGTCTTTCTCTGTGTTTACTTTCTATTTCCCTTTCCGTATTTGTTTTAAATTTGTTATAAAACGAGTTACGCCGGGTCTCATACTACAGGGTTAACTTTAACATAACTAATGAACAAAAGTGATTATCAAAAAATTGTATACAAAACAACAACTAATAGTTAAAGCTTAAAACTTCGGTGTGAGACATGTTATTTATGTACGAATAGTTTGAAACTGTTTTTTTTATTTAAGAATGTATTTGATCACTCACTCACCTCTACGTACTTAAAACAACTGCAGCGTTTTATACAGGCATACACATTTATATACGATACGTATGTAGATATTATTATTATTATATTATTGTTAAAGTCGACTTTATTTTAAAGCAAAGGTTTTGTTTTTACCATACCATACAAAATATTTACTCCTAAATTCATAAACGCTTTGTAAAATTATAGGAGGTTTATTGAACAAATTTTGTATGAAAATGACGTTTTGTAAACCAGCTATAACTTTACAAAGCATTTATGAATTGAGGGCTTAAAATCGAACTTTCAAAATAATGCCAAACATACATTCACAAATTTTGTTTATTTTTATTGAAAATCAAAACAAAATATTCAAAAATAAAAAGGAAATTTGTAAATAAATGTAAACAAAATTTGAAAACAATAAATATATATAAAATAAAAACAAATGGAAACTTCAAATTTAAAACAGAATTTTAAGGTACATTTTAAATATACTGTATGGTAAGAAATTTAAAATAATAGTCGACTTTTGTGATTTAAAATAGACTTTTTCTTTTTTATAGTAAAGGTGATTGTTTTTAAACAACTTTTTTATAATTTAAACTTTTATAAGATTTGCACTGACTTTATTTATGAGCATTAGCTCTTATTAAGAACAAACATTTGCAGTCACAGTTACTAAAAATTTTGCGCATAACTTAACGAACTAAAAGAAAACGATACGGGTTTCCCGCACTTTTGTATACTTTTCAGTGTTGCCACCAGTAAAACAAAAAATTACACAGCTGTAGGTCAAAAATTATCCAAAACCGTATGAAATTACACAAAAAATTATAACTTTTTATATTATTTCAAAATAAACTCTCCAGTGGGGAAGAATAAAAGTATTTTGGACTCATATGAAATTTCACACTGTAAATTTCGACTCCAAAGTTTGCCAGAAACTGATTTTTAAACACAGCATTTTTTTCACCTGTAAAGTGCAAAAATTTGCATTTTAGAACTAAAATTTTGCGTTTTTGTAATAACTTGGTCCTGGTTTTTGTCTTCTACAAAAGCAAATCCAGGCCAATTTTTCTGAAAAATATTATAACAAATTATTCTATTAACTAAAGGGAATTTTAATGCAATAACTTTTTTAAGGCTTAAAATGGCGTGCTTTTAAATTTGAATATTAAAAAAAATTGTAGTTATGTTTTTTCAGAAAAGCTACTTCATTCAGATGCGTTGCATGCAAAAATATTACCTACTTGATAATTATTCTCTCCCATACCCCTCAAATTTTAGCAAAAAGCTGGAGCGGATTGTCCAAAGCGTTCCTAATATAATGTCATAAGTCCTGATCAATCCTAGCTTTAAATGTCGGCAAGACAGCAAAAATTGTACAAATTCCATGTTTGTAAAACTTAGCTTGTTTTCTGTAATTTTTAAATTACTGATAGGAAGGCATGACATTTCCTTGCAGTATGTACATACATCAACAAATTTTCTTTTCGAAAACAAAAATATAAAATTTTCACAAAAAAATTCCCGATATTTTTTTTTTAATTTCATGCTATTCTGTTGAAATCTGAAACATGTTGGATTTACAGAATTCTAAAATATTTTGATTCTGCTCCAACTTGCTGCGTGAATAAAATTTTTGTCTGGTCAAAGCCCAGTATCATGTTAACTACAGCAAAAAAAAAATATCAGAGATCAGAAAGTAACAATCATGACAAACTCAAATTTTCCCACTCTTTCGCTGCATTTTTAAATGGTCTGGCAAATCAAGAGAATTTTTAAACGAAGCTTGACAATTATTTTCGCAAAAAATATACAAAGGACGGTGTTTTAAACAAAACAAAAAATAGTAAATATCATCATTTTTTATTTCTTTTATATTAGGTTTAGTGTTGAAAAAATTTACAAAAGTAATTCACCAAAAATTGGAGATTTGTGGTAAATGTTTCAAAGACAAACTCGTTTCGTCAACTATCGACTAATTTTTATTAACTTTTAAAAATTTACGGAAATTTATGTTAAAAGTGAAATTATACAAAAACTACACAAAAATGTCATTATTCAAAAATTATCCAAGGAATGTGTAAACAGTCCCGTTTTTGAATAATTATTCAAAAAGTGGCAACACTGATACTTTTACATATTTTTTTTTTTTGCTTATATTTTTTTTAGCTCTTATTAAGAATAAACATTTGCACTCACACTTACTAAAAATTCTGCGCATACACCGGTAACTTAACGAACTAAAATAAAACGATATGGGTTTCCCGCACTTTTGTATACTTTTACATATTTTTTTTGCTTATTACTTTAAAGATTTTTAAGAAACCCCTTTTAATTTTACTTTTCAATTATAAATAAAATTTTTCATTTAAAATATTTACTGATTATGCGCTAGAAACTAATGAATTAATGAAAAAAACTTCACTTAGTTCACCGTACAACCAAACCGTATGACCGTGATCTTCCTCGCTCAACCTTCAGATCACAAATCGCCAAAATCATAAGAAAAACAAGCGGGCTAAAGCCCGCTCGATGGTTTGTATAAGTCCCCAGGTGACTGGGAACTTATACAAACCAAAGATTAAATTCGGCTGTGCCGAGTCTTTAGATACCCTCCATCCTGGTGTTTTTATTCGGGGATTCTACTGAAATACAAACAAGTATGAATTATTACCCATTTTGTATTCGGTCAATCCACTGTGCAACAAATGTGTATGATTTTTTCCACCACTACAAGTAAATATTTCAGTTTAATCTTGTTTAATCTCAGTGCTGCCACAAGCAAGATTCAAAATTCCCAAAAGTGTAGACAAAATTACCCAAAAAATATGAAATTATAAATGACTTCAATTAACATATTATTACAATTTGAACTCCGAAAAAAGGTAATAACCTCATCAGTAAACTTTAAAAAAAAGTGATTTGGCCATTTCAATTGTCCCATCGTTCTGGGCGTTATATTATTACAAAGAAAAGTTCCTTAAATATGCAGCATTTATGATGGACTTTTGAGTCTTATATGAATCTTCATAAAATTTAGAGAAAAAATTAACTTTAGAACAAAACACTTAAAAAGCTTGTAAATAAGAGTCAGTTATGATCACATGTGAACGATTTAAAAATAATCTTATTTTAGAGTCTTTCAAAAATCAAGTTTTATTTGCGTTTTTAAATACACACAAAAAAATCTTTGGCAAGCAATTGGGAGCATTTCAACTAAAATAATGTTTTTGTGGCATACACAATATAATAAATTATTCGATAAAACTTTATTAGTTGAAATTTGTTTAATTACTTGGTAACAATTTTTTTTGTACGTTAATAGCTTATTTGTAATTATTAACTCGTATGAATAAAAAATAGATATTGGAATTTTTATGCAAACTTCACAATTAGATGTTAAGTCATTCATAAGCCAAAAGTAATTACATACATTGAGGCAGGGTTGGTAGGCTCTATCGCTAAAATACTGTTATAGATTCAAATATCGATACATTTAAAATACCAGTACCGAAATTAATCAAATACCATTATCCCATTATCTTTATAACACCATTATTTTTTAGTTTAAAATTTTTGTAATTCCACGTCGTAATTGTGAATTTTACATACACTTAGTTAATAAATTTATTTTACTTTACTTTGTTTTTTCATAAAAAAATTTGCGGAATGCACCGAAATACTGCTTATCTTAAAATACCATTATCGAAATAATTGCAATACAGTTAACCTTAAAATACCGTTATCGAAATACAATTATCCTTAAAATACTGTAACCGAAATAATCTATGATAGCGTTACTTACCCTCACCGATAATCGCACCATTTCTGCTACCAACAATGCTTTGAAGTAATTGCTAAGTTGTATTCATAGACCCACTATCTATTGGCTAGTTTATGATTTAAATTCTTTTTTTATGTATACATAATATATTTTTTTATTTACAAATTTGATAACTTTCTCAATTCATTCATTTGAATTGAAATTTAAGTGAAAAACAATTTATTAATTTCTGTCATCCATGCCCTACCCATAAAGTGGCAACACTGCTTATGTTATTCATATAGATGTGTGCAGACCTTTAAAAATATAATTCCTTAATTCGTATTTTAAATCTCAATTTTGCAATAAGTTGATCTCAGTGAATTTTTTTTTTACCCCGATGTAGTACTTTTCAAGCTGTTAAAAAAAAAAATCCGCGGAAAGACCTCTGTAGGGAGTTTATTTCTGTGAAAAGTTTGGAAATGGACTTAGCTACATATATCTAAGTCATTTATAGTCAAATTGGAACAATATATATATATCATTAAAAGATAGTAAAAATATCTTATGGACGACATTTTTTTTTTGGTTGTTTACCCATTACCGGCGAATGAGATTTATTTTTAAGATTTTTTAAAATAAACCGTTTTTATAAAAACCACCGTATACTACCACATAATTTTTTACTTATTAATATATTCTCAAGATTAAAAACTTTTAAGATGTAGTTCAAATTTTATCACTTCAAACACCGAAGATATTAGAAGTCAAGCCTATCTATATATCAAATAAAAGCTTTTCGTCTTGATAACATTCTAATAAGCACAATTTTTGTTCTTATACAGGACTTTTATGGAATAAAAACATTAAGAAAACAAAAAAATTAAAATTCCTACGCCGAATCATAATGGGTTAACAAAAAAATGCTATCCTAAAGATATTTTTATTACCTTTCCAATGGTGTACATATTGTTCCAACCCTATCATAAATGAAGAAAATATAGTTAAGTTCATTTTTAAACTTTAAACCGAAGTAACTCCCCATACAGGCCTTTCGAGGAAAAAAAAAATTTCTTCGGGCCCCCAAAAGAGAGTTATATCAGTAGTAAAAATTTAGAATCAATCGGTGAGATGCCTCTAAAGCCAACATACGTCCAAATTATTCAATCGAATCAAAATTGAATCAACACAAATAGGAACAAATCCTATCTGACTTTATTCAATGTCCAATCATTGATTTAAAGGCATTATGAATTATTCAGTAATTTATAAAATGAATCCAATTTTATGCATATAAATTCAAAAAAAGAATTAACTCTTTCAAGGTCTGGATGTGTATGTTTGTATTTTTTTCTTATTCAGTAACAACAACAACACACAGTTAATATATTTTTCATGTTAATATGGAAAATTCTAGAGGTGCTTCTACATTTTCTTTCATAACTTTTAAACGTCTGGACCAAATATGCCCATTTCCAATAGCAAACTGCTTAAGAAATTGGACCAAAATTTTGACTAAAAATTAACATCCTAGCACAACTATTTTGAGCGTGATCGTGATTTCAACAGACAGACAGACAGACAGACAGACGGACACGGCTATATCGGTTTCGCTATTGATAACGATCAGGAATATATATTTTTTTTATGTCCCAGATTTTTTTTTCGATGAGTTACAAACGGAATGACAAAATGATATATACCCTCCTGCACAGTGGGATGGAGGGTATAATAACGATGGAAATGTATACAATAACAATTTTAAATATTTTCGATGTGGTAAAAAAGGCCACATTCGTTCTCAATGCAAAGGCAATGGAAAAGGAGACACTGACTTTGCATGTTCATTAAATGACAATAAAGTAAACTTAAGAGATTTATGGATACTAGACAGCGGCGCGACGTCACACTTGAGCAGAACAAAAGAGTGGTTTTTGACTTTAACCAGAAATTTTTCTCGTGAACAACAGGCGCCTGATGAATGGAGATATTTTCTTGCTTGTAGAACAGTGATGTACCAACGCAGCGCAAGCAGCATTTTCTTGTGTAACCACGCGTGGTTGGAAATTGAGAGGGAGTACATCACTGTTGTAGAATATTAACATCTTATTTATATTAAGGGGTATGAGTAACTCTCAGAGAGATCACAATTGAGTGAAATGTTGAAAGAATGAAAGTGTGGATATTTGGATATATGTGAAAAGAGTAAATTTATATGACTATTAGGGGACCATTTATGGGAAATATTAGAATTTTGATATTATTTAATAAATTTTAGCAACATTTAATAATAAAAACAATTGATAAATATTAATTACGTGAAAATTAAATTGGCAAAAGATTTTAACATTGAAAGTGTTAGAATAAAAGGAAACAATGGCAAAATTTAAGGTATCTTTAAAGTCATTATTATTATATATATATAGTGACAACCTTATTGTGTATATAATAAGGGTGGGTTTTTCATGATTTGGTTTTTTAATGATAACGTTTAACGAATTGATCCATAAGAATTTTACACGGTAATATTTAACGAATAGCTTTAGTTTAATTTTACGCTGTAACCGGAACTCTAAACATTTGCCAATAGAAATTGGGCAACTTGACTTGTATTTTCGTAGGCGCGGTGCGCCCATAAGCAATTGTATTATCCAAGGTAGACAGAGTACAGATATTTAACACTAACCGGAACAAATCGTTATATTTGCTGAAAAAGATGTCCTTTCTTCTATCACGTACAAAAATTACCACAATATGTAGGCCTTCCCTACAAGTTTCTACAAAGAAACGAACCATTGTCAATTTTATAAAATTATTTACATAAAACAAATTGAATTTCTTACCAATATTAATATTCCTTTATAGTATCCAATTCAAAACGGCAATAATCTTTTGCAAAATCTTTAAAAAAAAATTTTATGCCTTAAACGCAAAATACGGGGTACCGGTTACTAGGCTTCGTCAGAAAATTGCGCAATCGATCCGACCATCAAAGTCGGGTACCCGATTACTCTTCATAGTTTTTTAAGAGGTTCAAAGTTGGGTACCCGTATTTTTGTTAATACAATTTTATGCCCTAAACGCAAAATACCGGGTGCCGGTTACTTTTTTGGTTTTTGAAGTGGTTACTAGGCTTCGTCAGAAAATTGCGCAATCGATCCGACCATCAAAGTCGGGTACCCGATTACTCTTCATAATTTTTTAAGAGGTTCAAAGTAGGGTACCCGTATTTTCGTTAATACAATTTTATGCCGTACCGTATCGTTACCGTACCGCAACCGTATCGTTACCGTACCGTAACCGTATCGTTACCGTTACCGTATCGTTACCGTACCGTAACCGTATCGTTACCGTACAGTAACCGTACCGTAACCGCACCGTAACCGTACCGTAACCGTACAGTAACCGTACCGTAACCGCACCGTAACCGTATCGTTTCCGTACCGTTGCCGTACCGTAACCGTAGCGTTACCGTAGCGTTACCGTATCCTTACCGTATCGTTACCGTACAGTAACCGTACCGTAACCGCACCGTAACCGTAACGTAACCGTGCCGTAACCGTACCGTAACCGTACCGTAACCGTACCGTAACCGTACCGTAACCGTAACCGTACCGTAACCGTACCGTAACCGTACCGTTACCGCACCGAAACCGTACCGTAACCGTATCGTTACCGTACCGTAACCGTACCGTAACCGTACCGTAACCGTACCGTAACCGTACCGTAACCGTACCGTAACCGTACCGTAACCGTACCGTAACCGTACCTTAACCGTACCGTAACCGTACCGTAACCGTACCGTAACCGTACCGTAACCGTAACCGTACCGTTACCGCACCGAAACCGTACCGTAACCGTACCGTTACCGCACCGAAACCGTACCGTAACCGTATCGTTACCGTACCGTAACCGTACCGTAACCGAACCGTACCGTAACCGTACCGTAACCGTACCGTAACCGTACCGTAAACGTACCGTAACCGTACCGTAACCGTACCGTAACCGTACCGTAACCGTACCGTACCGTACCGTAACCGTACCGTAACCGTATCGTTACCGTATCGTAACCGTACCGTAACAGTACCGTAGCTGTACCGTAGCCGTATCGTAACCGTACCGTAACCGTGCCGTACCGCAACCGTATCGTTACCGTAACCGTATCGTTACCGTAACCGTTAGGGCTGAGTTACCCAACCGTAAACGTATCTGTAACGAATCAGCTGTTCCGATACCACAAGAAGAAATGTGTACGAATGGTTACTAACACGAACTTGCCGGATCATTCTGTTGAAATCAGAATTTTCTATCCGGCATCGAAACAGCTGAGTGATTTTACTCGGAAAAAATATGAAATGAATAAAGAAAATTGATTCAAACAACAAATAAGGAATAAGAATTAACAAATAAATGGAAAAATTTAGAATAAAATATAAAACCACATGAAATAGATGCTAAATAGTAATGTCGTTTACGGTAATCTATAAGTATACTTTTTAGATACGGCACGGTACACTTACATCACATTTACGTTTACGGTCCCATAATCCGCCCTTTACCGTATCATTACCGTACCGTAACCGTACCGTAACCGTACCGTAACCGTATCATTACCGTACCGTAACCGTAACCGTACCGTACTTACATAAATAATTGTGTAATAGATGCAAAAATACATAAAATTTATAATATTTTTAATTTTAATAAATTAAAAAAACTCGTTAATTTTCAGAAAACAGTACTGGCAAAGCACGTTTTAAGTAGTACCGGCATTTCCTAAAAAACAGGGCTCTCCCAGTACAATTTTTGTTGCAACGTCGGCTATTTCTACCTGGGAAATTTTTAATAAATAAATTTTTAATGAAATAAATTTTTAATAAAATACATTTTCAATAAAATAAATTTTTAATAAAATAAATTTTAAGTAAAATAAAATTTTAAATAAAATAATTTAAAAAAAAATAAATTTTAAATAAAATAATTTTAAATAAAATAAATTTTAAGTAAAATAAAATTTTAATAAACTAAATTTTAATAAAATAAATTTTAATAAAATAAATTTTTAATACAATAAATTTTTAATAAAATACATTTTTAATAAAATAAATTTTTAATAAAATAAATTTTTAATAATAAAATATACAAATTTTTAATAAAATAATTTTTTAATAAAATTAATTTTTAATAAAATAAAATTTTAATAAATAAATTTTTAATAAAATAAATTTTTAATAAAATACATTTTTAATAAAATAAATTTTTAATAAAATAATTTTTAATAAAATAGATTTTTAATAAAATAAATTTTTAGTAAAATAAATTTTAAATAAAACAAATTTTAAATAAAATAAATTTTAAATAAAATAAATTTTAAGTAAAATAAAATTTTAATAAAATAAATTTTATTAAAATAAATTTTTAATAAAATAAATTGTTTATAAAATAAATTTTTAATATAATAAATAATAAAATAAATTTTTAATAAATTAATTTTTAATAAAATAAATTTTTAATAAAATAAATTTTTAATAAAATAATTTTTTATAAAATAGTTTTTAATAAAATAAAATTTAAATAAAATAAATTTTTAATAAAATAATTTTTTAATAAAATAAATTTTAAATAAAATAATTTTTTAAATAAAATAAATGTTTAATAAAATATATTTTTAATAAAATTAATTTCTAATAAAATAAATTTTTAATAAAATCATTTTTTAATAAAATAAAAAAAAATAGTTTTTAAGAAAATAAAATTTACATAAAATAAATCTTTAATAAAATAATTTTTTAATAAAATAAATTCTAAATAAAATAAATTTTAAATAAAATAAATTTTAAATAAAATAAATTTTAAATAAAATAAATTTTAAATAAAATAAATTTTAAATAAAATAAATTTTGAATAAAATAAATTTTTAATAAAATAAATTTTTTATAAAATAAATTTTTTATAAAATAAATTTTAAATAAAATAATAACAAAATAAATTTTTAATAAAATAAATAATAAAATAAATTTTTAATAAAATAAATTTTAAATAAAATAAATTTCAAATAAAATAAATTTTAAATAACCCGACTAAAAAAGTTTTCATATAATCTTATATGATTTGATATAATTATAAATGTTTATATGCGTGTCTTTATATAACCATATACATTTATATTAGCACTTTGGTTTTATAAATATGTTTGATATAACGTTATATGGGATTAGGTCTCCAGCCATATATTAAGAGATCTGCGATATAGTTTATATATAATTATATATAATGGCGTATAAGCTTCTATAAACAACCTTGTATGAAAATATATAACAAAGTTAATAGAAAATTGTATTAATTTTATATATAATTATATATGAAATAATATGTAATTATACAAAGTTTAATTGCACTACAAAAATTAAGAAAAAAACTTAGAAATTGTGGATCTGGTTTTGAATTTTGCACTTTGACGTATACATAAATTAATGTTTATAATTGAAATTAACATCTATTTTTCAAATATTTGACAAAATACTATTTATTAAAAAATTAATTTAAAGAAATAAATAAGAAAAAAAAATATCGTTCGTTCGTTCGAAAGAACTATTTTTATTTTTAAATTTAAAAAGAAAAATTAGACAAACTTATGCTGAAATAAATACGGTTTAAGCAGGCGGTTTTCAACTCCTCTTTCGAACATTAAAAGTTTGTATCCAAAAATGTTAGCCTTTGCAGCCGTGGCTGAATTTTTCGATACAAATTAAGAAGAGAGTGATTTAACAAAGGTAGGGCGAGTTGGTTAGTCTTTTAAATATATACTGGCATGTGATGGAAAATGATCGTTTTTGATTTCGATCGATTTGGTTAAAAATCAAAAATTTAATAATGAATTTAAAAGGCAAAGAGGGTTGAAATTGTTTTTAACTGCTATAGTTGTGTCAGGTATATCGATTTACGACTTCTTATCGCTTTTAAATTAAAAATAAAAAATATAAATAAGAAATATTTAGGATTGAAATTTTAGAAACGATCGATTTCCATCACATGCCAGTATATGTTTTTATATATAATTTGATGCAATTAGATAGACCCATTTTTCGGATCAAATTGTATCAGGTTAGATAACTTACTTATCTCGCTTGATATAATTATATATTCCAATATTCGGATCAAATTAGATATGAATATATATATGGGTTTATATATGTTTATATAACATCTTTTTTAGTCGGGAAAATAAATTTTAAATAAAATAAATAAGATAAATTTTTAATAAAATAATTTTTTATAAAATAGTTTTTAATAAAATAAAATTTAAATAAAATAAATTTTTAATAAAATAAATTTTTAATAAATAAATTTTTAATAAAATACATTTTTAATAAAATAAATTTTTAATAAAATAATTTTTAATAAAATAGATTTTTAATAAAATAAATTTTTAGTAAAATAAAAATATAAAAATATATAATAAAATATAAAAATTTTTAATAAAATAAATTTTTAATAAAATAATTTTTTAATAAAATAAATTTTTAATAAAATAAATTTTTAATAAATAAATTTTTAATAAAATAAATTTTTAATAAAATACATTTTTAATAAAATAAATTTTTAATAAAATAATTTTTAATAAAATAGATTTTTAATAAAATAAATTTTTAGTAAAATAAATTTTAAATAAAATAAATTTTAAATACCCGACTAAAAAAGATGTTATATAATCATATATCACCATACATAAACCCATATATACGTCCATATCTAATTTGATCCGAATATTGGAATATATAATTATATCAAGCGAGATAAGCATGTTATCTCACCTGATACAATTTGATCCGAAAAATGGGTCTATCTAACTGTATCAAATTATATATAAATACATATAATTTGATGAAGATTTTCAAAGAAAATTTTAGTAAATATTGTTGAGATCACTTATTTCATTCATATTAAATACTAATGCTTAATGTTTAGAAAAATTTTTGCTAATAAACTTAGAAATAGCTGACAAAATAAAACATTACAAATTAAAAATTTGTCGGAACAAATTTTTCTAGGTTAGAGTTTGGTCTTCCTTACAAAATGTGTGTCTTTCTTATAAAATAAAAAATTAACTTTCACAATTATTTTTTTTTTACGGAAAAATAAATGAACTTAAACCATATTAATTTCAACATATGTTTGTCTAATTTTTATTTTTAAATTTAATTTAGGTCAAAAATTATCCAAAACCGTATGAAATTACACAAAAAATTATAACTTTTTATATTATTTCAAAATAAACTCTCCAGTGGGGAAGAATAAAAGTATTTTGGACTCATATGAAATTTCACACTGTAAATTTCGACTCCAAAGTTTGCCAGAAACTGATTTTTAAACACAGCATTTTTTTCACCTGTAAAGTGCAAAAATTTGCATTTTAGAACTAAAATTTTGCGTTTTTGTAATAACTTGGTCCTGGTTTTTGTCTTCTACAAAAGCAAATCCAGGCCAATTTTTCTGAAAAATATTATAACAAATTATTCTATTAACTAAAGGGAATTTTAATGCAATAACTTTTTTAAGGCTTAAAATGGCGTGCTTTTAAATTTGAATATTAAAAAAAATTGTAGTTATGTTTTTTCAGAAAAGCTACTTCATTCAGATGCGTTGCATGCAAAAATATTACCTACTTGATAATTATTCTCTCCCATACCCCTCAAATTTTAGCAAAAAGCTGGAGCGGATTGTCCAAAGCGTTCCTAATATAATGTCATAAGTCCTGATCAATCCTAGCTTTAAATGTCGGCAAGACAGCAAAAATTGTACAAATTCCATGTTTGTAAAACTTAGCTTGTTTTCTGTAATTTTTAAATTACTGATAGGAAGGCATGACATTTCCTTGCAGTATGTACATACATCAACAAATTTTCTTTTCGAAAACAAAAATATAAAATTTTCACAAAAAAATTCCCGATATTTTTTTTTTAATTTCATGCTATTCTGTTGAAATCTGAAACATGTTGGATTTACAGAATTCTAAAATATTTTGATTCTGCTCCAACTTGCTGCGTGAATAAAATTTTTGTCTGGTCAAAGCCCAGTATCATGTTAACTACAGCAAAAAAAAAAATATCAGAGATCAGAAAGTAACAATCATGACAAACTCAAATTTTCCCACTCTTTCGCTGCATTTTTAAATGGTCTGGCAAATCAAGAGAATTTTTAAACGAAGCTTGACAATTATTTTCGCAAAAAATATACAAAGGACGGTGTTTTAAACAAAACAAAAAATAGTAAATATCATCATTTTTTATTTCTTTTATATTAGGTTTAGTGTTGAAAAAATTTACAAAAGTAATTCACCAAAAATTGGAGATTTGTGGTAAATGTTTCAAAGACAAACTCGTTTCGTCAACTATCGACTAATTTTTATTAACTTTTAAAAATTTACGGAAATTTATGTTAAAAGTGAAATTATACAAAAACTACACAAAAATGTCATTATTCAAAAATTATCCAAGGAATGTGTAAACAGTCCCGTTTTTGAATAATTATTCAAAAAGTGGCAACACTGATACTTTTACATATTTTTTTTTTTGCTTATATTTTTTTTAGCTCTTATTAAGAATAAACATTTGCACTCACACTTACTAAAAATTCTGCGCATACACCGGTAACTTAACGAACTAAAATAAAACGATATGGGTTTCCCGCACTTTTGTATACTTTTACATATTTTTTTTGCTTATTACTTTAAAGATTTTTAAGAAACCCCTTTTAATTTTACTTTTCAATTATAAATAAAATTTTTCATTTAAAATATTTACTGATTATGCGCTAGAAACTAATGAATTAATGAAAAAAAACTTCACTTAGTTCACCGTACAACCAAACCGTATGACCGTTATCTTCCTCGCTCAACCTTCAGATCACAAATCGCCAAAATCATAAGAAAAATAACGATGGAAATGTATACAATAACAATTTTAAATATTTTCGATGTGGTAAAAAAGGCCACATTCGTTCTCAATGCAAAGGCAATGGAAAAGGAGACACTGACTTTGCATGTTCATTAAATGACAATAAAGTAAACTTAAGAGATTTATGGATACTAGACAGCGGCGCGACGTCACACTTGAGCAGAACAAAAGAGTGGTTTTTGACTTTAACCAGAAATTTTTCTCGTGAACAACAGGCGCCTGATGAATGGAGATATTTTCTTGCTTGTAGAACAGTGATGTACCAACGCAGCGCAAGCAGCATTTTCTTGTGTAACCACGCGTGGTTGGAAATTGAGAGGGAGTACATCACTGTTGTAGAGTATTAACATCTTATTTATATTAAGGGGTATGAGTAACTCTCAGAGAGATCACAATTGAGTGAAATGTTGAAAGAATGAAAGTGTGGATATTTGGATATATGTGAAAAGAGTAAATTTATATGACTATTAGGGGACCATTTATGGGAAATATTAGAATTTTGATATTATTTAATAAATTTTAGCAACATTTAATAATAAAAACAATTGATAAATATTAATTACGTGAAAATTAAATTGGCAAAAGATTTTAACATTGAAAGTGTTAGAATAAAAGGAAACAATGGCAAAATTTAAGGTATCTTTAAAGTCATTATTATTATATATATATAGTGACAACCTTATTGTGTATATAATAAGGGTGGGTTTTTCATGATTTGGTTTTTTAATGATAACGTTTAACGAATTGATCCATAAGAATTTTACACGGTAATATTTAACGAATAGCTTTAGTTTAATTTTACGCTGTAACCGGAACTCTAAACATTTGCCAATAGAAATTGGGCAACTTGACTTGTATTTTCGTAGGCGCGGTGCGCCCATAAGCAATTGTATTATCCAAGGTAGACAGAGTACAGATATTTAACACTAACTGGAACAAATCGTTATATTTGCTGAAAAAGATGTCCTTTCTTCTATCACGTACAAAAATTACCACAATATGTAGGCCTTCCCTACAAGTTTCTACAAAGAAACGAACCATTGTCAATTTTATAAAATTATTTACATAAAACAAATTGAATTTCTTACCAATATTAATATTCCTTTATAGTATCCAATTCAAAACGGCAATAATCTTTTGCAAAATCTTTAAAAAAAATTTTATGCCTTAAACGCAAAATACGGGGTACCGGTTACTAGGCTTCGTCAGAAAATTGCGCAATCGATCCGACCATCAAAGTCGCGTACCCGATTACTCTTCATAGTTTTTTAAGAGGTTCAAAGTTGGGTACCCGTATTTTTGTTAATACAATTTTATGCCCTAAACGCAAAATACCGGGTGCCGGTTACTTTTTTGGTTTTTGAAGTGGTTACTAGGCTTCGTCAGAAAATTGCGCAATCGATCCGACCATCAAAGTCGGGTACCCGATTACTCTTCATAATTTTTTAAGAGGTTCAAAGTAGGGTACCCGTATTTTCGTTAATACAATTTTATGCCGTACCGTATCGTTACCGTACCGCAACCGTATCGTTACCGTACCGTAACCGTATCGTTACCGTTACCGTATCGTTACCGTACCGTAACCGTATCGTTACCGTACAGTAACCGTACCGTAACCGTATCGTTACCGTACAGTAACCGTACCGTAACCGCACCGTAACCGTACCGTAACCGTACAGTAACCGTACCGTAACCGCACCGTAACCGTATCGTTTCCGTACCGTTGCCGTACCGTAACCGTAGCGTTACCGTAGCGTTACCGTATCCTTACCGTATCGTTACCGTACAGTAACCGTACCGTAACCGCACCGTAACCGTAACGTAACCGTGCCGTACCCGTACAGTAACCGTACCGTAACCGGACCGTAACCGGACCGTAACCGGACCGTAACCGGACCGTAACCGTACCGTAACCGTACCGTAACCGTACCGTAACCGGACCGTAACCGTACCGTAACCGTACCGTAACCGTACCGTAACCGTACTGTAACCGTACCGTAACCGTACCGTAACCGTACCGTAACCGTACCGTAACCGTACCGTAACCGTACCGTAACCGTACCGTAACCGTACCGTAACCGTACCGTAACCGTACCGTAACCGTATCGTTACCGTACCGTAACCGTAGCGTTACCGTACCGTAACCGTACCGTAACCGTACCGTAACCGTACCGTAACCGTACCGTAACCGTACCGTAACCGTACCGTAACCGTACCGTAACCGTACCGTAACCGTACCGTTACCGCACCGAAACCGTACCGTAACCGTACCGTTACCGCACCGAAACCGTACCGTAACCGTATCGTTACCGTACCGTAACCGTACCGTAACCGAACCGTACCGTAACCGTACCGTAACCGTACCGTAACCGTACCGTAACCGTACCGTAACCGTATCGTTACCGTATCGCAACCGTACCGTAACCGTACCGTAGCTGTACCGTAGCCGTATCGTAACCGTACCGTAACCGTGCCGTACCGTAACCGTATCGTTACCGTAACCGTATCGTTACCGTAACCGTTAAGGCTGAGTTACCCAACCGTAAACGTATCTGTAACGAATCAGCTGTTCCGATACCACAAGAAGAAATGTGTACGAATGGTTACTAACACGAACTTGCCGGATCATTCTGTTGAAATCAGAATTTTCTATCCGGCATCGAAACAGCTGAGTGATTTTACTCGGAAAAAATATGAAATGAATAAAGAAAATTGATTCAAACAACAAATAAGGAATAAGAATTAACAAATAAATGGAAAAATTTAGAATAAAATATAGAACCACATGAAATAGATGCTAAATAGTAATGTCGTTTACGGTAATCTATAAGTATACTTTTTAGATACGGCACGGTACACTTACATCACATTTACGTTTACGGTCCCATAATCCGCCCTTTACCGTATCATTACCGTACCGTAACCGTACCGTAACCGTATCGTAACCGTATCATTACCGTACCGTAACCGTACCGTACTTACATAAATAATTGTGTAATAGATGCAAAAATACATAAAATTTATAATATTTTTAATTTTAATAAATTAAAAAAACTCGTTAATTTTCAGAAAACAGTACTGGCAAAGCACGTTTTAAGTAGTACCGGCATTTCCTAAAAAACAGGGCTCTCCCAGTACAATTTTTGTTGCAACGTCGGCTATTTCTACCTGGGAAATTTTTAATAAATAAATTTTTAATGAAATAAATTTTTAATAAAATACATTTTCAATAAAATAAATTTTTAATAAAATAAATTTTAAGTAAAATAAAATTTTAAATAAAATAATTTAAAAAAAAATAAATTTTAAATAAAATAATTTTAAATAAAATAAATTTTAAGTAAAATAAAATTTTAATAAACTAAATTTTAATAAAATAAATTTTAATAAAATAAATTTTAATAAAATAAATTTTTAATACAATAAATTTTTAATAAAATACATTTTTAATAAAATAAATTTTTAATAATAAAATATACAAATTTTTAATAAAATAATTTTTTAATAAAATTAATTTTTAATAAAATAAAATTTTAATAAATAAATTTTTAATAAAATAAATTTTTAATAAAATACATTTTTAATAAAATAAATTTTTAATAAAATAATTTTTAACAAAATAGATTTTTAATAAAATAAATTTTTAGTAAAATAAATTTTAAATAAAACAAATTTTAAATAAAATAAATTTTAAATAAAATAAATTTTAAGTAAAATAAAATTTTAATAAAATAAATTTTATTAAAATAAATTTTTAATAAAATAAATTGTTTATAAAATAAATTTTTAATATAATAAATAATAAAATAAATTTTTAATAAATTAATTTTTAATAAAATAAATTTTTAATAAAATAAATTTTTAATAAAATAATTTTTTATAAAATAGTTTTTAATAAAATAAAATTTAAATAAAATAAATTTTTAATAAAATAATTTTTTAATAAAATAAATTTTAAATAAAATAATTTTTTAAATAAAATAAATGTTTAATAAAATAAATTTTTAATAAAATAAATTTTAATAAAATTAATTTCTAATAAAATAAATTTTTAATAAAATCATTTTTTAATAAAATAAAAAAAAATAGTTTTTAAGAAAATAAAATTTACATAAAATAAATCTTTAATAAAATAATTTTTTAATAAAATAAATTCTAAATAAAATAAATTTTAAATAAAATAAGTTTTAAATAAAATAAATTTTAAATAAAATAAATTTTAAATAAAATAAATTTTAAATAAAATAAATTTTGAATAAAATAAATTTTTAATAAAATAAATTTTTTATAAAATAAATTTTTTATAAAATAAATTTTAAATAAAATAATAACAAAATAAATTTTTAATAAAATAAATAATAAAATAAATTTTTAATAAAATAAATTTTAAATAAAATAAATTTCAAATAAAATAAATTTTAAATAACCCGCCCGAGTAAAAAAGTTTTGATATAATCATATATTATTTTATGTAATTGCATATAGTAACTTATAGTTACATATGGCCACATATGCTTTTAAATTCAAGCAGATATACTTTTATATAGTCATATGTTAGATATTTTTTCCTCAAAGGTTTTAATATGGAGACATATGTGATTTTATATTATTACATATTGGCCTACATATATATGTATGTGCTATATATAAGTACATAAAGTAACATATAAAAGATATAATTACATGTACGTTTATATATAATTTAGTATGACACTATACATAATAATATAAAACTATGTGGATCCATATAAGAAATATTTTATAATTTGTGTTAGTTATGATTATATATTGACGAATATGAACCCATATATAACTTATAATGGTCTTTATAAAATCATCTATAATTATATATCATCCCACATAGGCAATTTTTTCAAAGTGATTTTATATAAAAATATATAAGGTCCATATAAAACCGTATTGTATTATATTTGGTTCCATGTTATCAATGATTTTGAACTAGTTTTAGATTTAGTAATTACTAGGGATTGGCGCGTGACACGAAATGTTCGTGAGTCGCGTTATTCATACGTGATCGTGAGTAATAATTACTATACTTAAGTGATTCGTGCGTGAGCGTGAGTAAGAATAACCCGTGATTGATTCGTGTGTGAGTTTATTTTTTGCATCATATGTTTTTAGTAATTTTTACTGTTTTGCGTGAGAATTTTCTGATTGTAAGTTTTTAATATACTCATGTGTGCTGAGGAAGAAACGAAATGCTCGTGCGTGAGTAATTTGTTTTTTTTTTAACCATGAGTCAAAAATGGCTTACGCACCGCACCCATAACATTAACAACACTGAATCTTTAATACGAAATTCTCTATAATAGCTGTGTTTTTGCGGCAAACTATCAACGTTGGCTTATGTCATTCCCATACAAATTTGACATTAGTAACGTTTAGAGGTTAACACTAAACGTTGGCTGATGTCAAAATTATATGGGAATGACGTAAGCCAACGTTGATAGTTTTCCGCACAAACACAGCTACTATAACGTACACTTGACTGATTTCTTATACCTTGGTTGTATATCATAATCCTATTAACTTTAAAATTTCAGTGTTGTTAACTTTATTTTACAATTACTAAATTAAAAGAAATTTTTTTTTTATGTTTATTGCACTGTCATGATAAATCTGGATAAAAGTAATGGAAGATTTATCGAAATTATAAGATCTCCAGCAGGCCTGGGGTTAATCATTACATTTTGTAATTAATTACACATGCAATTACACAATTACATGTAATTGCAATTGAAAAAAAACTCATCTATAATTACATATTATTTGTAATTGCAATTCAAAAAAGAACAATTGCAATTACAAGTAATTGAAATTTTTTTTTTATTTAAAAAAATAATTTTTGTATGTATATTGTTAGATATGGTCCTATATAATATGATAAAAAGTATAAGGTTAATATTTAGATATAATTGTATCAAACTATGTCCACTTTTATAACATTTTATATAATTTTATACAAAAAGATATAATTTGATGTAATTGGATGAGGACAAAATTCGGATACAATTGTATCGAATTGCATAAAATTGTATCAAATTGTACCAAATTGTATACAATTGTATACAATTCGATACAATATGATACAATAAGACGTTCTCATTTTTCGGATATAATAATATCTAATTACATAAAAGATTATATATAATTAAATATAACTTCATATGGCTCCATATCATTTTTTTTACTTGGGCGACTAAAAAAGTTTTCATATAATCTTATATGATTTGATATAATTATAAATGTTTATATGCGTGTCTTTATATAACCATATACATTTATATTAGCACTTTGGTTTTATAAATATGTTTGATATAACGTTATATGGGATTAGGTCTCCAGCCATATATTAAGAGATCTGCGATATAGTTTATATATAATTATATATAATGGCGTATAAGCTTCTATAAACAACCTTGTATGAAAATATATAACAAAGTTAATAGAAAATTGTATTAATTTTATATATAATTATATATGAAATAATATGTAATTATACAAAGTTTAATTGCACTACAAAAATTAAGAAAAAAACTTAGAAATTGTGGATCTGGTTTTGAATTTTGCACTTTGACGTATACATAAATTAATGTTTATAATTGAAATTAACATCTATTTTTCAAATATTTGACAAAATACTATTTATTAAAAAATTAATTTAAAGAAATAAATAAGAAAAAAAAAATATCGTTCGTTCGTTCGAAAGAACTATTTTTATTTTTAAATTTAAAAAGAAAAATTAGACAAACTTATGCTGAAATAAATACGGTTTAAGCAGGCGGTTTTCAACTCCTCTTTCGAACATTAAAAGTTTGTATCCAAAAATGTTAGCCTTTGCAGCCGTGGCTGAATTTTTCGATACAAATTAAGAAGAGAGTGATTTAACAAAGGTAGGGCGAGTTGGTTAGTCTTTTAAATATATACTGGCATGTGATGGAAAATGATCGTTTTTGATTTCGATCGATTTGGTTAAAAATCAAAAATTTAATAATGAATTTAAAAGGCAAAGAGGGTTGAAATTGTTTTTAACTGCTATAGTTGTGTCAGGTATATCGATTTACGACTTCTTATCGCTTTTAAATTAAAAATAAAAAATATAAATAAGAAATATTTAGGATTGAAATTTTAGAAACGATCGATTTCCATCACATGCCAGTATATGTTTTTATATATAATTTGATGCAATTAGATAGACCCATTTTTCGGATCAAATTGTATCAGGTTAGATAACTTACTTATCTCGCTTGATATAATTATATATTCCAATATTCGGATCAAATTAGATATGAATATATATATGGGTTTATATATGTTTATATAACATCTTTTTTAGTCGGGAAAATAAATTTTAAATAAAATAAATAAGATAAATTTTTAATAAAATAATTTTTTATAAAATAGTTTTTAATAAAATAAAATTTAAATAAAATAAATTTTTAATAAAATAAATTTTTAATAAATAAATTTTTAATAAAATACATTTTTAATAAAATAAATTTTTAATAAAATAATTTTTAATAAAATAGATTTTTAATAAAATAAATTTTTAGTAAAATAAAAATATAAAAATATATAATAAAATATGAAAATTTTTAATAAAATAAATTTTTAATAAAATAATTTTTTAATAAAATAAATTTTTAATAAAATAAATTTTTAATAAATAAATTTTTAATAAAATAAATTTTTAATAAAATACATTTTTAATAAAATAAATTTTTAATAAAATAATTTTTAATAAAATAGATTTTTAATAAAATAAATTTTTAGTAAAATAAATTTTAAATAAAATAAATTTTAAATACCCGACTAAAAAAGATTTTATATAATCATATATCACCATACATAAACCCATATATACGTCCATATTTAATTTGATCCGAATATTGGAATATATAATTATATCAAGCGAGATAAGCATGTTATCTCACCTGATACAATTTGATCCGAAAAATGGGTCTATCTAACTGTATCAAATTATATATAAATACATATAATTTGATGAAGATTTTCAAAGAAAATTTTAGTAAATATTGTTGAGATCACTTATTTCATTCATATTAAATACTAATGCTTAATGTTTAGAAAAATTTTTGCTAATAAACTTAGAAATAGCTGACAAAATAAAACATTACAAATTAAAAATTTGTCGGAACAAATTTTTCTAGGTTAGAGTTTGGTCTTCCTTACAAAATGTGTGTCTTTCTTATAAAATAAAAAATTAACTTTCACAATTATTTTTTTTTTTTACGGAAAAATAAATGAACTTAAACCATATTAATTTCAACATATGTTTGTCTAATTTTTATTTTTAAATTTAATTTAGGTCAAAAATTATCCAAAACCGTATGAAATTACACAAAAAATTATAACTTTTTATATTATTTCAAAATAAACTCTCCAGTGGGGAAGAATAAAAGTATTTTGGACTCATATGAAATTTCACACTGTAAATTTCGACTCCAAAGTTTGCCAGAAACTGATTTTTAAACACAGCATTTTTTTCACCTGTAAAGTGCAAAAATTTGCATTTTAGAACTAAAATTTTGCGTTTTTGTAATAACTTGGTCCTGGTTTTTGTCTTCTACAAAAGCAAATCCAGGCCAATTTTTCTGAAAAATATTATAACAAATTATTCTATTAACTAAAGGGAATTTTAATGCAATAACTTTTTTAAGGCTTAAAATGGCGTGCTTTTAAATTTGAATATTAAAAAAAATTGTAGTTATGTTTTTTTCAGAAAAGCTACTTCATTCAGATGCGTTGCATGCAAAAATATTACCTACTTGATAATTATTCTCACCCATACCCCTCAAATTTTAGCAAAAAGCTGGAGCGGATTGTCCAAAGCGTTCCTAATATAATGTCATAAGTCCTGATCAATCCTAGCTTTAAATGTCGGCAAGACAGCAAAAATTGTACAAATTCCATGTTTGTAAAACTTAGCTTGTTTTCTGTAATTTTTAAATTACTGATAGGAAGGCATGACATTTCCTTGCAGTATGTACATACATCAACAAATTTTCTTTTCGAAAACAAAAATATAAAATTTTCACAAAAAAATTCCCGATATTTTTTTTTTAATTTCATGCTATTCTGTTGAAATCTGAAACATGTTGGATTTACAGAATTCTAAAATATTTTGATTCTGCTCCAACTTGCTGCGTGAATAAAATTTTTGTCTGGTCAAAGCCCAGTATCATGTTAACTACAGCAAAAAAAAAATATCAGAGATCAGAAAGTAACAATCATGACAAACTCAAATTTTCCCACTCTTTCGCTGCATTTTTAAATGGTCTGGCAAATCAAGAGAATTTTTAAACGAAGCTTGACAATTATTTTCGCAAAAAATATACAAAGGACGGTGTTTTAAACAAAACAAAAAATAGTAAATATCATAATTTTTTATTTCTTTTATATTAGGTTTAGTGTTGAAAAAATTTACAAAAGTAATTCACCAAAAATTGGAGATTTGTGGTAAATGTTTCAAAGACAAACTCGTTTCGTCAACTATCGACTAATTTTTATTAACTTTTAAAAATTTACGGAAATTTATGTTAAAAGTGAAATTATACAAAAACTACACAAAAATGTCATTATTCAAAAATTATCCAAGGAATGTGTAAACAGTCCCGTTTTTGAATAATTATTCAAAAAGTGGCAACACTGATACTTTTACATATTTTTTTTTTTTGCTTATATTTTTTTTAGCTCTTATTAAGAATAAACATTTGCACTCACACTTACTAAAAATTCTGCGCATACACCGGTAACTTAACGAACTAAAATAAAACGATATGGGTTTCCCGCACTTTTGTATACTTTTACATATTTTTTTTGCTTATTACTTTAAAGATTTTTAAGAAACCCCTTTTAATTTTACTTTTCAATTATAAATAAAATTTTTCATTTAAAATATTTACTGATTATGCGCTAGAAACTAATGAATTAATGAAAAAAACTTCACTTAGTTCACCGTACAACCAAACCGTATGACCGTGATCTTCCTCGCTCAACCTTCAGATCACAAATCGCCAAAATCATAAGAAAAATAACGATGGAAATGTATACAATAACAATTTTAAATATTTTCGATGTGGTAAAAAAGGCCACATTCGTTCTCAATGCAAAGGCAATGGAAAAGGAGACACTGACTTTGCATGTTCATTAAATGACAATAAAGTAAACTTAAGAGATTTATGGATACTAGACAGCGGCGCGACGTCACACTTGAGCAGAACAAAAGAGTGGTTTTTGACTTTAACCAGAAATTTTTCTCGTGAACAACAGGCGCCTGATGAATGGAGATATTTTCTTGCTTGTAGAACAGTGATGTACCAACGCAGCGCAAGCAGCATTTTCTTGTGTAACCACGCGTGGTTGGAAATTGAGAGGGAGTACATCACTGTTGTAGAATATTAACATCTTATTTATATTAAGGGGTATGAGTAACTCTCAGAGAGATCACAATTGAGTGAAATGTTGAAAGAATGAAAGTGTGGATATTTGGATATATGTGAAAAGAGTAAATTTATATGACTATTAGGGGACCATTTATGGGAAATATTAGAATTTTGATATTATTTAATAAATTTTAGCAACATTTAATAATAAAAACAATTGATAAATATTAATTACGTGAAAATTAAATTGGCAAAAGATTTTAACATTGAAAGTGTTAGAATAAAAGGAAACAATGGCAAAATTTAAGGTATCTTTAAAGTCATTATTATTATATATATATAGTGACAACCTTATTGTGTATATAATAAGGGTGGGTTTTTCATGATTTGGTTTTTTAATGATAACGTTTAACGAATTGATCCATAAGAATTTTACACGGTAATATTTAACGAATAGCTTTAGTTTAATTTTACGCTGTAACCGGAACTCTAAACATTTGCCAATAGAAATTGGGCAACTTGACTTGTATTTTCGTAGGCGCGGTGCGCCCATAAGCAATTGTATTATCCAAGGTAGACAGAGTACAGATATTTAACACTAACCGGAACAAATCGTTATATTTGCTGAAAAAGATGTCCTTTCTTCTATCACGTACAAAAATTACCACAATATGTAGGCCTTCCCTACAAGTTTCTACAAAGAAACGAACCATTGTCAATTTTATAAAATTATTTACATAAAACAAATTGAATTTCTTACCAATATTAATATTCCTTTATAGTATCCAATTCAAAACGGCAATAATCTTTTGCAAAATCTTTAAAAAAAATTTTATGCCTTAAACGCAAAATACGGGGTACCGGTTACTAGGCTTCGTCAGAAAATTGCGCAATCGATCCGACCATCAAAGTCGCGTACCCGATTACTCTTCATAGTTTTTTAAGAGGTTCAAAGTTGGGTACCCGTATTTTTGTTAATACAATTTTATGCCCTAAACGCAAAATTCCGGGTGCCGGTTACTTTTTTGGTTTTTGAAGTGGTTACTAGGCTTCGTCAGAAAATTGCGCAATCGATCCGACCATCAAAGTCGGGTACCCGATTACTCTTCATAATTTTTTAAGAGGTTCAAAGTAGGGTACCCGTATTTTCGTTAATACAATTTTATGCCGTACCGTATCGTTACCGTACCGCAACCGTATCGTTAACGTACCGTAACCGTATCGTTACCGTTACCGTATCGTTACCGTACCGTAACCGTATCGTTACCGTACAGTAACCGTACCGTAACCGTATCGTTACCGTACAGTAACCGTACCGTAACCGCACCGTAACCGTACCGTAACCGTACAGTAACCGTACCGTAACCGCACCGTAACCGTATCGTTTCCGTACCGTTGCCGTACCGTAACCGTAGCGTTACCGTATCCTTACCGTATCGTTACCGTACAGTAACCGTACCGTAACCGCACCGTAACCGTAACGTAACCGTGCCGTACCCGTACAGTAACCGTACCGTAACCGGACCGTAACCGGACCGTAACCGGACCGTAACCGGACCGTAACCGTACCGTAACCGTACCGTAACCGTACCGTAACCGTACCGTAACCGTACCGTACCGTAACCGTACCGTAACCGTACCGTAACCGTACCGTAACCGTACCGTAACCGTAACCGTACCGTAACCGTACCGTAACCGTACCGTAACCGTACCGTAACCGTACCGTAACCGTACCGTTACCGCACCGAAACCGTACCGTAACCGTACCGTTACCGCACCGAAACCGTACCGTAACCGTATCGTTACCGTACCGTAACCGTAACCGAACCGTACCGTAACCGTACCGTAACCGTACCGTAACCGTACCGTAACCGTACCGTAACCGTACCGTAACCGTACCCTAACCGTACCGTAACCGTACCGTAACCGTACCGTAACCGTACCGTAACCGTACCGTAACCGTACCGTACCGTAACCGTACCGTAACCGTATCGTTACCGTATCGTAACCGTACCGTAACCGTACCGTAGCTGTACCGTAGCCGTATCGTAACCGTACCGTAACCGTGCCGTACCGTAACCGTATCGTTACCGTAACCGTATCGTTACCGTAACCGTTAAGGCTGAGTTACCCAACCGTAAACGTATCTGTAACGAATCAGCTGTTCCGATACCACAAGAAGAAATGTGTACGAATGGTTACTAACACGAACTTGCCGGATCATTCTGTTGAAATCAGAATTTTCTATCCGGCATCGAAACAGCTGAGTGATTTTACTCGGAAAAAATATGAAATGAATAAAGAAAATTGATTCAAACAACAAATAAGGAATAAGAATTAACAAATAAATGGAAAAATTTAGAATAAAATATAAAACCACATGAAATAGATGCTAAATAGTAATGTCGTTTACGGTAATCTATAAGTATACTTTTTAGATACGGCACGGTACACTTACATCACATTTACGTTTACGGTCCCATAATCCGCCCTTTACCGTATCATTACCGTACCGTAACCGTACCGTAACCGTATCGTAACCGTATCATTACCGTACCGTAACCGTAACCGTACCGTACTTACATAAATAATTGTGTAATAGATGCAAAAATACATAAAATTTATAATATTTTTAATTTTAATAAATTAAAAAAACTCGTTAATTTTCAGAAAACAGTACTGGCAAAGCACGTTTTAAGTAGTACCGGCATTTCCTAAAAAACAGGGCTCTCCCAGTACAATTTTTGTTGCAACGTCGGCTATTTCTACCTGGGAAATTTTTAATAAATAAATTTTTAATGAAATAAATTTTTAATAAAATACATTTTCAATAAAATAAATTTTTAATAAAATAAATTTTAAGTAAAATAAAATTTTAAATAAAATAATTAAAAAAAAAATAAATTTTAAATAAAATAATTTTAAATAAAATAAATTTTAAGTAAAATAAAATTTTAATAAACTAAATTTTAATAAAATAAATTTTAATAAAATAAATTTTAATAAAATAAATTTTTAATACAATAAATTTTTAATAAAATACATTTTTAATAAAATAAATTTTTAATAAAATAAATTTTTAATAATAAAATATACAAATTTTTAATAAAATAGTTTTTTAATAAAATTAATTTTTAATAAAATAAAATTTTAATAAATAAATTTTTAATAAAATAAATTTTTAATAAAATACATTTTTAATAAAATAAATTTTTAATAAAATAATTTTTAATAAAATAGATTTTTAATAAAATAAATTTTTAGTAAAATAAATTTTAAATAAAACAAATTTTAAATAAAATAAATTTTAAGTAAAATAAAATTTTAATAAAATAAATTTTATTAAAATAAATTTTTAATAAAATAAATTGTTTATAAAATAAATTTTTAATATAATAAATAATAAAATAAATTTTTAATAAATTAATTTTTTAATAAAATAAATTTTAAATAAAATAATTTTTTAAATAAAATAAATGTTTAATAAAATAAATTTTTAATAAAATAAATTTTAATAAAATTAATTTCTAATAAAATAAATTTTTAATAAAATCATTTTTTAATAAAATAAAAAAAAATAGTTTTTAAGAAAATAAAATTTACATAAAATAAATCTTTAATAAAATAATTTTTTAATAAAATAAATTCTAAATAAAATAAATTTTAAATAAAATAATTTTTTATAAAATAGTTTTTAATAAAATAAAATTTAAATAAAATAAATTTTTAATAAAATAATTTTTTAATAAAATAAATTTTAAATAAAATAATTTTTTAAATAAATGTTTAATAAAATAAATTTTTAATAAAATAAATTTTAATAAAATTAATTTCTAATAAAATAAATTTTTAATAAAATCATTTTTTAATAAAATAAAAAAAAATAGTTTTTAAGAAAATAAAATTTACATAAAATAAATCTTTAATAAAATAATTTTTTAATAAAATAAATTCTAAATAAAATAAATTTTAAATAAAATAAGTTTTAAATAAAATAAATTTTAAATAAAATAAATTTTAAATAAAATAAATTTTAAATAAAATAAATTTTGAATAAAATAAATTTTTAATAAAATAAATTTTTTATAAAATAAATTTTTTATAAAATAAATTTTAAATAAAATAATAACAAAATAAATTTTTAATAAAATAAATAATAAAATAATAAAATAAATTTTTAATAAAATAAATTTTAAATAAAATAAATTTCAAATAAAATAAATTTTAAATAACCCGACTAAAAAAGTTTTCATATAATCTTATATGATTTGATATAATTATAAATGTTTATATGCGTGTCTTTATATAACCATATACATTTATATTAGCACTTTGGTTTTATAAATATGTTTGATATAACGTTATATGGGATTAGGTCTCCAGCCATATATTAAGAGATCTGCGATATAGTTTATATATAATTATATATAATGGCGTATAAGCTTCTATAAACAACCTTGTATGAAAATATATAACAAAGTTAATAGAAAATTGTATTAATTTTATATATAATTATATATGAAATAATATGTAATTATACAAAGTTTAATTGCACTACAAAAATTAAGAAAAAAACTTAGAAATTGTGGATCTGGTTTTGAATTTTGCACTTTGACGTATACATAAATTAATGTTTATAATTGAAATTAACATCTATTTTTCAAATATTTGACAAAATACTATTTATTAAAAAATTAATTTAAAGAAATAAATAAGAAAAAAAAAAATATCGTTCGTTCGTTCGAAAGAACTATTTTTATTTTTAAATTTAAAAAGAAAAATTAGACAAACTTATGCTGAAATAAATACGGTTTAAGCAGGCGGTTTTCAACTCCTCTTTCGAACATTAAAAGTTTGTATCCAAAAATGTTAGCCTTTGCAGCCGTGGCTGAATTTTTCGATACAAATTAAGAAGAGAGTGATTTAACAAAGGTAGGGCGAGTTGGTTAGTCTTTTAAATATATACTGGCATGTGATGGAAAATGATCGTTTTTGATTTCGATCGATTTGGTTAAAAATCAAAAATTTAATAATGAATTTAAAAGGCAAAGAGGGTTGAAATTGTTTTTAACTGCTATAGTTGTGTCAGGTATATCGATTTACGACTTCTTATCGCTTTTAAATTAAAAATAAAAAATATAAATAAGAAATATTTAGGATTGAAATTTTAGAAACGATCGATTTCCATCACATGCCAGTATATGTTTTTATATATAATTTGATGCAATTAGATAGACCCATTTTTCGGATCAAATTGTATCAGGTTAGATAACTTACTTATCTCGCTTGATATAATTATATATTCCAATATTCGGATCAAATTAGATATGAATATATATATGGGTTTATATATGTTTATATAACATCTTTTTTAGTCGGGAAAATAAATTTTAAATAAAATAAATAAGATAAATTTTTAATAAAATAATTTTTTATAAAATAGTTTTTAATAAAATAAAATTTAAATAAAATAAATTTTTAATAAAATAAATTTTTAATAAATAAATTTTTAATAAAATACATTTTTAATAAAATAAATTTTTAATAAAATAATTTTTAATAAAATAGATTTTTAATAAAATAAATTTTTAGTAAAATAAAAATATAAAAATATATAATAAAATATGAAAATTTTTAATAAAATAAATTTTTAATAAAATAATTTTTTAATAAAATAAATTTTTAATAAAATAAATTTTTAATAAATAAATTTTTAATAAAATAAATTTTTAATAAAATACATTTTTAATAAAATAAATTTTTAATAAAATAATTTTTAATAAAATAGATTTTTAATAAAATAAATTTTTAGTAAAATAAATTTTAAATAAAATAAATTTTAAATACCCGACTAAAAAAGATGTTATATAATCATATATCACCATACATAAACCCATATATACGTCCATATCTAATTTGGTCCGAATATTGGAATATATAATTATATCAAGCGAGATAAGCATGTTATCTCACCTGATACAATTTGATCCGAAAAATGGGTCTATCTAACTGTATCAAATTATATATAAATACATATAATTTGATGAAGATTTTCAAAGAAAATTTTAGTAAATATTGTTGAGATCACTTATTTCATTCATATTAAATACTAATGCTTAATGTTTAGAAAAATTTTTGCTAATAAACTTAGAAATAGCTGACAAAATAAAACATTACAAATTAAAAATTTGTCGGAACAAATTTTTCTAGGTTAGAGTTTGGTCTTCCTTACAAAATGTGTGTCTTTCTTATAAAATAAAAAATTAACTTTCACAATTATTTTTTTTTTTACGGAAAAATAAATGAACTTAAACCATATTAATTTCAACATATGTTTGTCTAATTTTTATTTTTAAATTTAATTTAGGTCAAAAATTATCCAAAACCGTATGAAATTACACAAAAAATTATAACTTTTTATATTATTTCAAAATAAACTCTCCAGTGGGGAAGAATAAAAGTATTTTGGACTCATATGAAATTTCACACTGTAAATTTCGACTCCAAAGTTTGCCAGAAACTGATTTTTAAACACAGCATTTTTTTCACCTGTAAAGTGCAAAAATTTGCATTTTAGAACTAAAATTTTGCGTTTTTGTAATAACTTGGTCCTGGTTTTTGTCTTCTACAAAAGCAAATCCAGGCCAATTTTTCTGAAAAATATTATAACAAATTATTCTATTAACTAAAGGGAATTTTAATGCAATAACTTTTTTAAGGCTTAAAATGGCGTGCTTTTAAATTTGAATATTAAAAAAAATTGTAGTTATGTTTTTTTCAGAAAAGCTACTTCATTCAGATGCGTTGCATGCAAAAATATTACCTACTTGATAATTATTCTCACCCATACCCCTCAAATTTTAGCAAAAAGCTGGAGCGGATTGTCCAAAGCGTTCCTAATATAATGTCATAAGTCCTGATCAATCCTAGCTTTAAATGTCGGCAAGACAGCAAAAATTGTACAAATTCCATGTTTGTAAAACTTAGCTTGTTTTCTGTAATTTTTAAATTACTGATAGGAAGGCATGACATTTCCTTGCAGTATGTACATACATCAACAAATTTTCTTTTCGAAAACAAAAATATAAAATTTTCACAAAAAAATTCCCGATATTTTTTTTTTAATTTCATGCTATTCTGTTGAAATCTGAAACATGTTGGATTTACAGAATTCTAAAATATTTTGATTCTGCTCCAACTTGCTGCGTGAATAAAATTTTTGTCTGGTCAAAGCCCAGTATCATGTTAACTACAGCAAAAAAAAAATATCAGAGATCAGAAAGTAACAATCATGACAAACTCAAATTTTCCCACTCTTTCGCTGCATTTTTAAATGGTCTGGCAAATCAAGAGAATTTTTAAACGAAGCTTGACAATTATTTTCGCAAAAAATATACAAAGGACGGTGTTTTAAACAAAACAAAAAATAGTAAATATCATCATTTTTTATTTCTTTTATATTAGGTTTAGTGTTGAAAAAATTTACAAAAGTAATTCACCAAAAATTGGAGATTTGTGGTAAATGTTTCAAAGACAAACTCGTTTCGTCAACTATCGACTAATTTTTATTAACTTTTAAAAATTTACGGAAATTTATGTTAAAAGTGAAATTATACAAAAACTACACAAAAATGTCATTATTCAAAAATTATCCAAGGAATGTGTAAACAGTCCCGTTTTTGAATAATTATTCAAAAAGTGGCAACACTGATACTTTTACATATTTTTTTTTTTGCTTATATTTTTTTTAGCTCTTATTAAGAATAAACATTTGCACTCACACTTACTAAAAATTCTGCGCATACACCGGTAACTTAACGAACTAAAATAAAACGATATGGGTTTCCCGCACTTTTGTATACTTTTACATATTTTTTTTGCTTATTACTTTAAAGATTTTTAAGAAACCCCTTTTAATTTTACTTTTCAATTATAAATAAAATTTTTCATTTAAAATATTTACTGATTATGCGCTAGAAACTAATGAATTAATGAAAAAAACTTCACTTAGTTCACCGTACAACCAAACCGTATGACCGTGATCTTCCTCGCTCAACCTTCAGATCACAAATCGCCAAAATCATAAGAAAAATAACGATGGAAATGTATACAATAACAATTTTAAATATTTTCGATGTGGTAAAAAAGGCCACATTCGTTCTCAATGCAAAGGCAATCGAAAAGGAGACACTGACTTTGCATGTTCATTAAATGACAATAAAGTAAACTTAAGAGATTTATGGATACTAGACAGCGGCGCGACGTCACACTTGAGCAGAACAAAAGAGTGGTTTTTGACTTTAACCAGAAATTTTTCTCGTGAACAACAGGCGCCTGATGAATGGAGATATTTTCTTGCTTGTAGAACAGTGATGTACCAACGCAGCGCAAGCAGCATTTTCTTGTGTAACCACGCGTGGTTGGAAATTGAGAGGGAGTACATCACTGTTGTAGAATATTAACATCTTATTTATATTAAGGGGTATGAGTAACTCTCAGAGAGATCACAATTGAGTGAAATGTTGAAAGAATGAAAGTGTGGATATTTGGATATATGTGAAAAGAGTAAATTTATATGACTATTAGGGGACCATTTATGGGAAATATTAGAATTTTGATATTATTTAATAAATTTTAGCAACATTTAATAATAAAAACAATTGATAAATATTAATTACGTGAAAATTAAATTGGCAAAAGATTTTAACATTGAAAGTGTTAGAATAAAAGGAAACAATGGCAAAATTTAAGGTATCTTTAAAGTCATTATTATTATATATATATAGTGACAACCTTATTGTGTATATAATAAGGGTGGGTTTTTCATGATTTGGTTTTTTAATGATAACGTTTAACGAATTGATCCATAAGAATTTTACACGGTAATATTTAACGAATAGCTTTAGTTTAATTTTACGCTGTAACCGGAACTCTAAACATTTGCCAATAGAAATTGGGCAACTTGACTTGTATTTTCGTAGGCGCGGTGCACCCATAAGCAATTGTATTATCCAAGGTAGACAGAGTACAGATATTTAACACTAACCGGAACAAATCGTTATATTTGCTGAAAAAGATGTCCTTTCTTCTATCACGTACAAAAATTACCACAATATGTAGGCCTTCCCTACAAGTTTCTACAAAGAAACGAACCATTGTCAATTTTATAAAATTATTTACATAAAACAAATTGAATTTCTTACCAATATTAATATTCCTTTATAGTATCCAATTCAAAACGGCAATAATCTTTTGCAAAATCTTTAAAAAAAATTTTATGCCTTAAACGCAAAATACGGGGTACCGGTTACTAGGCTTCGTCAGAAAATTGCGCAATCGATCCGACCATCAAAGTCGCGTACCCGATTACTCTTCATAGTTTTTTAAGAGGTTCAAAGTTGGGTACCCGTATTTTTGTTAATACAATTTTATGCCCTAAACGCAAAAAACCGGGTGCCGGTTACTTTTTTGGTTTTTGAAGTGGTTACTAGGCTTCGTCAGAAAATTGCGCAATCGATCCGACCATCAAAGTCGGGTACCCGATTACTCTTCATAATTTTTTAAGAGGTTCAAAGTAGGGTACCCGTATTTTCGTTAATACAATTTTATGCCGTACCGTATCGTTACCGTACCGCAACCGTATCGTTACCGTACCGTAACCGTATCGTTACCGTTACCGTATCGTTACCGTACCGTAACCGTATCGTTACCGTACAGTAACCGTACCGTAACCGTATCGTTACCGTACAGTAACCGTACCGTAACCGCACCGTAACCGTACCGTAACCGTACAGTAACCGTACCGTAACCGCACCGTAACCGTATCGTTTCCGTACCGTTGCCGTACCGTAACCGTAGCGTTACCGTAGCGTTACCGTATCCTTACCGTATCGTTACCGTACAGTAACCGTACCGTAACCGCACCGTAACCGTAACGTAACCGTGCCGTACCCGTACAGTAACCGTTCCGTAACCGGACCGTAACCGTACCGTAACCGTACCGTAACCGTACCGTAACCGTACCGTAACCGTACCGTTACCGCACCGAAACCGTACCGTAACCGTACCGTTACCGCACCGAAACCGTACCGTAACTTATCGTTACCGTACCGTAACCGTACCGTAACCGAACCGTACCGTAACCGTACCGTAACCGTACCGTAACCGTACCGTAACCGTACCGTAACCGTACCGTAACCGTACCGTAACCGTACCGAACCGTACCGTAACCGTATCGTTACCGTATCGTAACCGTACCGTAACCGTACCGTAGCTGTACCGTAGCCGTATCGTAACCGTACCGTAACCGTGCCGTACCGTAACCGTATCGTTACCGTAACCGTATCGTTACCGTAACCGTTAAGGCTGAGTTACCCAACCGTAAACGTATCTGTAACGAATCAGCTGTTCCGATACCACAAGAAGAAATGTGTACGAATGGTTACTAACACGAACTTGCCGGATCATTCTGTTGAAATCAGAATTTTCTATCCGGCATCGAAACAGCTGAGTGATTTTACTCGGAAAAAATATGAAATGAATAAAGAAAATTGATTCAAACAACAAATAAGGAATAAGAATTAACAAATAAATGGAAAAATTTAGAATAAAATATAAAACCACATGAAATAGATGCTAAATAGTAATGTCGTTTACGGTAATCTATAAGTATACTTTTTAGATACGGCACGGTACACTTACATCACATTTACGTTTACGGTCCCATAATCCGCCCTTTACCGTATCATTACCGTACCGTAACCGTACCGTAACCGTATCATTACCGTACCGTAACCGTAACCGTACCGTACTTACATAAATAATTGTGTAATAGATGCAAAAATACATAAAATTTATAATATTTTTAATTTTAATAAATTAAAAAAACTCGTTAATTTTCAGAAAACAGTACTGGCAAAGCACGTTTTAAGTAGTACCGGCATTTCCTAAAAAACAGGGCTCTCCCAGTACAATTTTTGTTGCAACGTCGGCTATTTCTACCTGGGAAATTTTTAATAAATAAATTTTTAATGAAATAAATTTTTAATAAAATACATTTTCAATAAAATAAATTTTTAATAAAATAAATTTTAAGTAAAATAAAATTTTAAATAAAATAATTAAAAAAAAAATAAATTTTAAATAAAATAATTTTAAATAAAATAAATTTTAAGTAAAATAAAATTTTAATAAACTAAATTTTAATAAAATAAATTTTAATAAAATAAATTTTAATAAAATAAATTTTTAATACAATAAATTTTTAATAAAATACATTTTTAATAAAATAAATTTTTAATAATAAAATATACAAATTTTTAATAAAATAATTTTTTAATAAAATTAATTTTTAATAAAATAAAATTTTAACAAATAAATTTTTAATAAAATAAATTTTTAATAAAATACATTTTTAATAAAATAAATTTTTAATAAAATAATTTTTAATAAAATAGATTTTTAATAAAATAAATTTTTAGTAAAATAAATTTTAAATAAAACAAATTTTAAATAAAATAAATTTTAAATAAAATAAATTTTAAGTAAAATAAAATTTTAATAAAATAAATTTTATTAAAATAAATTTTTAATAAAATAAATTGTTTATAAAATAAATTTTTAATATAATAAATAATAAAATAAATTTTTAATAAATTAATTTTTAATAAAATAAATTTTTAATAAAATAAATTTTTAATAAAATAATTTTTTATAAAATAGTTTTTAATAAAATAAAATTTAAATAAAATAAATTTTTAATAAAATAATTTTTTAATAAAATAAATTTTAAATAAAATAATTTTTTAAATAAAATAAATGTTTAATAAAATAAATTTTTAATAAAATAAATTTTAATAAAATTAATTTCTAATAAAATAAATTTTTAATAAAATCATTTTTTAATAAAATAAAAAAAAATAGTTTTTAAGAAAATAAAATTTACATAAAATAAATCTTTAATAAAATAATTTTTTAATAAAATAAATTCTAAATAAAATAAATTTTAAATAAAATAAATTTTAAATAAAATAAATTTTAAATAAAATAAATTTTAAATAAAATAAATTTTAAATAAAATAAATTTTAAATAAAATAAATTTTTAATAAAATAAATTTTTTATAAAATAAATTTTTTATAAAATAAATTTTTTATAAAATAAATTTTAAATAAAATAATAACAAAATAAATTTTTAATAAAATAAATAATAAAATAATAAAATAAATTTTTAATAAAATAAATTTTAAATAAAATAAATTTCAAATAAAATAAATTTTAAATAACCCGACTAAAAAAGTTTTCATATAATCTTATATGATTTGATATAATTATAAATGTTTATATGCGTGTCTTTATATAACCATATACATTTATATTAGCACTTTGGTTTTATAAATATGTTTGATATAACGTTATATGGGATTAGGTCTCCAGCCATATATTAAGAGATCTGCGATATAGTTTATATATAATTATATATAATGGCGTATAAGCTTCTATAAACAACCTTGTATGAAAATATATAACAAAGTTAATAGAAAATTGTATTAATTTTATATATAATTATATATGAAATAATATGTAATTATACAAAGTTTAATTGCACTACAAAAATTAAGAAAAAAACTTAGAAATTGTGGATCTGGTTTTGAATTTTGCACTTTGACGTATACATAAATTAATGTTTATAATTGAAATTAACATCTATTTTTCAAATATTTGACAAAATACTATTTATTAAAAAATTAATTTAAAGAAATAAATAAGAAAAAAAAAATATCGTTCGTTCGTTCGAAAGAACTATTTTTATTTTTAAATTTAAAAAGAAAAATTAGACAAACTTATGCTGAAATAAATACGGTTTAAGCAGGCGGTTTTCAACTCCTCTTTCGAACATTAAAAGTTTGTATCCAAAAATGTTAGCCTTTGCAGCCGTGGCTGAATTTTTCGATACAAATTAAGAAGAGAGTGATTTAACAAAGGTAGGGCGAGTTGGTTAGTCTTTTAAATATATACTGGCATGTGATGGAAAATGATCGTTTTTGATTTCGATCGATTTGGTTAAAAATCAAAAATTTAATAATGAATTTAAAAGGCAAAGAGGGTTGAAATTGTTTTTAACTGCTATAGTTGTGTCAGGTATATCGATTTACGACTTCTTATCGCTTTTAAATTAAAAATAAAAAATATAAATAAGAAATATTTAGGATTGAAATTTTAGAAACGATCGATTTCCATCACATGCCAGTATATGTTTTTATATATAATTTGATGCAATTAGATAGACCCATTTTTCGGATCAAATTGTATCAGGTTAGATAACTTACTTATCTCGCTTGATATAATTATATATTCCAATATTCGGATCAAATTAGATATGAATATATATATGGGTTTATATATGTTTATATAACATCTTTTTTAGTCGGGAAAATAAATTTTAAATAAAATAAATAAGATAAATTTTTAATAAAATAATTTTTTATAAAATAGTTTTTAATAAAATAAAATTTAAATAAAATAAATTTTTAATAAAATAAATTTTTAATAAATAAATTTTTAATGAAATACATTTTTAATAAAATAAATTTTTAATAAAATAATTTTTAATAAAATAGATTTTTAATAAAATAAATTTTTAGTAAAATAAAAATATAAAAATATATAATAAAATATAAAAATTTTTAATAAAATAAATTTTTAATAAAATAATTTTTTAATAAAATTTTTAATAAAATAAATTTTTAATAAATAAATTTTTAATAAAATAAATTTTTAATAAAATACATTTTTAATAAAATAAATTTTTAATAAAATAATTTTTAATAAAATAGATTTTTAATAAAATAAATTTTTAGTAAAATAAATTTTAAATAAAATAAATTTTAAATACCCGACTAAAAAAGATGTTATATAATCATATATCACCATACATAAACCCATATATACGTCCATATCTAATTTGATCCGAATATTGGAATATATAATTATATCAAGCGAGATAAGCATGTTATCTCACCTGATACAATTTGATCCGAAAAATGGGTCTATCTAACTGTATCAAATTATATATAAATACATATAATTTGATGAAGATTTTCAAAGAAAATTTTAGTAAATATTGTTGAGATCACTTATTTCATTCATATTAAATACTAATGCTTAATGTTTAGAAAAATTTTTGCTAATAAACTTAGAAATAGCTGACAAAATAAAACATTACAAATTAAAAATTTGTCGGAACAAATTTTTCTAGGTTAGAGTTTGGTCTTCCTTACAAAATGTGTGTCTTTCTTATAAAATAAAAAATTAACTTTCACAATTATTTTTTTTTTTACGGAAAAATAAATGAACTTAAACCATATTAATTTCAACATATGTTTGTTTAATTTTTATTTTTAAATTTAAAGTAAAAATATTTATTTCGGCTTTTAATTCCACAAAGAAAAAAAAAATTTCTCCCCTTATTTATTTTTTTAACCCTTAAATGCATGATCTCTTCGATTTTAACCATTTTTTTATATATGATTTCTAAAGGCGTGTACATTTCAAGAAAAGTACAAAAAAAAACGTGTTTTAGATTTTTCACAAATATACAGAGCAAAACCAAGATTTTTACTCTAACTGTTTAAAAATTCTGCACTAAACTAAACTGGGGCCCCCAATGCCCAAAAATGCAGTTTTGTGCATCAAGTGGGTTTTTTTTTATTAAAAAACCGGTATGTTGCCAAATGGCTACACCATGTATTCAAGGGGGGAAATTATTTTTAGTTTAATAAAGAGTATTTTGCCAACTATTTGAAAAATATACGTTGAATTCAATTATAAACATTTATATATGTATGTATATGTCAAAGTGCAAAATTCAAAACCAGATCCACAATTTCGGAGTTTTTTTTTTAATTTTTATAGTGCAATTAAACTTTATAAAATTATGTATAATTAGAAATCATGTCAGATAAATTTATACATGAAATTAATACAATTCTATATTAACTTTGTTATATATTTTGAAATAAGATTGTTTAGAGAAGCTTATACGCCATTATATATAATTATGTTTAAACTATATTTGCTGATCTCTTAATATCTCTTAATATATAACGTCATATCAAACATATTTATAAAACCAAAGTGTTAATATAAATGTATGTGGTCATATAAAGCCACACATATAAACATTTATAATTATATCAAATCATATAAAATTATATGAAAACTTTTTTAGTCGGGTAAAATAAATTTTTAATAAAATAATTTTTTAATAAAATAAATTTTAAATAAAATAATTTTTTTAATAAAATAAATTTTTAATAAAATAAATTTTAAATAAAATAAATTTTTAATAAAATAAATTTTTAATAAAATAAATTTTAATAAAATAATTTTTTAATAAAATAAATTTTAATAAAATAAATTTCTAATAAAATAAATTTTAATAAAATAAATTTCTAATAAAATCATTTTTTAATAAAATAAAAAAAAATAGTTTTTAATAAAATAAAATTTAAATAAAATAAATCTTTAATAAAATAATTTTTTTAAAAAATTAATTTTTAAATAAAATAAATCTAAATAAAATAAATTTTAAATAAAATAAATTTTTAATAAAATAAATTTTTAATAACCCGAGTAAAAATAGTTATATATTGTCATATATAATGTGATTGGGCTATATCTGACAATGAATGGAGTAACATTAAGACACATATCATTATATACAACTACATCTGATATTATTTTTCCAACGAATTTTTTGTATGGTAATTGATATTATTACATATCTCCAAATCTGACTCTATATATAACTACATAAGCCTTATAAAACTAATCAAATTATATGTAATGATCGATATGATTATATATGATTTGATACTAAGTTTTATAACACTGTATGTGTCGTCGTACTAAAAATATATTTTAATTTTATATAACTTTCTATACCCGACTAAAAAAGTTTTCATATAATCTTATATGATTTGATATAATTATAAATGTTTATATGTGTGGCTTTATATGACCATATACATTTATATTAACACTTTGGTTTTATAAATATTTTTGATATGACGTTATATATAATCATATGCGATTTTGTCTCCAGGCATATATTAAGAGATCTGCAAATATAGTTTATACATAATTATATATAATGGCGTATAAGCTTCTCTAAACAATCTTATATCAAAATATATAACAAATTTAATATAAAATTGTAATAATTTTATGTATAAATTTATCTGACATGATATCTAATTATACAAAATTTTATAAAGTTTAATTGCACTATAAAAATTAAAAAAAAACTCCGAAATTGTGGATCTGGTTTTGAATTTTGCACTTTGACATATAAATAAATGTTTATAATTAAATTTAACATATATTTTCCAAATAGTTAGCGAAATACTCTTTATTAAACTCAAAATTATTTTAAAGAAATAAATAAAGGAAATTTTTTTTATTGTGGAATTAAAGGTCGAAATAATTATTTTTACTTTTAAATTTAAACAGACAAACATATGTTGAAATAAATATGGTTTAAGTTCATTTATTTTTCCGTAAAAAAAAATTAATTGTGAAAGTTAATTTTTTATCATGTTGATTTTTAATTTTTATTTTAAAAAATAAAATTTGTTTTTTTCGACCTTTTTAATTCATTAATTAGAAATTTATTAATTCAGTTCGAAGACTATTTCGTTATTATGAATTAACATAATAAGTACTTTTTTCAAAAACTGTTTTTTTTTCTCTTCATCAGGATACTCTCCTGACAAATACTTCACAGAGTTTTTGCTTTTAAAAAACCTCTCCACTTTCAGGAATGAAAAGAGGATCGTTTCGGGGATTTTCCAAGTCCCATTCATCAGTTTTCTTTAGAAAGTGGTGGCGTAATCCCCGAAATGATCGTCTTTTCATTCTTGAAAGTGTAAAGGTTTTTTGAAAGCAAAAACTCTGTGAAGTATTTGTCAGGAGAGTATCCTGATGAAGAAAAATAGCATTTTTGCAAAAAAGTACTTATTGTATTAATTCATAATAAGGAAATTGGCCTCGAACTGAATTAATAAATTTCTAATTAGTTAATTCAGTTATTTTATAAGAAAGATAAAAACTCTAACCTAGAAAAAGTTGTTCCGACAAATTTTTGTAATGTTTTATTTTGACACCTATTTCCAAGTTTATTAGCAAAAATTGTTCTAAACATTAAGCATTAGATTTAATATGAATGAAATAAGTGATCTCAATAATATTTACAAAAATTTTCTTTGAAAATCTTCATCAAATTATATGTATTTATATATAATTTGATGCAGTTAGATAGACCCATTTTTCGGATCAAATTGTATCAGGTGAGATAACATGCTTATCTCGATTGATATAATTATATATTCCAATATTCGGATCAAATTAGATATGGACGTATATATTGGTTTATATATGGTAATATATGATTATATAACATCTTTTTTAGTCGGGTATAATCCCATACAAATTAATATATAGTTCAACATCAAATTTAGTTATCTGCAAATTCAGAGTTAATTACTCCAAATAATTTTCGCGTGATGTTTTTGCATGTAAAATCATATTAAAAAATGATGCGTACGATTTAGAAGACAAAAGTATTCAAATAAATTTTTATTTTATGTTTTAAAATTTGGGTCTTCAAAATTGTTAAATCCATAGACCTTTTAATGTCAATTTAATAGCTAGTATGCATAAAAAGTATGCCTACCATCAGACAAAATTTTATAAAATCAGATATTTTTATATCGAATTAGATATAATTTGATGTCCTGGATATGGACAAATCTCGGATCAAACTGTATCAAATTATATCTAATTTGATATAATTAGACACATGTAGATGACCCATTTTTCGGATCAAGTTGTATGTCGTTGTATATGGGGATTTATCAAAAAAGGTATAATTATGTATGACACCATATTAAGATTTTTACCCGGGAAAATAAATTTTTAATAAAATAATTTTTAATAAAATAAATTTTTAATAAAATAAATTTCAAATAAAATAAATTTTAAATAAAATAAATTTTCAATAAAATAAATTTTTGGTAAAATAAATTTTAAATAAAATAAATTTTTAATAAAATAAATGTTTGATAAAATAAATTTTAGATAAAATAAATTTTAATAAAATAAATTTTAAATAAAATAAATTTTAAATAAAATAAATTTTAAATAAAATAAATTTTAAATAAAATAAATTTTAAGTAAAATAAAATTTTAATAATATAAATTTTAATAAAATAAATTTTTAATAAAAAAGTTTTCAATAAAATGAAATTTAAATAAAATAAATTTTTAATAAAATAATTTTTTAATAAAATAAATTTTAAATAAAATAAATTTTTAATAAAATAAATTTTTAATAAAATAAATTTTAATAAAATAATTTTTTAATAAAATTAATTTTAATAAAATAAATTTCTAATAAAATAAAAAAAATAGGTTTTTAATAAAATAAAATTTAAATAAAATAAATCTTTAATAAAATAATTTTTTAAAAAAATTAATTTTTAAATAAAATAAATCTAAATAAAATAAATTTTAAATAAAATAAATTTGTAATAAAATAAATTATTAATAAAATACATTTTTAATAAAATAAGTTTTAAAAAAAATAATTTTTAAATAAAATAAATTTTAAATAAAATAAATTTTAAATAAAAAATTTTTAATAAAACAATTTTTTAATAAAATAAATTTTTAATAAAATAAATTTTTAATAAAATAATTTTTTATTAAAATAAATTTTAAATAAAATAAATTTTTAATAAAATAATTTTTTATAAAACAGTTTTTAATAAAATAAAATTTAAATAAAATAAATTTTAAATAAAATAATTTTTTAATAAAATAAATGTTTAGTAAAATAATTTTTTAATAAAATAAATGTTTAGTAAAATAAATGTTTAATAAAATAAATTTTAGTATAATAAAATTAATAATAAAATTCAGCCCTAAGTCAATGAGGTTATTCAATAATCTTTGTGAAAATTTAGATTTAAGTTTTTCTAATTTTTTTAAGTTTAAAACTCTTTTAAACAAATTGTTATAAATAATTAGTTTTAGATATAAGTTGCTAGTCTGTAAGGATAATATTGTATCCATAAAATAATTAGCGTGTTTTTTAATCACCTGGATTTAGAATTTTTCATACAAAAAGTGGATTTATTAAATCCAAAAAAAAAGCTGGATTTAATAAATCCATAATAAAAGCACAAATATATGAAACAGCCTATTAATTTAATGTCAGAAAAAAATACGAATAAAAATTAAAAGAGAAACAAAAAAATTGAAAAACTAACAAATAAAAGGTTTTTATTATATTTTTTTTTTATCAAATATGTTTAGAAAAAAAACTACACCTCACCACATACATATTTTCAATCTTGGATATGGAGAAATAGCAGAAATAGGAATGGCAATTTTTCACTCTACAGTAAGTAATTTTATTAAATCCAATTAGTGAATGTTAAATATTGCAATGGAATTTTTCAATTGTGTAAAAATATAAATTGAAGTGATAAAACTGAAAAGGCAGACTGTTTATCGCTGTTTTATATAAAATATAATTAAAAATTAAAAGTTAAAGTAAAATCCTTCATCATCGAATTCGGTATTAAAAATTAGGGTGAAAGAAGTGTCGGACAGAAAATTCTTTTTAAAATAGGGAGAATCTAACGCCATCTGTTGAGCACTTTTAGAAATCCTTTTTGGATTTATTAAATCCAAGTGATTAGAAAAAACTAGAGATGAGCGATCCGGTGATTTTTGAATAACGCTGCTACAAGTGATCGTGATTTTCAAATCACCGTTCTTTTAAACAGTGACCGTGATCACGGGTTTGTATAGAGATGGGCGATTCGGCGATTTTTCAGTAACATTGTTCTCAGTGAATGTGATTTGCAAATCGTTGTTCTTTTAAACTGTGATCGTGATCACGGGTTTTCAATGGAAAAGACTTCGATTTTCTGATAAATAAACGAAATAATATTTATGGCGAGTTTTTAAGATGTCAGTTAAACTTGGTTTAGTTAAACCGAAAACGAATTTTGTCAGCCATTTCAAAGTTTATTAACAAAAATTTGCCGGAAAAACTTTTTCTCGAGTATAATTTATTTCTTTATTGAAATAAAACAATATAAATCAAATTTTAAAAGCAGTATTCCAGTTACAAACTGTGTTAAACTAAGTTTAAAGATAATCCACTTCCTAAAAACTCGGCCTTAAAAGAAAAATAGTTGCGACCGGTAATAAAGGCATGATAGAAGGAGACATTTTATACAGAAGAGTGTGAAAGCAAGTCACTGTTATTGAAAAAAAAAAACATATATTACTGTGCACAATGAAGTTTGCAAGAAAGAATAGTACAAAAATTTTAAAAGAACGACATTCCGAGTAACTGCGATTTGAAATATTTGATCACTGCCGTTATCAGTGATTTATCAATAACTGTGATTAAATCACCGGTATGAAAATATCGCTCATCTCTAGAAAAAACGGCTAATAATAAAAAAAAATAAACGAAAGCAAAGTCACGGAAGGGGCCCCTTTTTGGCCCCTCCCCTTTTGGTCCATCCTCTTTTTTGGCCCCTCCTGTTTTGGCCCCTCCTGTTTTGGCCCCTCCCCTTGTTAATGATAAAAATTTTATTTTATTTATTTATTATTTTTTTCATACCAATGGAAAAGCTTCATTAAAACTGGATTCACAAAATTATGAAGCTTTTTTTAAAATTAAGGAATCAAGAAAATTTTTAGTTTACTTTGTAAAAAAAAATTCATTAGTTCAATGAAAATTTTCATTAAAACTCGTCCATCGAAATTCCCTGTTGTAGATGTCTCTACATAGCAGGATGAATTACACATGAAACTCATTATTTTGAAAAATATATTTCTTTCTCTCTGTAACACTTTTTTACGTATTACCCAAAGAATAAAATATGCTTAAACACATACGATTTTGGGATATCAAATTCCGAAAAATTTTTTGTTGAATTTCTGTTAAAATTTTGTAGATTTACAAAACTTTAACTGAAAAATATAAATTTTAACAGATATTATTTCAGGCCAAAAATCAGTAACAATTTGTGCAAAATTGTGGACGAGTTATTTTGAGTATAAAATCGGAGATTTTTATTTTTTCTTGAAGAGTCATTTCTAAATATTTTTTTAATCAAATTTTAAACCTCTAATCATAATTAAAAAGCGCTAAAAAATCCGTTGTCTGGAAAACTAACTAATTTTTACACTTAAAATTTTTTGTTTTTGTTTAATTAAAATAAAATCAATAAGGTTTTTGGGGATTTAGTCTTGCAAAATGGTGATACGAGCTAAAGCTTTTCTGGCAACACTGTTTACCATGAACCTAAAATAATTTATTGGTGAGGTGAATTTAATATTTCTATTCTTATAATTTTCTAAACAAACCATATTGCTTGTCGTTAACAATTACTGACAAGGGCGGTGAAAAGCAGGTATTTAGTGCTGTCTGATTTAATTTAATATGAAGATAATAAAACTATCCGTTTCCTTTTGTATTTCTCTCTCTATTTTTGCTATATTTCCATATTAAATTTTGGAATACCAATATCACTATAAGGTTTTTGGGGATTTAATCTTGCAAAATGGTGATACGAGCTAAAGCTTTTCTGGCAACACTGTTTACCATGAACCTAAAATAATTTATTGGTGAGGTGAATTTAATATTTCTATTCTTATAATTTTCTAAACAAACCATATTGCTTGTCGTTAACAATTACTGACAAGGGCGGTGAAAAGCACGTATTTAGTGCAGTGTTGCCACCAGTAAAAGTAAAAATTACACAGCTGTAGGTCAAAAATTATCCAAAACCGTATGAAATTACACAAAAAATATATTTTTCGTATTATTTCAAAATAAACTCTCCTGGGCACAGTGGAGAAGAATACAAATATTTTGGTAAGAATTTCGTCATTTCTTACCGACTGATATGAAATATAACCCTGTAAGTTTTGGATGGCCGAATGCCATTTGACTCCAAAGTTTTTCCATTTTTCTATTTACAAACCGATCTTTAAAGACCTAACATTTCTATCAAACTAAAATTTAGCATTTTTGCTATAACCTGTTCCGTGTTTTTGCCTTCTGCAAGAGCAAATCCAGGCCAATTTCTCAGAATATATTATAACAAATTATTCTATTAACTAAAGGGAATGTCACTGCAATATCTTTTTCAGGATTAAAATAGCGTGCTTTAAATTTGAATTTAAAAAAAATGGTATTTTATCCATATTAAAAGATTCTTTCAGAAAAATTTTAAAAATACCGTATTTGTAAAAGTTTGCCTGTTTTCTTTAATTTTTATGTTAATGGTAGCAAGGCAGACCTTAATATGAAATTTCTTTGCAGTATGTTTATCAACAAATTTTCTTTTAAAACATAAAAATATAACATTTTTTTCAAAAATTTCATACGATTCTGTTGAAATCTGAAACATGTTGGATTTACAGAATTATAAAATATTCTGATTCTGCTCCACCTTGCTGCGTTAACAAAATTTTTGTCTGGTCAAAGCCCAGTATCATGATAACTACAGGAAAAAAATTTTCAGACATTAGAAAGTCACAATCATAACAAACTCAAACTTTCCCACTCTTTCGCTGAATTTTTAAATGTTCTTGCAAACCAAGAGAAATAAACAAAAGGCGGTGCTTTAAACAAAACACAAAAATACATAGCATCATTTTTGATTTCTTCTAAATTGGGTTTAGTGTTGCAAAAATCTAGAAAAGTAATTCACCAGAAAATGGAGATTTGTGTCAGTGAAATCACTGACAAACTCGTTTCGTCTTAATATCGACTTATTAATTTATTAAAAAGCTCTGGGACTTGTAAAAATTTAGGGAAATTTCTATAAAAAGTGAAATTACACAAAAACTACACAAAAATGTCATTATTCAAAAATTATCCAACGAGTTTGTAAACAGTCCCGTTTTTGAATAATTATTCAAAAAGTGGCAACACTGATTTAGTGCCGTCTGATTTAATTTAATATGAAGATAATAAAACTATCCGTTTCCCTTTGTATTTCTCTCTCTATTTTTGCTATATTTCCATATTACTCGTTGTTTTAAATTTAATGCAAAAAGTGGTATATTTCAAATAAGAATGTATTTGATTATTAAATAACTCATACATTATTTTTGCCGTTTGGCCTTCACCGTACAAGCCATTAACCCAAGATGTGGCACAAATATTTAATCTAAAAGAATCAAATGCTTTTTAATCTTTTGCATTATTACGCACTGGCAATTTTTCGAACAGTATTAAAAGTAAAAAAAAAGAATGAAAAAGAATATTGCGTAGTGTATAGGCAATCAAGCATGCCTGACATCTTGGCTTAATGGTTCGGTGTATTTGTTTTTGTACTTTCCATCAAACAAGGCATTGCACTATCAAATGCTGTTCATGTTGTACAGTATGCTTGATCGTATATAGGCCGCATATGGTTATATTTATATTACACTCAAAAAAAAAAGTCAGTAAAGTCAGCAAAAAATTTTGCTGTGTCAGCAAATTTTTAGTCAGGAGCGTGCTTGCAAAAAAGTTGGTAATTTCAGCAAAAGGTTTGCTGAAAATCAGCGAGCTGATTTTTACCAAAAAAAATAGTAATCTTCAGCAAAAGTTTTGCTAACATTTAGTCGACTGCAAATGAAAAAAATCCTTGCTAAAATCACTAAAATTTTTGCTGAATATTAGTAGACTGAAAAAAACTCAAAAAACTTGTAGCGAAATTTTACTTTAGTTAATTTATTTGCTGAAAATTTAAATATAGAATATGTGTAAGTTGTTTTTCTTTTTTGTCATTTCCGTTTCCAGGCAAGCTGCGACATCTACATCTTGCATATCTGGTTGTCGTCCACGCTATGCATGCGGTAATCAGCACAATTTTTGTAGCAAAATAAATTAGTAAAACATTAGTTCAAAATTAGTTTAGTGCTAAAAGAATATAACTAAATTTTTTGCTGAAATCGGAATTTCAGCAAAAAAATTGCTGAAAACTAGTACACTTGATATACAAGACGTTTTACTAATTTTTCTACTAACTTATTTTTTTGAGTGTAGTCACCTTTCTACCACAAAATAATTGTAGTTTTTTTCAGCCACACTATTTTTTTTTTACTTCTCTTACACTTTATTTCTATTAACTTTTTACTTCTCTTACACTTTATTTTTATTAACTTTTTACTGCACTCACTTTTTTTAATAATAATTTTTTTATAATATTAACAAATAAAATTCCATTTTCATTGAAAATGATTTTTTATTTCAAATTCGCAATAGAAACCTCATTGGGGAAATATTTTAGGGATTTCAACTTGTGAAATGGGGATATGAGCACAAACTTTTCTGGCAACGCTGATGATTTTATATGCAAATAACTAAAATACAAACCAAGGGCGGTGAAAAGCACATATTTAGTGCTTTTCATCGCTGTCTGATTTTATTTAATATAAAGTTAACCGTTTCCCTTTATATATCTCTGTCTATTTTTAGGTTATATTTCCCTTTCCTTATTACTTTTTGTTTTAAATTTAATTCAAAATGTGGTTTATTCTAAATAAAAATGTTTTTAATTATTAAGTAACTTACACACTATTATTGCCTTTTTGGCCTATACCGTACAAGACTTTTACCTAAGATATGGCACAACCACTTTCTTCTAAAAGAATCAAAAGCTTTTTTTGCAATATTATTATTACACACTGGCAATTTTTTGAATATTAAAAGCAAAAATAAAAAAGTTGAACAAGAATATTGCGTGGTGTATAGGCGATCAAGCATGCCTGACATCTTGACTTAATGGTTCGGTGTATTTGTACACAATCAAATGCTGTTCATGTTGTACAGTATGCTATATCGTATATACATAGGCCGCAGATGGTTATATTTAAACTACTTATTATTCTACCACAAAATATTTGTAGTTTTTTCAGCCACACTATTTTTTTTTAGTTTTTATTTCTCTAACATTTTATTTCTATTAACTTTTTCTGCACTCACTTTTTTTAATAATAATTTTTTATAATATTATCAAATAAAATTCCATTTACATTGAAAATGAGTTTTTATTTCAATTTCGCATAAAAACCACATTAGGAAAATATTTGGGGGTTTAGAAATTTATTTGGGGTTTTTAGGGATTTCAACTTGTCAAATGGGTATAAGAATCATAATAAGAACACAAACTTTTCTGGCAAGGCTGATAATTTTCTATGCAAAAATAACTAAAATACAAACCAAGGGCGGTGAAAAGCACATATTTACTGCTTTTCATTGCTGTCGGATTTTATTTAATAGGTTTGTTTTTTTCGAATTTTATATCTATATCTATAACTAGTTGTAAAAAAAACGACTATCCGTACTTAAATGACTTTTCTTTTATTTTTTGTAAACAAATCAAATTTAAGAATTTGGGGTCGCCTTTGTACGAAAGCTGTTTTTGTACAAGGACTTTACCGGAGCGCGAAATAGAGGAATTATATTGTGTGCCCTGCTCAACATTTACTAACAAACGCATTATTCATTTGTTAGCTTTTGTTGTTTTTATTATTTTATAAAATTAAAAATATTAAAATTTCAAATATTTTTGTGACAAATATTTTGTTTTACAATTTTCAAGACTTGGTAGCATTTTTATAACTACTTAATTTTTAAGAAGCTAAATTTATATCTACACTCAAAAAAAAGTCAGTAAAGTCAGCAAAAAATGTTGCTGTGTCAGCAAATTTTTAGTCAGGAGCGTGCTTGCAAAAAAGTTGATAATTTCAGCAAAAGGTTTGCTGAAAATCAGCGAGCTGATTTTTACCAAAAAAATAGTAATCTTCAGCAAAACTAACATTTAGTCGACTGAAAATGAAAAAAATCCTTGCTAAAATCACTAAACATTTTGCTGAATAGTAGTAGACTGAAAAAAACTAAAAAAACTTGTAGCGAAATTTTACTTTAGTTAATTTATTTGCTGAAAATTTAAATATAGAATATGTGTAGAGTTGTTTTTCTGTTTTTGTCATTTCCGTTTCCAGACAAGCTGCGACATCTACATCTTGTCTATCTGGTTGTCGTCCACGCTATGCATGCGGTTATCAGCACAATTTTTGTAGCAAAATAAATTAGTAAAACATTAGTTCAAAGTTAGTTTAGTGCTAAAAAATATAACTAAAATTTTTGCTGAAAACCGAATTTCAGCAAAAAAATTGCTGAAAACTAGTACACTTGATATAAAAGACGTTTTACTAAGTTTTCTACTAATTTATTTTTTTGAGTATACTTAAAAATTTTATAAATGCTTAAATTTGTAAAGAATATTTATATAAAATTCGAAAAAAAACAAACCTAATATAAAGTTAATAAAACTATCCGTTTCCCTTTATATATCACTCTCTATTTTTATATTATATTTCCCTTTACTTATTACTTGTTTTAAATTTAATGCAAAATATGGTATATTCTAAATAAAAATATATTTGATCATTAAGTAACACACACTATTATTGCCGTTTTGCCCTACACCGTACAAGACTTTTACCTAATCTAAAAAACAAATACATATGCCACAACCATTTTCTTCTAAAAGAATCAAAAGCTTTTTAATTTTTTTGCAATATTATTATTACACACTGGCAATTATTTGAATATAATATAAAAGCAAAAATGAAAAAGTTGATCAAAAAGATTGCGTACTGTATAGGCGATCAAGCATGCCTGACATCTTGACTTAATGGTTCGGTGTATTTGTTTTTATAGTTTCCATCAAACAAGGCATTGCACTATCAAATGCTGTTCATGTTGTACAGTATGCTTGATCGTATATAGGCCGCATATGGTTATATTTATAGTACTCACCTTTCCACCACAAAATACTTGTAGTTTTTTTCAGCCACAATCTTTTTTTTTACTTTTTGTTTCTCCAAAACACCTTATTTCTATTTTTTAACTTTATGCACTGACTTTTTTTTATTATTAACCACACTCACTAATAATTTATACGCATACACCGACAACTTAACAACGAACTCGAAAACGCAACGAAATTTCTGCATTTTTGTACAAGTTTCACAGTCATTTTTTTCTTATTTACTCAAACATTTTTAAGAAAAAAACCTTTTTATTATACTTTAAACACTATAAATTATATTTTTCACTTAAATAATTTATTAATTATTCACTATAAACTACTTAATTAATTAATAAAACTAAACGCGACTTCCCGTACAACCGCACCGTATAAAAGCTAACACGAAACTAAATTTGTTAATGGTGAATCAGGGATGGGAAATGAAATTTTTATTTCGGTATCAAAAAATTGTTTGAAGAGTACTTTTTCGACACCAAATGTACTAAACAATTTATTTAGCCCTCTCCAATTAATAGATAAACTCTCGATTTACGCATGTTATCGCAGTTTCGATATAACTCGATAAGTTGTCGGTGTATGCGTATAAATTATTAGTGAGTGTGGTTAATAATAAAAAAAGTCAGTGCATAAAGTTAAAATAATAGAAATAAGGTGTTTTAGAGAAACAAAAAGTAAAAAAAATATTGTGGCTGAAAAAAACTACAAGTATTTTGTGGTGGAAAGGTGAGTACTATAAATATAACCATATGCGGCCTATATACGATCAAGCATACATAAAAATTATTTTATTAAAAATGTATTTTATTAAAAATTTATTTTATTAAAATGTTGGGCGAAATATAATTTAAATAAAAATAAATAAATTTAAATTAAGTTAGTTTACATAAATAAAAAATTATAAAAAATATATAAATGAAAAATTATTAAAAATATAATAAAATGGAAGTAATTAAATAAATAATTAAAAAAGCAAAAATATAAAATCAGTGGCATATTTTGAAAAAAAAATATAGTGTTGTGAAATTAATGTAGAGTGCAGGTGATGTAAGCATATATTATCAAGGTAAGACATTTAATTTGCTTATAATAATTTTTTCACACAAACAGAAACACTGTAAGAAAAAACAATTTCCAAACGGATTTTTATACAGATTAAGAAAATTTTCCGAAGGATTAAGTATATCAATGTAGTATCAATATTGCTTTTTATTTTCCACATTCACAATATGAATACACAGAAAGAAATCGTTGTGAAGTAATAGGCATCATATTATCAAATGAAGTTTGAAACAATTTTCGGAGTTTTACACTCAGAAAAAAGTTGGTACAAAAAAATTTAAACGGTTTTTTATCCCATTTTACTATTTTTTATTAATCCTTATAAAAAATTATTTTATAGTAACATTTTTTGGTATTTGAATTTTAAAAATTACTAACGCTAGGTCATATACTGAGTTTTACGCTCATAAAAAAGTTAGTACAAAAGAATTTAAACGGGCTTTAATCTCACTTTATTATTTTTTTTTTGCTAATTTTTAATAAAAAATTATTCTATACCCAGCAAACAAAGATGATCATTAATGACTCAGAAATGAGCTCCAAAAACATAAACATTTTTCACCTTTTTCCTATGAAAGTGGTCCGTCCAAAAGAGCTCAGAAATGACTCAGAAAAAAGAACATATAAAATCGATATTTTCCTCATAAATTTACATAATTTTGGAATCTTCTTTGAGTCCGAAAAATGAACCCTCATTTTGAGACATCTTTTTAGATTGTAAAGACAACTTTTTGGATTGTTTTCTGAGGTTCATACCAAAAAAAGATTGTTTTCAAAAAAACAATAATCATTTATATGATCTATTTAAGAATCTTATTTATGAGCCCTCCGAAATTGCTGGCTGGGTAGTAACATTTGTTGGTAGGTAGTTGAATTTTAAAAATTACTAAAGCTGGGTCACATACTGTGGATTTAGGAGTTAATATTAATTTTACATTGTAAAATAAAAATATACACTGGATTTCAAATGGAAATGTTTGCAGGGTTTCTTCTTAAAAAGTATATTTTTATGAATATTAAAAACACTGAAATAAAAAAAGTTTTGTTGTCTAACCAGGGTTTGAACCTACGACCTTCGGCATTTGAAGCCAAGATAGTATCCCCTAGACCACCAAGTTGCGAGTTGGCTGGCGGAAAATAATGAAATATGTATATACAAAAGGGCCGCACAAGCACATTCGTTTTTTATATTCACCATAATACGTGCTTTAGTGTAGCGCTGCCAGCTTTGATGATTTTTTATTTATTTATGGCGAGTAACTTATTTCCAACATAACCATGGTTAAATAATAACCAGAGATATTTACATATAAATTTGACATTCATAACTATGGTTAAGCAATAAACTCAGTTTATTTTGAAATAAGTTAACAGGACCTAAAGGAATATTTTTTTGAAGGAAATAAATCAACGTTTTTAAAAAGTAAAAACGTAAAGCGGCGCATACATTAAGGAACATTTGTGAAAAATGGGCATTTTTTACAAATGTTGATTTGTGTATGACAATGTGTCGTGTTAACATTCGTGCAATTCGTGTTTACAAAATTTTTTGATATTTTTTGTTCCCTACTCAATTTTCTTTAATGTATGGGCAGCTTAACAGTATAAAAAATTTATAATTTTATTTATGAAATTTTATACGGTTTTGTATAAGTTGTGTACGAATTTATTATAATAACTATATTATAATATCAGATATTATACTAACAACTGATGAAGATTTCGTGACAATTTTTCATAAAATTGCTGACGATTTAATTTTAGACTTTTGACGATTTTTTGTGAAAAAGGTATGGCAGGATTGCAAAAGTAGCTTTTCACCATTCTTAACAACTTAATATGAAGTTGTGTTGTGATACGCAGCTTTTGACCATTGTTAATAATTTAATATGAAGTTCTGATGTTATACGTTTGTGCGCCTTTGTGGCACAACGCAATCGTCACAGATGCTGTAACGAGAGGGTCCAGGTTCGATTCCTGTGAGGTGCAGAAGTGAAAATTGTGTTGTGTCATGAATATTCGCACAGGAAAAGTAGGAAAGTGTTCGAGGGTGGGAGGGGGGGGAGGAGGGCGTGAACAGTCCAGTTTTTTTTCTACAATTTTATGCCTTAAACGCAAAATACCGGTTACCGGTTACTTTTTTCGGGTTTTGAAGTGGTTACTAGGCTTCGTCAGAAAATTGCGCAACCGACCCGACCATCAAAGTCGGGTACCCGAGTACCCATCTTCGTGTTTTAAGGGGTTCAAAGTAGGGTACCCGTATTTTTGTTCATGTAAATTTATGCCCTAAACGCAAAATACCGGTTACCGGTTACTTTTTTCGGGTTTTGAAGTGGTTACTAGGCTTCGTCAGAAAATTGCGCAACCGACCCGACCATCAAAGTCGGGTACCCGAGTACCCATCTTCGTGTTTTAAGGGGTTCAAAGTAGGGTACCCGTATTTTTGTTCATGTAAATTTATGCCCTAAACGCAAAATACCGGTTACCGGTTACTTTTTTCGGGTTTTGAAGTGGTTACTAGGCTTCGTCAGAAAATTGCGCAACCGACCCGACCATCAAAGTCGGGTACCCGAGTACCCATCTTCGTGTTTTAAGGGGTTCAAAGTAGGGTACCCGTATTTTTGTTCATGTAAATTTATGCCCTAAACGCAAAATACCGGTTACCGGTTACTTTTTTCGGGTTTTGAAGTGGTTACTAGGCTTCGTCAGAAAATTGCGCAACCGACCCGACCATCAAAGTCGGGTACCCGAGTACCCATCTTCGTGTTTTAAGGGGTTCAAAGTAGGGTACCCGTATTTTTGTTCATGTAAATTTATGCCCTAAACGCAAAATACCGGTTACCGGTTACTTTTTTCGGGTTTTGAAGTGGTTACTAGGCTTCGTCAGAAAATTGCGCAACCGACCCGACCATCAAAGTCGGGTACCCGAGTACCCATCTTCGTGTTTTAAGGGGTTCAAAGTAGGGTACCCGTATTTTTGTTCATGTAAATTTATGCCCTAAACGCAAAATACCGGTTACCGGTTACTTTTTTCGGGTTTTGAAGTGGTTACTAGGCTTCGTCAGAAAATTGCGCAACCGACCCGACCATCAAAGTCGGGTACCCGAGTACCCATCTTCGTGTTTTAAGGGGTTCAAAGTAGGGTACCCGTATTTTTGTTCATGTAAATTTATGCCCTAAACGCAAAATACCGGTTACCGGTTACTTTTTTCGGGTTTTGAAGTGGTTACTAGGCTTCGTCAGAAAATTGCGCAACCGACCCGACCATCAAAGTCGGGTACCCGAGTACCCATCTTCGTGTTTTAAGGGGTTCAAAGTAGGGTACCCGTATTTTTGTTCATGTAAATTTATGCCCTAAACGCAAAATACCGGTTACCGGTTACTTTTTTCGGGTTTTGAAGTGGTTACTAGGCTTCGTCAGAAAATTGCGCAACCGACCCGACCATCAAAGTCGGGTACCCGAGTACCCATCTTCGTGTTTTAAGGGGTTCAAAGTAGGGTACCCGTATTTTTGTTCATGTAAATTTATGCCCTAAACGCAAAATACCGGTTACCGGTTACTTTTTTCGGGTTTTGAAGTGGTTACTAGGCTTCGTCAGAAAATTGCGCAACCGACCCGACCATCAAAGTCGGGTACCCGAGTACCCATCTTCGTGTTTTAAGGGGTTCAAAGTAGGGTACCCGTATTTTTGTTCATGTAAATTTATGCCCTAAACGCAAAATACCGGTTACCGGTTACTTTTTTCGGGTTTTGAAGTGGTTACTAGGCTTCGTCAGAAAATTGCGCAACCGACCCGACCATCAAAGTCGGGTACCCGAGTACCCATCTTCGTGTTTTAAGGGGTTCAAAGTAGGGTACCCGTATTTTTGTTCATGTAAATTTATGCCCTAAACGCAAAATACCGGTTACCGGTTACTTTTTTCGGGTTTTGAAGTGGTTACTAGGCTTCGTCAGAAAATTGCGCAACCGACCCGACCATCAAAGTCGGGTACCCGAGTACCCATCTTCGTGTTTTAAGGGGTTCAAAGTAGGGTACCCGTATTTTTGTTCATGTAAATTTATGCCCTAAACGCAAAATACCGGTTACCGGTTACTTTTTTCGGGTTTTGAAGTGGTTACTAGGCTTCGTCAGAAAATTGCGCAACCGACCCGACCATCAAAGTCGGGTACCCGAGTACCCATCTTCGTGTTTTAAGGGGTTCAAAGTAGGGTACCCGTATTTTTGTTCATGTAAATTTATGCCCTAAATGCAAAATACCGGTTACCGGTTACTTTTTTCGGGTTTTGAAGTGGTTACTAGGCTTCGTCAGAAAATTGCGCAACCGACCCGACCATCAAAGTCGGGTACCCGAGTACCCATCTTCGTGTTTTAAGGGGTTCAAAGTAGGGTACCCGTATTTTTGTTCATGTAAATTTATGCCCTAAACGCAAAATACCGGTTACCGGTTACTTTTTTCGGGTTTTGAAGTGGTTACTAGGCTTCGTCAGAAAATTGCGCAACCGACCCGACCATCAAAGTCGGGTACCCGAGTACCCATCTTCGTGTTTTAAGGGGTTCAAAGTAGGGTACCCGTATTTTTGTTCATGTAAATTTATGCCCTAAACGCAAAATACCGGTTACCGGTTACTTTTTTCGGGTTTTGAAGTGGTTACTAGGCTTCGTCAGAAAATTGCGCAACCGACCCGACCATCAAAGTCGGGTACCCGAGTACCCATCTTCGTGTTTTAAGGGGTTCAAAGTAGGGTACCCGTATTTTTGTTCATGTAAATTTATGCCCTAAACGCAAAATACCGGTTACCGGTTACTTTTTTCGGGTTTTGAAGTGGTTACTAGGCTTCGTCAGAAAATTGCGCAACCGACCCGACCATCAAAGTCGGGTACCCGAGTACCCATCTTCGTGTTTTAAGGGGTTCAAAGTAGGGTACCCGTATTTTTGTTCATGTAAATTTATGCCCTAAACGCAAAATACCGGTTACCGGTTACTTTTTTCGGGTTTTGAAGTGGTTACTAGGCTTCGTCAGAAAATTGCGCAACCGACCCGACCATCAAAGTCGGGTACCCGAGTACCCATCTTCGTGTTTTAAGGGGTTCAAAGTAGGGTACCCGTATTTTTGTTCATGTAAATTTATGCCCTAAACGCAAAATACCGGTTACCGGTTACTTTTTTCGGGTTTTGAAGTGGTTACTAGGCTTCGTCAGAAAATTGCGCAACCGACCCGACCATCAAAGTCGGGTACCCGAGTACCCATCTTCGTGTTTTAAGGGGTTCAAAGTAGGGTACCCGTATTTTTGTTCATGTAAATTTATGCCCTAAACGCAAAATACCGGTTACCGGTTACTTTTTTCGGGTTTTGAAGTGGTTACTAGGCTTCGTCAGAAAATTGCGCAACCGACCCGACCATCAAAGTCGGGTACCCGAGTACCCATCTTCGTGTTTTAAGGGGTTCAAAGTAGGGTACCCGTATTTTTGTTCATGTAAATTTATGCCCTAAACGCAAAATACCGGTTACCGGTTACTTTTTTCGGGTTTTGAAGTGGTTACTAGGCTTCGTCAGAAAATTGCGCAACCGACCCGACCATCAAAGTCGGGTACCCGAGTACCCATCTTCGTGTTTTAAGGGGTTCAAAGTAGGGTACCCGTATTTTTGTTCATGTAAATTTATGCCCTAAACGCAAAATACCGGTTACCGGTTACTTTTTTCGGGTTTTGAAGTGGTTACTAGGCTTCGTCAGAAAATTGCGCAACCGACCCGACCATCAAAGTCGGGTACCCGAGTACCCATCTTCGTGTTTTAAGGGGTTCAAAGTAGGGTACCCGTATTTTTGTTCATGTAAATTTATGCCCTAAACGCAAAATACCGGTTACCGGTTACTTTTTTCGGGTTTTGAAGTGGTTACTAGGCTTCGTCAGAAAATTGCGCAACCGACCCGACCATCAAAGTCGGGTACCCGAGTACCCATCTTCGTGTTTTAAGGGGTTCAAAGTAGGGTACCCGTATTTTTGTTCATGTAAATTTATGCCCTAAACGCAAAATACCGGTTACCGGTTACTTTTTTCGGGTTTTGAAGTGGTTACTAGGCTTCGTCAGAAAATTGCGCAACCGACCCGACCATCAAAGTCGGGTACCCGAGTACCCATCTTCGTGTTTTAAGGGGTTCAAAGTAGGGTACCCGTATTTTTGTTCATGTAAATTTATGCCCTAAACGCAAAATACCGGTTACCGGTTACTTTTTTCGGGTTTTGAAGTGGTTACTAGGCTTCGTCAGAAAATTGCGCAACCGACCCGACCATCAAAGTCGGGTACCCGAGTACCCATCTTCGTGTTTTAAGGGGTTCAAAGTAGGGTACCCGTATTTTTGTTCATGTAAATTTATGCCCTAAACGCAAAATACCGGTTACCGGTTACTTTTTTCGGGTTTTGAAGTGGTTACTAGGCTTCGTCAGAAAATTGCGCAACCGACCCGACCATCAAAGTCGGGTACCCGAGTACCCATCTTCGTGTTTTAAGGGGTTCAAAGTAGGGTACCCGTATTTTTGTTCATGTAAATTTATGCCCTAAACGCAAAATACCGGTTACCGGTTACTTTTTTCGGGTTTTGAAGTGGTTACTAGGCTTCGTCAGAAAATTGCGCAACCGACCCGACCATCAAAGTCGGGTACCCGAGTACCCATCTTCGTGTTTTAAGGGGTTCAAAGTAGGGTACCCGTATTTTTGTTCATGTAAATTTATGCCCTAAACGCAAAATACCGGTTACCGGTTACTTTTTTCGGGTTTTGAAGTGGTTACTAGGCTTCGTCAGAAAATTGCGCAACCGACCCGACCATCAAAGTCGGGTACCCGAGTACCCATCTTCGTGTTTTAAGGGGTTCAAAGTAGGGTACCCGTATTTTTGTTCATGTAAATTTATGCCCTAAACGCAAAATACCGGTTACCGGTTACTTTTTTCGGGTTTTGAAGTGGTTACTAGGCTTCGTCAGAAAATTGCGCAACCGACCCGACCATCAAAGTCGGGTACCCGAGTACCCATCTTCGTGTTTTAAGGGGTTCAAAGTAGGGTACCCGTATTTTTGTTCATGTAAATTTATGCCCTAAACGCAAAATACCGGTTACCGGTTACTTTTTTCGGGTTTTGAAGTGGTTACTAGGCTTCGTCAGAAAATTGCGCAACCGACCCGACCATCAAAGTCGGGTACCCGAGTACCCATCTTCGTGTTTTAAGGGGTTCAAAGTAGGGTACCCGTATTTTTGTTCATGTAAATTTATGCCCTAAACGCAAAATACCGGTTACCGGTTACTTTTTTCGGGTTTTGAAGTGGTTACTAGGCTTCGTCAGAAAATTGCGCAACCGACCCGACCATCAAAGTCGGGTACCCGAGTACCCATCTTCGTGTTTTAAGGGGTTCAAAGTAGGGTACCCGTATTTTTGTTCATGTAAATTTATGCCCTAAACGCAAAATACCGGTTACCGGTTACTTTTTTCGGGTTTTGAAGTGGTTACTAGGCTTCGTCAGAAAATTGCGCAACCGACCCGACCATCAAAGTCGGGTACCCGAGTACCCATCTTCGTGTTTTAAGGGGTTCAAAGTAGGGTACCCGTATTTTTGTTCATGTAAATTTATGCCCTAAACGCAAAATACCGGTTACCGGTTACTTTTTTCGGGTTTTGAAGTGGTTACTAGGCTTCGTCAGAAAATTGCGCAACCGACCCGACCATCAAAGTCGGGTACCCGAGTACCCATCTTCGTGTTTTAAGGGGTTCAAAGTAGGGTACCCGTATTTTTGTTCATGTAAATTTATGCCCTAAACGCAAAATACCGGTTACCGGTTACTTTTTTCGGGTTTTGAAGTGGTTACTAGGCTTCGTCAGAAAATTGCGCAACCGACCCGACCATCAAAGTCGGGTACCCGAGTACCCATCTTCGTGTTTTAAGGGGTTCAAAGTAGGGTACCCGTATTTTTGTTCATGTAAATTTATGCCCTAAACGCAAAATACCGGTTACCGGTTACTTTTTTCGGGTTTTGAAGTGGTTACTAGGCTTCGTCAGAAAATTGCGCAACCGACCCGACCATCAAAGTCGGGTACCCGAGTACCCATCTTCGTGTTTTAAGGGGTTCAAAGTAGGGTACCCGTATTTTTGTTCATGTAAATTTATGCCCTAAACGCAAAATACCGGTTACCGGTTACTTTTTTCGGGTTTTGAAGTGGTTACTAGGCTTCGTCAGAAAATTGCGCAACCGACCCGACCATCAAAGTCGGGTACCCGAGTACCCATCTTCGTGTTTTAAGGGGTTCAAAGTAGGGTACCCGTATTTTTGTTCATGTAAATTTATGCCCTAAACGCAAAATACCGGTTACCGGTTACTTTTTTCGGGTTTTGAAGTGGTTACTAGGCTTCGTCAGAAAATTGCGCAACCGACCCGACCATCAAAGTCGGGTACCCGAGTACCCATCTTCGTGTTTTAAGGGGTTCAAAGTAGGGTACCCGTATTTTTGTTCATGTAAATTTATGCCCTAAACGCAAAATACCGGTTACCGGTTACTTTTTTCGGGTTTTGAAGTGGTTACTAGGCTTCGTCAGAAAATTGCGCAACCGACCCGACCATCAAAGTCGGGTACCCGAGTACCCATCTTCGTGTTTTAAGGGGTTCAAAGTAGGGTACCCGTATTTTTGTTCATGTAAATTTATGCCCTAAACGCAAAATACCGGTTACCGGTTACTTTTTTCGGGTTTTGAAGTGGTTACTAGGCTTCGTCAGAAAATTGCGCAACCGACCCGACCATCAAAGTCGGGTACCCGAGTACCCATCTTCGTGTTTTAAGGGGTTCAAAGTAGGGTACCCGTATTTTTGTTCATGTAAATTTATGCCCTAAACGCAAAATACCGGTTACCGGTTACTTTTTTCGGGTTTTGAAGTGGTTACTAGGCTTCGTCAGAAAATTGCGCAACCGACCCGACCATCAAAGTCGGGTACCCGAGTACCCATCTTCGTGTTTTAAGGGTTCAAAGTAGGGTACCCGTATTTTTGTTCATGTAAATTTATGCCCTAAACGCAAAATACCGGTTACCGGTTACTTTTTTCGGGTTTTGAAGTGGTTACTAGGCTTCGTCAGAAAATTGCGCAACCGACCCGACCATCAAAGTCGGGTACCCGAGTACCCATCTTCGTGTTTTAAGGGGTTCAAAGTAGGGTACCCGTATTTTTGTTCATGTAAATTTATGCCCTAAACGCAAAATACCGGTTACCGGTTACTTTTTTCGGGTTTTGAAGTGGTTACTAGGCTTCGTCAGAAAATTGCGCAACCGACCCGACCATCAAAGTCGGGTACCCGAGTACCCATCTTCGTGTTTTAAGGGGTTCAAAGTAGGGTACCCGTATTTTTGTTCATGTAAATTTATGCCCTAAACGCAAAATACCGGTTACCGGTTACTTTTTTCGGGTTTTGAAGTGGTTACTAGGCTTCGTCAGAAAATTGCGCAACCGACCCGACCATCAAAGTCGGGTACCCGAGTACCCATCTTCGTGTTTTAAGGGGTTCAAAGTAGGGTACCCGTATTTTTGTTCATGTAAATTTATGCCCTAAACGCAAAATACCGGTTACCGGTTACTTTTTTCGGGTTTTGAAGTGGTTACTAGGCTTCGTCAGAAAATTGCGCAACCGACCCGACCATCAAAGTCGGGTACCCGAGTACCCATCTTCGTGTTTTAAGGGGTTCAAAGTAGGGTACCCGTATTTTTGTTCATGTAAATTTATGCCCTAAACGCAAAATACCGGTTACCGGTTACTTTTTTCGGGTTTTGAAGTGGTTACTAGGCTTCGTCAGAAAATTGCGCAACCGACCCGACCATCAAAGTCGGGTACCCGAGTACCCATCTTCGTGTTTTAAGGGGTTCAAAGTAGGGTACCCGTATTTTTGTTCATGTAAATTTATGCCCTAAACGCAAAATACCGGTTACCGGTTACTTTTTTCGGGTTTTGAAGTGGTTACTAGGCTTCGTCAGAAAATTGCGCAACCGACCCGACCATCAAAGTCGGGTACCCGAGTACCCATCTTCGTGTTTTAAGGGGTTCAAAGTAGGGTACCCGTATTTTTGTTCATGTAAATTTATGCCCTAAACGCAAAATACCGGTTACCGGTTACTTTTTTCGGGTTTTGAAGTGGTTACTAGGCTTCGTCAGAAAATTGCGCAACCGACCCGACCATCAAAGTCGGGTACCCGAGTACCCATCTTCGTGTTTTAAGGGGTTCAAAGTAGGGTACCCGTATTTTTGTTCATGTAAATTTATGCCCTAAACGCAAAATACCGGTTACCGGTTACTTTTTTCGGGTTTTGAAGTGGTTACTAGGCTTCGTCAGAAAATTGCGCAACCGACCCGACCATCAAAGTCGGGTACCCGAGTACCCATCTTCGTGTTTTAAGGGGTTCAAAGTAGGGTACCCGTATTTTTGTTCATGTAAATTTATGCCCTAAACGCAAAATACCGGTTACCGGTTACTTTTTTCGGGTTTTGAAGTGGTTACTAGGCTTCGTCAGAAAATTGCGCAACCGACCCGACCATCAAAGTCGGGTACCCGAGTACCCATCTTCGTGTTTTAAGGGGTTCAAAGTAGGGTACCCGTATTTTTGTTCATGTAAATTTATGCCCTAAACGCAAAATACCGGTTACCGGTTACTTTTTTCGGGTTTTGAAGTGGTTACTAGGCTTCGTCAGAAAATTGCGCAACCGACCCGACCATCAAAGTCGGGTACCCGAGTACCCATCTTCGTGTTTTAAGGGGTTCAAAGTAGGGTACCCGTATTTTTGTTCATGTAAATTTATGCCCTAAACGCAAAATACCGGTTACCGGTTACTTTTTTCGGGTTTTGAAGTGGTTACTAGGCTTCGTCAGAAAATTGCGCAACCGACCCGACCATCAAAGTCGGGTACCCGAGTACCCATCTTCGTGTTTTAAGGGGTTCAAAGTAGGGTACCCGTATTTTTGTTCATGTAAATTTATGCCCTAAACGCAAAATACCGGTTACCGGTTACTTTTTTCGGGTTTTGAAGTGGTTACTAGGCTTCGTCAGAAAATTGCGCAACCGACCCGACCATCAAAGTCGGGTACCCGAGTACCCATCTTCGTGTTTTAAGGGGTTCAAAGTAGGGTACCCGTATTTTTGTTCATGTAAATTTATGCCCTAAACGCAAAATACCGGTTACCGGTTACTTTTTTCGGGTTTTGAAGTGGTTACTAGGCTTCGTCAGAAATTGCGCAACCGACCCGACCATCAAAGTCGGGTACCCGAGTACCCATCTTCGTGTTTTAAGGGGTTCAAAGTAGGGTACCCGTATTTTTGTTCATGTAAATTTATGCCCTAAACGCAAAATACCGGTTACCGGTTACTTTTTTCGGGTTTTGAAGTGGTTACTAGGCTTCGTCAGAAAATTGCGCAACCGACCCGACCATCAAAGTCGGGTACCCGAGTACCCATCTTCGTGTTTTAAGGGGTTCAAAGTAGGGTACCCGTATTTTTGTTCATGTAAATTTATGCCCTAAACGCAAAATACCGGTTACCGGTTACTTTTTTCGGGTTTTGAAGTGGTTACTAGGCTTCGTCAGAAAATTGCGCAACCGACCCGACCATCAAAGTCGGGTACCCGAGTACCCATCTTCGTGTTTTAAGGGG